>CAJQUW010000650.1:0-230474 GCA_907163375.1 Prostheceraeus crozeri | reverse complement strand
TAGAGCGGGAGCTGAGGGGGTTTGGGTGCAACGAAAAGGCGCCCAAGGTTTGACAACATTTATTGATAGGTGATAGTCACCTAGTACAGGAACCGATCGTCTGCCGGGGCGCAACGATTGCGTTCTCCCCCATATTAACAATATAAGCCCCCCAAAATTTTGTACTAGATGCAACATTCTGGCGCCCGCGAAATTCAAATTGGATCTTGTTCCCTGGTATCCAAGGGGTACGGAAACCGCAATGACAGACGATTTATCGATTGCGTTCCCCCCGGCAGACGTCCCACAAGCGCCCCCAAATTTTGTACTAGATGCAACATTCTGGCGCCCGCGAAATTCAAATTGGATCTTGTTCCCTGGTATCCAAGGGGTACGGAAACCGCAATGACAGACGATTTATCGATTGCGTTCCCCCCGGCAGACGCCATTATAGCCCCCGTCCCCCAAAATTTTGTACTAGATGCAACATTCTGGCGCCCGCGAAATTCAAATTGGATCTTGTTCCCTGGTATCCAAGGGGTACGGAAACCGCAATGACAGACGATTTATCGATTGCGTTCCCCCCGGCAGACGCCCCCCAAGGGCCCCCAAATTTTGTACTAGATGCAACATTCTGGCGCCCGCGAAATTCAAATTGGATCTTGTTCCCTGGTATCCAAGGGGTACGGAAACCGCAATGACAGACGATTTATCGATTGCGTTCCCCCCGGCAGACGCCATTATAGCCCCCGTCCCCCAAATTTTGTACTAGATGCAACATTCTGGCGCCCGCGAAATTCAAATTGGATCTTGTTCCCTGGTATCCAAGGGGTACGGAAACCGCAATGACAGACGATTTATCGATTGCGTTCCCCCCGGCAGACGCCCCCCAAGGGCCCCCAAATTTTGTACTAGATGCAACATTCTGGCGCCCGCGAAATTCAAATTGGATCTTGTTCCCTGGTATCCAAGGGGTAGGGAAACCGCAATGACAGACGATTTATCGATTGCGTTCCCCCCGGCAGACGCCATTATAGCCCCCGTCCCCCAAATTTTGTACTAGATGCAACATTCTTGCGCCCGCGAAATTCAAATTGGATATTGTTCCCTGGTATCCAGGGAGTAAGAAAACATCATTGACAGACATTTTATCGATTGCGTTGCCCCCGGCATACGCGATTTAATGCCCCAAAATATTTTAGACCTGATACATACACGTATATGGATACATGTATAACATTTCTGCGCTCGCAAATTCAGGGTGAAAAATTCGTTATGTCCTTAGATTTCGTCTAATGTTTAATGTACATTTCCTTGTACAAAGTAAGTAATTCTTATGATCAAATAAGACGATACTGCTGTTTTATACGTACATTGAAAAAAGGAAAACAACAGATTAAAAACATCCTTTATTTCATCTCAAAAACTAGGACTTGAAGAGTTCCGTGGTAAAACTGAATAACAAAATATCTTTGAATTGTTTCTCATTATGTTTACGGTTGTCTTTTGCTATAAAAACGTCACTTCATGTAGTATAACAAGTTCTTTATCACGAAAACTTGTGGTCAAAAAAATGTTCAAAATCACGGTTGTCGTTTGCTATAAAATCGTCACTGCATGTAGTATAACAAGTTCTTTATCACGAAAACTTGTGGCCAACAAAATGTTCAAAATCATGTACACATATTCAAGTAGGCCTATAACAAAATCTGTAAGAAGAGAAACGAGTTGGGCGCAATGATTACTGAAATAACAATCCAAATAGGTCTGTAAATGGTCTAACAATCTGTAAATGGTCAGAGTAAAAGAATCTGGCTATAACATTATGTAAAAAGTGGAAATTTACATGTGTACAATGTACATGTATTAAAAAAGAATCAAACAATTCTATACCTGATTAACATAATGAAAATAATTACGTCATATTACATACAATAGGCTAATTGTGGATACAGATGCTTTTAGTTTTATAAAGAAGAGTCTCAACAAAGAACGTCTTTGGTTTACAGGAACGTAAGGTAGTTTGTAAATGCTTCCGATATCAAACAAATGCTACTTCAAATTATCATTCCAGTTCATCATCTGTGCTTTCATCACTCCATCTTTCGTCTTCTTGGTCAGAATCATTGTCATTGTTGTCATTGTCGCCATTTTCAGTCAGTTGTGAAGGCAAGGAATCGCCTCTAAACCAATCGATGACTAACTTATCACCAACCTTCTTCCAACCGCTCGTCAACGGATCAAGATCCATCGTTGGATTAGCTGTATTCGCCCGTGCCCACAATGAGGTTATATATTTGGTTCGCTTCACATGCATGGTCAGTGCATTACGGCATGGAGGCAGGAGGGCACAATCGATCTTTTTGATGTTCACTAATGGCTTCGAATCAGAGCTTCTGCCACTCATGCGTTTGAATATATCGTATCGAGCTTGATTTACATCTTTTGTGTGCTGTTGTCGATACATTTCACAGACGAATTGTTCAATTGTTTCCATATCAGGTTCGATGTTTTCATCCGTCAAACCGGCAAACATGTTGGCGTATTCGGTTGACTTGCACAGCATTTCTAATTGTTTGATTTTCCCTTTTCGAAAGAATGATGACGTGAAATCGCATCCAGTGAATGCGTGGAAACCCAACAGAGAGATACAGAGGTTGTGTCCAATGTTGTCCAAGATTTCTGCAATATTGCTCACATTGATGAATCGTCGGTTGTTTCCGGAACCGCAATCCATGATGAGTTTGCCATTCAATACGATGTTCATTCTTTTTGATTGTCCAATCAAACCGAGTAGTATGATAAGAACGTCCGTGTCCGATGCCCGCACCATAACTCCATCGTCAGGCAATCTTCGGGCGACATGGAATCCGATTAAGGTATCCGCTTCCTCGTGTTGGACTTGAAGTTCGAGGGGTTGACATGATCTCACCTGGGATGCAACTGATGTTATTTCTACACATGAACCACCATGGGAGACAAATACAGTCTTAGAACCGATGATATGAGCATTATAATCTTTCTGCCATTCTTTTTGGATGAATTTCGCAAATTCGTTCTTGAATTTTCCATTTCTTAGCAAGATTGAAGTCGACTGACGTGGTTTTTGGTCCGGTCCAGCAATTTCAAAATCTGTGTTATAAGTGGCGTTTCTCAATTTCCGTTCATTTTCCTTCAATGACATTTCTTTATATTCGTCAAACAAGACATGAATTTCTTCTTCAGGAGAAGAACAAACGTGAGACAATATTTGTCGCGCTTTTGTCCCATACGATCCATTGGTTTGTGGCAACTGTGAATGCATCAACATACCTCCATCGTACATGAGGCAACGAGTTGGGGGCAAAGTCTCCGCTGTTATTCTATCTGTCTGTTTATCTTCAAGAGATCTCAAAAGAACAGATTTCTGTGTTTTCAATAGTGATCCGTCGGTGTGCGCCAAGGACAGCGGTACATCCGTAATTGGATACGACAATAGATTCTGTAACGAAAATCCTGCCAGTTTTTCTGGTGGCATAGACAGAATTCTTCCAAAAATATCCCGGACGCTTTCGGCAGCTATTCTTCTGGATTGGGGGACATGCTGCTTTTTCTTATTTTCTGATGCAAAATTGTTTACTCGTATTCTTTTGACGGGTTGCAAAAATCGATTTGAATCTAGGGAGCACTCATTCTGGAAGGCTGATCGCTGTGTACTGCCACGCTCCAAGGTTTCAAGAAGATATTCTCTTGTGTCTTGTGAAGCAACTTGCCCTGTGGCTAAATTGATCAAATGATGAGATTCACATGTGTTTTCAAAAGGGTTGCAATGCCTTTGCATTGATTCTGTCAAGATTGATACATCGTTGTTGTCTTTCTTTATACGCCAAGGCCTCGCTTGCGCAATTGGCTGCTCTCCCGACTCCAATCCGACAAATTCTTTCATATCTGAAACCATCAGGCCCCTCTGTGCAGTTGTGATTGCCCATCTCTTCACAGCATTGTTATTGTTGCGAAACGCAACAATACCACGTAAACCAGATGATGCGTCTCGGTTTATCGTTTGTTCTAATGTAAGATCGATCGGAGATCTGGCATATTGCTTCGTTGAACGTCGAATGGAGAAAGCACCAGAATTCATCATTATTCGACAACCTTCCGGCATACGTTTCAATTTCTCTAGGAATAATGTCCCCCATCTCGCATAATTCGGTCGATTGAGTGCGAAGAATACATCGACTACCTTCGGCAAAATGGCGATATACAAGTCCAAATCGTTCGTTCTGACTGCTCGCTGGAGGTCCCTCAAGACTCGATTGATCAAATATACAGTGTGATCATAAAGTCACTGTGGGATTACAATTCACTATACATGAAAAGTGAATGAGTTTAAACGATAACTACTTATGAAAATGAAAAGAGCATGACTTAAAGTATGTTTTATGACATGAAAAGGCCGACTGAATTCAATTTGAGGCTTTCGAGCTGTCAAGACGAAAAAGGCATCATAGAGCTATTATATGATCATCGCAATGAAGGACGAAATGCATGAATTTCATGCGCTCACATTGTGCACACAAGTGACGCAGCTACGTCCTCTTTGTAAGGAAATTCTGGCGTATGACACTGCGGCCAATCAGGATTTCGCCCTAAAGAATCTTTAATTCGACAGACTTTTTAAGGTGACTGAAATCAGTTTCAAGATGGATGTTCAGCGCATGTTGTTCTTTTGATGGCAAAATTTGAATCCGTAAACCGTGTTAGAAGAGAATTACAAAATCGGAAATGGAATAATGTTCCTCATGAGAATTCCATTAGAAATACTTTCAAGAGATTTTGTGATACTGGAGACGTTAAAGATGCAGAGAGAGGTGGTCGACCATCATTCGATGATGAGAAAGCAAAGCAAATTTCCGAGACTATTCGTAAAACAACCCTCAACATCAATTCGCCAAGCAGCTTCAGTACAAGCTGTTCTTACGGTTATGTTCACAATGAAGTGAGACATGATCTAGGACTCTCTCCTAACAAATTGCAAGTAACACAAGGGCTACGCGAAGAAGATTACAAGTCAGCATGTGTGAGAGTTTACTGCAAAAATCCTACGAAAATGAAGACCTCTTCGATAAAATTATTTTTTCGGACGAATGCTGTGGGCCGCTGGGTCTCCTGATCTTTCCCCTTTGGACTTTTTTGTTTGGGGATTCTTGAAAAATTTAGTGTTTGTCTCACAACCGAGAAGTTTACAACAACTGAAAGACAGCATTTCATCATCAAGTTCAGAAATCACCTCCGCATGTGCCGCAATGCCATCAGGTCGTTCCGAAAACGACTCCAACAGTGCATTTACAATCGTGGTAAGACCGTCGAACAATGACTTTCTTTTGGATTGAAAAATTAAGGATCTGGATACATAAAAGCTTCAGAAAAAAGTGGAGTTTTACCGAAAGTTTTCATTTAGAATTGAAATGATCCATGGACAGGAGGTAATTATGTGAAATGCATGTATTTTTATCGGTTAAAATATTTAATTGAATTTAATTTGAATTTGGAAAATTATATAAGTCCATAATACAATTTTATGCTTTATTCATTAAATTTATGATATTGGTTAATACTTTATTCTTATATGCACCCTCTAGGAGGTATTGAACACTATCATATTTGGCAAAAAAACCCTACAGCGACTTTATGATCAAATATATGTAAATGGTCCAGTAAGATGCAGTCGATCCATATTCTCCACTCAGAGCACAAGCAAAAAAAAGTTCATAACTGGACAAGTGCTGCATGAAATCGTCATGCTGATCAAGGTAATCTTCCAATTGAGCTGGATCAGAGGGGGCATCGGTCAAAATGGATGATATCATTTCTTGAGAATCCTCTTCCAACGCACTGACGAATCGTTGAAATAAGAGCCTATCCAAAACTGAACCCAATATCAGGTGAATACGCGTACAACTATTATAGAATCGTCCTTTGATGAATCCGTTGAGAGATCCGTCGGCAAGGAGAAAAACACCTGCGTCTGACAAAATGAACTCAATTCCAGATTCCTGTACGAATGTTCCAATGGCGCCGAAGAAGGCCAATTCAATATGGAAGTTGCCAAGTAGAATGAGTATTCTGTCAAACTTCGGGGCTTCCAGGTGTTGTATGCAGTAAGCCTTTGACGCCACTGCAAGATCATATGTTACAATTGCAAAATCTTCTTTCAGTTCGTCAGCGATGTTCAACGTCGGATCATTGTTTCTCTGACAACACTGTTTTGGGTGGGCGACGCAATCATTGGCTCCATATAGGAGATTACCTGCTGCGGTAAATCGTCGTGTACGAAATCTGCGTAGAAGCCGTTGAAAAGAGGAATACATTTCAGCAGAGATAGAATGAGCCATGAGGCCGACCAGAAGTCAATTGTTGGGGGAATCCTCTCAACAATGCTGTCAGGTTCAAGGGTGGATAGATCGAATTTTGCAGTTTTGATTGATCTCCTGTACGGTGGAATCTCCTTTTCTGTTGTTTGAAAACTTTTTCGTCTTTTTTCTTGACCTTCGACTGGATTTGTCTGAGCCTGGGATTCGGAGGTTTTATTTTGATAACAAATCCCCACAGTACAATGGAAGGTACCTTTGCCATCGACGATTTCGATGTTTGCATCGAAGTTATCCCACGCCACTCCTGTAGCGAGACCTCTTTACAAATGAAGTTCTTGAGGTGTCTGACGATTTGTATTCGCACATGTGTACGCGAACTCCGTTTCAATCTCTTTTACTTGGTTATAATTTATTGATGGCCGAGTCGGGTTCAATATTTGCAGGATGACTTTCGAGCCGGACAATGTACTCAATGTCAAACCCAAACTTGTTTGTTTCCATGGCACTACCGAACCTCGAGAAGTATTGAAAATGGCATCAGATGCAGAAGCAGTTATTCTTCTTTCCATATTCTCTGTCTGATTGGAAGGCTTCAGGCCTTGAAACAAAGTTCTGAAAAATATATCAACTTGCTTCGGTATTTCTGGAGAAACGCTTTTCAATGAGTGGGTAGAGGTATTCATTGGTGATGATGTCTTCGGCATATTCAGAATCGCAGATCGCAGTAGAAGAGCAGCTGATTGAATCTGTTTCCGCAGCCTCATTTGACTCCAGATTTTCTTGTAATATCGCTTTGGCAACATTTAGAGGAATTGTTGAGCTGTATACAACATTTCCTTGACGTTGATTCAGTAGCTGAATCTCTATTTGATCACCGAACTCTGATTTGATCTTGCTTGATAATGAATATGTTCTGTAATTCTCAAGATCCGTCAAAGAGCCTCCTGAACAAACGTATTCATTTCGGTAAAGAGTCATGAGAGTTGTCAACAATACACTTCGAGCTTTGTCGATTACTTCTGCTTGTATGTATGACTTCAAAGAATCAAAAGTCTTGACATGAATGAATCGAGATGTCTCAGCTGACACAACATTATCAATCGGTCTACAATCCTTGAGGTACTCCTTTTTGCACGTTTTGTGATACCTCGCCTCTTTCGCAATTAAATCTCCGCCACATTCTATCAATGGCATAAGTCGAGTATCTTGCTTTTGTAGTATGGCTTGTCGTGTAGATTCTACAGCTTCTTTAGTCAATATCATGCTCAGTTTTTTCTTGAACTCTGTTTCTGACCTTGCGCGATTTCCCACAGAAGATGCATTCATGAGATACCAAGAGCCCTTTGAATCAGTTTTTGGATATGCTTCGGAATCATTGCTTCTTGTTGTTACTCGTACACTCGGTTGCTTTTCATTTTCTTCCTGTTCTTCTGGTTTTCTTTTAACGGCAGTATATCTTCTATAGCATTTCGTGTGGTAACCGAAATGATAATTTGAAGCAGCATTTGAATGAGTATCATAAGTACAAAGAGTCTCAGTTACAGCGTTCATGTTATCACTTTTCAATAGACTTCTCAATCTAGCTGCCTGAAGAATGGTGTTCCACATACTTTCTGAGAACAGTCTTACTTTGTCTTTGCTCGATTCTTTGCAGATGATACATTCTACAACAGAAGGCACGACTCGGATTCTGTATCATTCTCATTCTCAGGGATTATCGGCATGCTGCTGCTTGTAATGTGCGGCAATGCACAGGACTGTTCACTTCCTCCACCTTTATTCTCTCTGAGCTCTTCACATATCACCATTCTAAAAAAGATTATGTATATTTATGAAAAGCGAAATTTCTTTATTGGAAATACATCTATATCATCACATGATGCATGGACGTTTCTATCTAAGTAGATTTCCTCTCAATAATAATAGATTATTATCTACTATCTAGAATACACGCATAAGTTGCAAAAATGAAAGAGAACATAATCACACATGATTAGGACTGTATGATTGTACACTATGTACACGGATATGATAAATATCATTTGCATAATATGATGAAAGCAAAACTTAAAATTCACAGGGATATGCTAACGGATATTAAAGACCCAGTCCGCCCAATTTTTCATGTTACCCTGTTTAGATAGCTCATGATGTTTAAGGAACTGTGTGCATATTCATTCGTTCGTATCGGGATGCATTAACACACACGGAGCCGATGAAAGTATTCTCGTGACGTCATTCGGGGAAGTCAAAGGAGCAGACAACAGTACAGCCTATTGATATCAGCCGCGGACTCGCCTCCTGCTGACGCTGAAACAGCAAGCGGAATCGCCAATCAATCGATCATGGCAGCTTCTAAAGAAAGTAAGTGATCCTGTTTCATTTTGGTGCAGTAGATTTATAATACAGAGTCTGGACAATGCCCAAATTTTCATATTTTACATTAATACAGCATAATTTACGATTTTGTCAGAATTACGAATTAGCGATGAACTGAATGAATTATTTCATCTAAATACATGTCAATTTTAGTTTACATTATTACTCGCATCTCACGAATAACATCGTGGCCACAAATTTTTTGGATCAGTCTCGGGTCACATTATATTCTAACCTTCATTATATCGTCTTCGCTTCAAGATGAGTGATTCTAATTCCAATATAATTTCAAAAATGAAATTTATGTCGAATTACGCATGAACATGAATATGAATAACACTTTTACAAAATAAGGACTTACATAGGTGAAAGTGAAAAAAATACTCACTTGAGATCCTGATCTCATTCTCATTATAAATCTATGAATAATTGTTGTCATTTTATTACAGATAAAGAAATATCTGGGTATGCGTTTGAGCCCAGTAAAGTGTCAAGGAAAACAAAAGGCGAGTATTCTGAAGCAGGTGTCGCTCATCCAACTGAAGAGACTGAAGAGGACATGCATCCTCAAGTGATTTGTCCAGACGAACGGCAGTTATTGACATCATCGCCATGGTGTTTATGTACTAACTGTGAAGCTGTGACTACATCAAGAGAGTGTGATAGCTGCCTTGAACAAAATAGTGTTGATGAAAAACGCTATAATGGATGTATCACTTATAACTCTGATTTTCAAGCTACTTGCTTGAATCAGGGAGTGCTAGACATGTCCATCACCATGCACGCTTCTTTTTTGGCAAAAGCACCCGGTGCAGATCAGCGAACACCAGAGCTTTACCGACATATAGCCTACTGTAATTTGTGCATTGGATATACAACAGGAGTTTGGGCCGTCATAATCGTCTAGTCATTCCATCATGTGTGGTTATAGCTATCAGAAAGGCATATCCTGGCGCAGAAATGAAATACAAAGGGTTTTCTTTTCATGATTCTGACACTGCGATGTAAATATCATATTTACGTCCGTTGCACAATAATTAAATAAATTTATAACATTACCAAAAAAATCGATTTAAAGTTTTAATGTATTAAAAAATAATTGGGAAAAGGATATTTTGAGGTGCTGAGTACGAATATGATCGTGAAGACTGTTCATCACATTTAGTTTATTTCTATAAATGCATGCTCTTTAACGTGCTGATAGCCTGTCCTTCTTTGGCTTCTGGCCATATTTTATAATACATTATACAATACATGGATTTGTAGTACATATGTTAGACTATTATCTTGAATTATTCGAATTCTAATGCAAATTACCTTTTGTCACGGTTATCTGTTGATTTATTCTTACAATTTTTCGCAAATTTTTTGTGTTCGAGTTTATTGTGAAATTTTCTCTAGAGATCACTCAGATCCACTGTCTTCGGATGTCAGAGTATTTTTCGGGTATTGAAAAGAAACTCAGATCTGGGTGAATTTTCTTATTTGTGTTGCACCCAAAAACTGCACAGGACTGAGGATGATTTCACACTTAGGATGATGACCAAGCAGCTTTGCTAACAAACGAGAAGAGAGATTTCACTTTGATGCAGAGCAAGCAAAGCAGTCGATGTTTGTTTACTCCATGCAGCGTTGTCGCTGCTGTAGAGACTTTCACGGCAGCCGGCGGGTGATTCCACTAATGACGTCATCACTGGAGAAAGAAACAGCGATTGCAAGCTGATCCACGGTACAATCGTTTGTCAGAGCGTGTAGACAGATTCACCACATTGGGAATTAACATGATTGCGTGAAAAAACGATAGGTAAATTTGGGCGGACTGGGTCTTTAATCATATCCCACAGCTAAATTTTTTAATACATTTTGTTTCATTTAGCAATCTCATTCATTTCAGTTTCAGTACTTAATGTTTAAAATCATAAAAAATCAAATGTTACTCGTCAAAATACATTAGAATTCACCCGCCACCCAACACTGGGAGGTCGATCCTTTCCCTCCACTGCCGGAGATGTCTGGAACTCCCTGCCCCCATCCCTGCGATCTATTGAAGACCGAGCTACTCACAAAAGCAACTGAAAACTTTCCTCTTGTACCGCATTTAATCCCTTGCGCTTTCATCTTCCACTTATCCTTGTATCTATCCACTTCATCTTCCTGTTTCTATGTCAACTGACCCGCTATCATGTACAGTGGCCTTGAAGGAATTTTGTCATAATGTCACTATAATAAAATTCCTTGAATCAAGAATTAGTGTTCATGATTAAACTATGCTGACGTACAATCATTATCAGTTCGTAGCCGTTTAATACGTAATCTACGATACAATATGTATACTAGATACAATACCTTTCGCCTATAGGGCGCGGGGATGACTATGTTAAAAAGGCGATTACACACATTTAAACCTTTCTTGGGGGAGGGGTTGAAAAGCGATCCGTAACCGTAACATACATTTACAACAAAATGATCTGACATCATACTAGTGATATGTCATTATCCAACCGGTATAGAATCCATGTCTTAAATCAAACCTACATGTACTGTCGTAATTTTCGGCTCATGAAATTCCGATTGAAACTTCGTCAAACTGAAACCTGCAAATTTACTGTGATTTACAGTAAGGGTTGTCCAATACCATAGCGTATATATTGCTTGTACTGAATAAGACAAGCAAATTGTATAATACTGGTAAGTACATGAACAAAATATAGAAGATCATAGTGGCGCTTTTCATAATTATATTTCATTTATTCAACACAAAACGTCGAGAAGTAATAAATATACACGTAAAACTGTTAAAATTCCGTAACTGTCTTGCGGCTGAAAGCTTCGATACTTCTTATACACAAGTCGTGTGGTCGAACCCACTTGCAAGAAGTCATTAAAGTCAAAAGTTCAAGGATCGAGGCAGGATTCAATGTCGATTGTATCACTTTATTGGCGGTTCAGTCTTTTCTCTCAATTCAAAAGTATGGATGATGCGGCAGAAAAAGGAATCCCGAATCCTGAAAATAAAATCATAGGTCCATTGTAAATAACGATGAAAATTAGAATAATGTGTTATTCAAATACACAGATCATAATAGCATACTTGGTGCCGCTCGAATAGCGACGCGGTCATCAAAACAAAATATTTGTTTTCTTGGCGTCTGCCGGGGGGAACGCAATCGATAAATTGTCTGTCATTGCGGTTTCCGTACCCCTTGGATACCAGGGAACAAGATCCAATTTGAATTTCGCGGGCGCCAGAATGTTGCATCTAGTACAAAATTTGGGGGCCCTGGGGGGGCGTCTGCCGGGGGGAACGCAATCGATAAATTGTCTGTCATTGCGGTTTCCGTACCCCTTGGATACCAGGGAACAAGATCCAATTTGAATTTCGCGGGCGCCAGAATGTTGCATCTAGTACAAAATTTTGGGGGACGGGGGCTATAATGGCGTCTGCCGGGGGAACGCAATCGATAAATCGTCTGTCATTGCGGTTTCCGTACCCCTTGGATACCAGGGAACAAGATCCAATTTGAATTTCGCGCGGGCGCCAGAATGTTGCAACTAGTACAAAATTTGGGGGCCCTTGGGGGGCGTCTGCCGGGGGGAACGCAATTGATAAATCGTCTGTCATTGCGGTTTCCGTACCCCTTGGATACCAGGGAACAAGATCCAATTTGAATTTCGCGGGCGCCAGAATGTTGCATCTAGTACAAAATTTTGGGGGGCTTATATTGTTAATATGGGGGAGAACGCAATCGTTGCGCCCCGGCAGACGATCGGTTCCTGTACTAGGTGACTATCACCTATCAATAAATGTTGTCAAACCTTGGGCGTCTTTTCGTTGCACCCAAACCCCCTCAGCTCCCGGTCTATTAGCGGTCAGGCTGGAATGTGGAACTACAGAATGATTTGAGATCCACAAAGGCGTCCGGCAGAGATGTATTCTTTCGCCTTCATTGTTCAACATCTACACGGAAAGAATTATGCAAGAAAGGATGGATGAAGATTGAGCAGAAAGATATGATGTCTTGAGTGTAAGAGGAACAACGATGGGTGATCGCCGCTACGCATACGACGCAGCGTTAATTTCAGATAAGGGACGGTTTGAACAGCTTCCTTGAAGACATGCAGGAGAAGTGCAGTGCACAAGGTATGAAGATAAATGAAAAAAAGACCAAGGTAATGGCTGTAGCAGACGAAGACATCAATAGAAGTAGCTCGACGAGGATAAAGGTGAATGGTGCAAGGCTCGAAGAGGTAGAGCACTTCAGTGCCTCGGAGCACGAGTTGACAACAATGGAGATAACGGGAAAGAAATTAAGTGTCGGCTAGCGATAGGAATGAAAGCTCTAAGCGGAATGAAAAATCTGTGGCATGGCAAGATAAGAAGACAAAGCTTGAAGCACTGAAAGTTTGTGTTTTCCCGGTAGCTACGTATGCGTGCGAGACCTGGTACTTCGGAAAGCAGATGAGAAGAACATTACAGCTTTCGAAAACAGATGCTATCGAAAGATTTTACGTGCACCATGGGTGCAATGATGAACAAATGAAAGTGTCCGAGCTAGGAGTGACGACTAACTGGCTGTTACAATACGTAAAGAGACAGAAGCTGTCTTACTTTGGACATATATGGCGTCACCAAGGTCTCGAGAAGAGTGTACATCCCTGGTAGAAGGCGGAGAGGAAGACCTCGATATCATTGGGAGAAGACCATCATCGACACGTTTGGATCAATTACAAAGGCGGGAAGAGCGCGATGGACAGAAAAGGATTTCGTGAAGCTGCGTGAACAGCCACGCTCTGACAAAAGTGTGCTGAGACGACGACGATCCTATTTTCGCAATTTAGTTCTACGCCTACTATATCATTTATTCTCCAATATTAAGTTGACTCATATAATGACATTTGCTCTATTGTAGCTAAAGATTAGCGTCGGGTGGGTTTCATGAATTTTGAAACCCGACTTGGACTAAAAGCCAACCCGAAACCGAGGTCGGGTTGGGTCCAGGAGTTTTCCCTAATCCCATAAGATAATACCAGAGCCCTATCCGATCCGATCCGTCCTGATTAGATCCGAAAATCACTCATGATTGTTTGTCAATTGATGTTTGTCAATGTATGTATCAATTGATGTATGTCAATTGTTTGTCAATGATTGTTTGTCATGACCAACACTTTGGTCATGACCTGAAACTATCGCATTACACCAATCCGGGCAATTTTAGTGCTGCATAAAAGCTTCATACTCTATGCTTCATCCCAGGTTCAAGTCTCGATTTAAACAAATCAGGAAAGGCCATCAACCACATGTAATTGCACTCTCCTCCACATGCAAACGCTGCCCCGACTTATTCGATAGAATGTAAGTGATGACAAAACTAATAATATGATACAAATTTCAAAGAGATATATTAAAATTATCATAAACTTCTATGAAATAATAAACACGCATACCATATTTAAGATAGTAGTCATAAAATAATTTATCTATTTTATGTTGCATTATCTAAATAGGCTGTAGTAGAGACATATTCATTGAAAAGAGGACTTGACATAATCAGAGAAGGATGAGAAAAGTCCTTTGTGTTTATCAGTAAAGAGAGAACATCAGGACTTTTCTCATCCCTCTCAGAGATATAATCGTAGTTTTATCATAACAGTGAAATATAATTTAACTTCAATTCGATATTGAATTAAGTTAACATGCTCCATTTCATGATATTAGAGATTTACATCTGTTACATATTAGAGATTTAGAGATGCATACATTACAGAAAAGTATGCAAATACAAAGCCATATTGTCTATAAGCATGGTATTGATCTGCGTATAACATGTATTGACGTATAAACTGCATTTCATGGTTGACACTTAGCTGCAGCAGCATTACTTAGCCGAGAGCATGAGAGAGAATGCTTGCACCTTTTTAACACTGATGTGTGAGTTTTATACATCCAATTAATGAGTGCTGTGCAATTAAAATGTATGATATGGCAGAGGGCGGGAGGACCATAATTCAATGCGAATGTAAAACTGATTCAATACTCCCGATATGTTTAATGCCAAGTAAAATGAATAAAGAATAAAACGTATATCGCCAAACGTTTCGGGTCCAGACCTTGTCAATGGCAGAACACTTAATAATGAACGACTTCTGCACTTCTACACTTGTAGCAGAACAACTCCTGCTGTTTCGTGACGCCTGTTCATGCTTGATTTGTGCAAGTTGATAAGTCGCGATTCCTCCAAACTTGTTTCAACCGAATCATTCAGACATCTCAAATATTCGACGCTAAAATCTTCTATGCTACTGACGTTACAAAGTTTGGTGTGATCTGACAAAGCACTTGCACTATTTTTGTTTTTAATACTATTGTAGTGTTCATTACATCTTACATAAAAAGGACGAGAAGTTTTCCTATGTACTTAGCATTGCATTTATTACACGTGAATTGATAAACCACGCAGGTTTTTTCACAATTAAATTTCTCTGGCAGCTGGTTGCATATTTTACAATTATCATGTTTTTTATTATTGATTTGGTTTTCAAGACATTGCGCAACTTTTTTCTTACCGCAACTTACAAACCGCACATTCAATTTATATTTACGAATTAAGTACTTGATTTTCCTTACTAAACTATCACTTATGTAGGGAAATTTTAAAACGCACTTGTCGGTGTTGTCTTTGTTATTTTTCTAGTTGGTCTCTTCGCCATGACAAAAAGGATTTTGTCATGGCAGTCGATCGATGCATTGCTATTGTCCTGGCTATAGCTCAGTCAGAATTTCACGCTTGTATTTCCTTCCCTTACTATATTGATAATTCATCATATAGTGATCAATTAGAATTTAGTTGCGCATTTAATTTTTTTTATATGAGAAGCATTTTAGTACTTCTGTGAATTTAAGTTCGGTAATGTTAGTAATCTTTCATTTAGTACTGAGATTGGAACTTAAATGAGACTTTATATTTTTTGCAGTATTCCATTTCTATCTCTGGAACATGACCCGGTAGCAATGTTATTGCACTCTTATTTATGCTATAAAGCATGCAGAATTGGCAACCATGAAGACTGCGGAGTGCCAGTTCTCCTGTCCATTGAATAGAAAGATGTCCACAGACTTGATTAATTTAAACACTAAAATTCTTCGGCAGCAGTAGATGCTGCGCTTTTCTCCCTACATGGGCTCGTCAGTGCGACTCGGAACGGTCCGGAATAGTTCAAACTAGCTATAAATATGCATATTTATTATGGTGCATTCCCAAACGTCTACAAATAGAGCATTTCATTATTTAATGAGGTAGTTATACTTTGGAATTTCAGTTCAAATAACCTGTAGGTATATCATACTCTCAATATTGATAGAAATGATCAAACTTTTGATGAAAATTGGTCTATAAATTAAAAAAGCGAGTTAGACTAGCTGCTAATCGTTGAATAGCAAAATATTCAGACTCGCGCGATTTTCGATTAATCGCGTGCTGAGTTTCACGATTTGGAATCGTGCCAAAATGGAATCGCGTTCGCCACTGATGTAAGCTTGGTTGAAGTATAGGAGAACATTCCACACCTCTTTTATGATCGGGTTTGGTGTTGGACGAGTGCCCCTACATTTCATTCATAAATGCTACTGATATGTATGTAGCTTCATAAAGGAATTCTTTTAATGCTCTGCTCGAATGAGACCAAGCAATGTAGTCACAAACGAAGAAAATTGAGCCCACAGAGATACCTTGTCTGCTGTGTGTAAGGCTAGAGAAAACTTTCCTCAATATGTCCAGAACTATACTCGTAGGGCAAGAAGATCAATTTTCCATTGAACGTAATGGAAATTCAAGTCAGTAAAGTTAGATCGTGAAGAGTTGAACAGTGTGAATAATATTTCCATTTGACGAATCTATCATGGCGAAAAAACAAGTCTGAGATAGGTCTTTTTCACTTCACATGCCTGTCTGTAATCTGACCGTTGAAGTTAATGGATTATCTGATAAGAACTGCTTCCGCAATGCGCGCGTTTGACCAATCGCACAAGCCAACGATAGACGAATACATATGTCAATTTCTATCGCTAGCATCCTACCATTACATAGAATGAATGAATGGGATAGGATTATGTCCGCTCTAGACCAGCCCACACGCAAACGAATCTATCTCTGTGGTTGAGCCTAATGAGAGCTTCTCCTAAACTTGCTAAAATTGAATTGCAGAAACTTACAGAGGAATTTTTTACTTGATCGGGTGAATAGCTCGTAGGACTTTGAGATGATGCTACTTCGTTAACAAGCTTTTTGTATTCAGCTTCTCACTTACATAACGACTGTGAATACCTAGAAGTACTAATAATAATAATAATAGTCGTATATTTCGAAGGAATGAAAATCAAGCATTGAACACGAAACGTTACAAAGTAAAAGTAACGTTTCGGACGAATTTGAAAGTAATTCGTCCGGTGGAACTCCATGCTGAATTGTTTATACGGTCAAAATGTTTATAAAATTACGCAACTGTAAAATAATAGTTTCCTCGGCTACAACAAATTCTGCTCAATATGTAATGATTTTTGGTTGAATTTAGGGAGCTTTTGTCCGCACAAATGACAAGTCGAGCCCGTTCAATACAAGCAGATGCCTCTGACTCTCATTCAAGTCGATAACAAAATTTTGCCAATGACGTTTTTTCCTAAATTCGCGCTCGAGCTTCTTATTGTTTCTATTTTGTAGATTGTCACCCAACATCATTAAAATGAAAATCCTTGAGCAGTAGTTCCAGTCGTCTTGCAGGCTACGGAATACCAAGCACCGAAATTTCATTTCTTTATGAAATTAATGAATACATTTAATTCCGAGTTTGGCACACTTGATAACTTTTTGATCTAGTAATAGACAACTTTTTAGTACCTATTAGTCTTGGTTTTCAATTCATAAATAAGCACTTTGCTTCTACTTCTTCTACTTCTAGCATTAAATTACTCAAAATAAAATTTATCATTTTTATTATTTAGATTGCACTTTTGAGGCAGATATCTCCCACAGCAGACAGAAATACAGTAGGCAAGTCAGTAAGTAGCTCGCTTGGCTGATTTGCTTCCAAACTTAATGTACAATTAAAGCAGACATCTTCCAGAGTAGACAGAAATGTGATATTGATCGTAGCTGGTAGCTTGGCCGATTTTCTGTTGAAGATAAGATAAACGTCATGTCAGTTGAAATTACCGTCAGCAAACAGCTATTGTCCATTCTAGTTCCACTAACTTGCGCAAAGCGAATAGTCGGATTTCTATGGATAGATCTGTCAGTTAAAATAAGCACTGAAAAATAGAACTTTTGTTGAATCGATATTGAGCCGACTCATGGTAGCTCATAATAAGCGTTGATCTGACGAGATGAAATGATTCGTTTGAAGCTAAAACAATTCGCAATAATGACCGAAATACAACATACACGTAGGCATAGAGTAAGCATATTAGGTAGAGTGGTAACTCCGCATTTGTCAAATCCCCAATGTGTATTCACTTTCGATTTTATTAAATGAACTCGAGGTGAATGCACAGTTGGGTATTGCTGCCAAATGTGAGATATGCAAAATTTTGAAGTTTTGAAGAAATAAACACCGATTGACTGATCATGATAGTAATACAGAAAGAATGATTGTATTTTACAGATTCGCCATGTCATGACAGTCTTGGAGAGGTAATGTTTGTTAAATTAGCAATTCGATGGGTCACTACTTTCATGCTCAACCTCAAGAGAGTATTTTCTTAAGCGTGATCATATCACAAGGAACCTGTCACTTGTGGAGAAAAATAACTGAATCAAAGACAATGATTTAAATTGACTTTAGAATATGTAAATGGGTCCGCATCAATATTCAGATTGAAGAAATGAAACATAAATTCAGTGAATCATAAAGTCACGCCGATGAAAGTTGAATTAAAAACTTAAAATTTTAGGGAAGAAAGCACGAATAAGATCGCGACTTTTTCATGAAGACTACCATTATAATACGGTTCATGAAATTCCCTTGATAATCAGCATAATTTCCGCCTAGTTAGGATGCTTGTTAGCAAACATTCATTCCTTCTAATATCCAACTTATTTCATACTACTTATAAAGCGGCTTCATGTCGGTAGTATGTACATTTGCATAATTTTAGCATTTTAAAAACTGCTGAAATAATTTATTGGACCGCAGGAGCGTAATCTCGGCAAAAACTGAATCTTTTTATATAAAAATTTTCTTTGTATGCAGATACTTTTTTTGAGTCGAGACTGTATACGTAAGTGATAAGGTACCGTCAACACTTGTTGGAATACACTTGAGTAGTATAGGGTATAGGATTCGGCGCATCGCTTCGCTCAGCACCGAATCCCACACCTAGGTAGTTACAAAAAATGAAAAAATACAAAAAAATAGGGTCCTCCTGAAATTTATAAAAAAACAGCTAAAATAGATACAAAAAATGAAAAAATACAAAAAAATAGGGTCCTCCTGAAATTTATAAAAAAAACAGCTAAAATAGATGCGAAATGGGAAGAATACAATGTTTATGACCCATGAACAAAAATATTCATTTAAAAATGGAAGATGTAAAAACAAAAGAACCATCAGCCCCTTTATATCCTTCATTATCATATGAAATGGATATTGCAAAACACAAAGATAGAGTCAGGTACATGAAAGATAAGGAAGCCCAATTATTACTTAAACTAGAACATTATAATAAATTAAGAAAACGATGGACGATAGCTAAGAATGTGACACAAGGCGTTGCTATATGTTTAACAATTTCTTTAGGCGCTCTCACTATTGTCATTTCGTCTGGCGTTCTTACAATTCCTGTTGTCGCTACTGCTTTGTGATACAATTAGATTTTAGTTGCCAGCGCACTCACATGACGACAAAACAATTGCAAACTGTCATCAGGTTGAAGATCGTTATGGCAACGGTGGCAAAGTCGCTACTAAAAGTTCATTTCTCTCTCGTCTGTCATTGTTCCGTGTGCGCTAGAAAGCAAAGTTCTCATTTGAAATGTCTTCCGTCAGCAAACTAGAGAGAGAATTTTGTTGCTTCGTGGATCAAGTTGTGCCTCTTATTTCACCAGACCATCTGGATTTCTTCAAAACGATAACAGCAAATTTTATCAATGAATCACTAAGAAAAAAACAGAAGACGAGTGGAAACGAAGAAGATAAAAAGAGAGAAGTGTTTGAAATAATCCGAGATTCATTCAAGGATGTTGACAGCAGCAATTTACCTGTATTTCTCGAGAAAAAGGATATTATAAGTACATCATCGTGCATATCTTCATTGAATAAACTCATTGGTTTTGAGAAAATTACACATCGGAATCTTCTACGCTGCTATGTTTTACAAGGAGAAGTGCTTCAGCGACTTAAGTTATTGTCTAAAATGAATTATACAAAATTCGTGAAAGAGTTAAATGAGACCCACAAAATAAAGTTTTCACGCTCATATGTGACATTACTGATCAAATTATTCAAATTATCAAAGAACTATCCAAACTTAGCCAATTCTTCTCTATCAATTTACTTTGTGATGAAGAATTTTACATATCTGGAAGATTTCATTGATCATGAGAAAGAAGAAGAAAAGCGAAGATTAGCAGAATCCATATTTGATTCACCCAATGTGCAACAAACTGAGCAACAACTTGTGCAGCATACTGGCCTCACGCAGGAATTAGAGGACTTGTAAACGTTGGACTCTACTTTATAAGTAACAAGTAGTAACATTTATTGCAACTTATTTGACTGGAGACTGAAAAGTGACAATGGCGTTGACAATTTGGATTTCTGTTTTCATATAAATGTTGGACTCTACTTCATAAGTAACAAGTAGTAACATTTATTGCTACTTATTTGCGTGGTGATTGAAAAGTGACAATGGCGTTGACAATTTGGATTTCTGTTTTCATATAAATGTTGGACTCTACTTCATAAGTAACAAGTAGTAACATTTATTGCTACTTATTTGCGTGGTGATTGAAAAATGACATTTTCAAATTGGATTTTTGTTTCATTTAAAATGACTGACCTGATCGAGTTTTTTAAATTATATGGAACAGACACAACAACGAATTTCGACCTAAAGAAAATCGCACATCAATTGGGAATAAAGAATTTTTATGTCCTAATGAGAGACGAATTACAATTGATCAAAAATAAGCCAACTGTAAATTTCATAACGAATCTTCACACTTCAGACCAAAACGGCGTACATTGGTCAGCAGGCGTTAAAAATCATCAGCAGAACTATTATTTTGATTCATACGGTTTGCCCCCTACAAATGAAGTAAGAGCAATACTTGGCAATGGAATTTATAATACATTTCAAATTCAAAAACCGGGAACAACTTATTGTGGTCAATTATGTTTATACGTTTTGTACAAATTACAAAAAGGAGTACCATTTTTAGATATAATGTTAGAGTTAAACGAAAGTAGGTTTGGCTACGCCTAATAATAATGATAATGATAATTAAAGCTCGGTTTTCTGTAATTCGTTTTCATAGAATCTACCTTTGATATCCTCATTATCTAAATCTATAATTTCATAAGTAAACGGATAACTTTGATTTATTTTAGAAACTTCAAATATCTCTTTAGTCCAATAGCCTACGAAGCCCTTTTCAAATTTGTTCTTATATTTAAATATTCGTACCCTATCCCCAATTTTAAATTTCGGCTTACGTTTCTGTAAATTCGGATTACTCTCATTCGAATAATTATTTTCGAATATTTTCTTTCGTATTAAATCAGGATCGTCAGAAGCATTCTTTGGAGTTTCTTCAATACCTGAATGAATCTTATTGTTATACTCTTCTACAACTCCTGGTAATATCTTCAACCATTTCTGATTTCCTTGCTCAGTAAATTTCTTAAAGATCTTACCTTTTAGCGTTCTATTAAAGCGCTCTATTACTACAGCCTTTCCTGCATTTTCAGTTGAATAAACAGTTTCAAATAGTGGCTTTACATTTCGGTTATAAAATTCCGACCCTTTATCAACGAATAGCTTTTTTGGCTTTCTAAAACTTTCTTTAAAGATTTCTTCAAACGCATATTTAACTGACAGACCACTTTTGTTTTTTAAAGGCTTTACCCAAGCATATCGTGTATATAAATCTATAACGGTCAATGCGTACTTAAACCCTCTTTCATTAGGCATATTAATTAGATCTGCACTCCAAATATCATCTTTATTAAATACTTTTACCTTCAATAGATATTTCGGCTTTCTATATTCCCTATGAATTTCAGACGCATAGCGGCTTGGGTCATTCGGCATTTCAGACGCGTAGGTTCGAGCGTTGCTCTCAGACAGCTTTGCTGCCGTTTCATTCAACGAAGTTGACGGAACTAAAGTTTTATCTATCCCCTGCCCAAAAAGCATTTTTGCTTGTAAAGCTTTCTTAACAAACATTCTTTCAATTCTTTCTCTAAATGAAGGATTCCGAATACTATCTAATTCTTGTATCATTTTCTTATCTGCTTCATGTCGAGAACTTAGGTCATGATTACGATAAGCTAAATCATGTTTATAAGCGGCGGCGTCTACTCTATTTATTGGTTTACTATTTTCTCTAGGTGTGTCATCATCGTTTAATCTTAAATCTAATCTTGTGCCGGGGCCAGTAAAATTATGCCCAGGTAAATGTTTCTCCTTCGAATATTTACTCCAAATAAAGCCAGGAAAGTTTTCTAATGCTTTTTGTATATCGTTACCTTCGGGATCACCACCGAAGTGGTGTGGAACTTTGTTCTTGTCACCTTTTAAGAGATAATCCATTAGATCTAGATTTGAAATCCTTAAGTTATTCAAATTCATTTTTAAAGATTAAATCTTATCGCACCATACTAGGATTTAGATATATGCCAGATCCGTCTTTTGTTTCTTTTATTTGAATCAAATCATCAATATTGTGTAGGACATTTTTAAGAACTCGTTTCCCTTCATCAACTAAATTTAATTTGCTAATGAAATTATCTACTATTCCGTCACCTCTAGCAGCTTTCTCTAACTCCCTATTATGACGTTTTTGCTCTTCTAATGCTGCCTTCTCTGCTTTATTTTTATTTACTGCCTGGACAATACCAGCTGTCCCACCTGCAACACTTCCTGCTGCTGCTATACCACCTATGATTAGCGGAATTAATGGGAGAATTCCACCATTCTTTTCTTCTTGTAATTTGATATTCTCTATCATTGGTTTACTTATGTAATACTTCCTTTTGTTAATTGTAATAGTTTTAGGGGTATTTCTGTCAATGATGTTACGTAGTTTTAATTCAACCGTTTTATTATTCACTTGCGCCATTTTTTAATAAAAAATTTATAGTCTTTGGTTTTTCTAACCGATCGGAGCGAAGCTCCTCTGGCTTTAGCCTATCGGGCCAAAGGTCCTAAGGTTACTAACCGATCGGAGCGAAGCTCCTCTGGCTTTAGCCTATCGACGAAGTCTTGGGTTTTTCTAACCAATCCTAACCATCTTTCCATTAATAATTTCAATAGAATATTCGGTGTCTTCTAGCAATAAACCATAAGCCATCAATGATGTTGTGGAATTTGCCTTTTCAATATTAATTGTCACATCACAACCGGTCTTGATAATATCTTCAGATTGTGCACTTAAATCAAAACAGAAAACAGGATATAAATTCTTCCAATCTACAGGATTTAATTGTGCTTCAACTCCAAATTCTCGGCACAAATTTCTATAAGCATCATATCCTTCCATAAACTGATTATTTGCGTTATCAAATCTCAATGGATCAATAGGATAACGTGTTTGATTTAATGAAATTTGTAAACTTCGAATTGAATTAATATGGAAAAGATTATTGTTCTTATCAAAACTAGGCGTTTCATTCTTTTGAAAAGTGAGCAAAAAATATCTTGGAGTATTTGATGTCCTTGTGAAATGCCAGTTAAATCTTTGTTCAGTAAACGTGACAGAGCTCGCAGTACGCTTCATAAAACTTACTGGAATTGGTTTATTAGTATCTAATCGTTTCGTAATAGTTAATTCAACCTCTAAACTAGGAGTAATGTGCTTAATCCACCATTCAAGTCTATCAATTTTTAGGTATGCTTTCTTCCCAGCCTTTCCATAAAATATTGATTCATTATTTACAGTGCGATGAACTATGAGTTTGAATTTTAAGTGATATGATATTTTAGTGTAATCTAAATACCCGAATAATGGAGACAATGACCAATTAACAGTTTGTTTACTTTTATTATTAAAATTGCGTCTTTTCTGGTATGAGCTATTTTGTGTACTGTTTAACTGTTTCACTATGTTTTCTACATCTTTCGCAATTCCTGCTGAATCTGTTCCAGTGTGAGTTAAATCATCTTTAAGTATGCCGGTATGGTTATCAGGTAACCATCCTTCGATTTCATGCATTTTAGTATTTTCACCTATTGTTACAAATCGAAGCATTGAATCAATAATGCCAGGTGAATCACTTATGGTTTCTATATTTTGTGTTGCAACATCTAAACGCATTTGTGTGAATAATCTTGGGAAGAAATTGTTTTCTAATGTAATATTATCCGTAGCAGGTAATGGTGTTGTAAAATCAGCATCAGAATATAAAGAATATTCACAGTGTAAAAATGAATCGGGTAAATATAAATAACTTTGTTGATTGTCAACTTCAAAAATTAAATCACCTCCTGTATTCACTCTACTGGAAGAACCGGGGTTCATAGCAATTCTTATATAGTCATTCTTTTTTTGATTGTAAGTAATGAACGGGGGATCGTCTAATCTAAATTTGCTTTCAAACAGAGTTGACATTATATTTTTTTATTAGAAAAAATCAGTTTGATACTCGGCTAAAACCTCTGAACAAGGTTCTACTAGAATTTTGCTAGACCATTTCCTCTCATTTCTTCAATTGTTTTTTCATCATGTTTACTTTCCATCTTCGCTAATTTAGCAATTTTGTTTTTTGTTTCCTCTGAGAGCTTTTTGTCTTTTTGCATTTCTTTTGCATCATTCCTAAGTTTGCGAATAGCTTCTAGTTGCTTTAATTCGTTTTGTGACTTAACAGCATTCGATATTGCACTAGCTGTACTACCTATAGCAGCTGCTCCTTTAGCAGCAGATGAAATCAAATCTTTATTATTTTTAATCAAGTTAACGATACTGCCGATACCAGAAAAGATGCCAGCTCCTTCTGTTTGGACGGCACCTGCAGTGCCTAGGAAGTTTTGTGTTCCAACAGTTTCTACACTATCATAATGGTACACAGGATTCATACGTGGTTCATGAGCAATTTTATTATTTGAAGCAAAATGTTTAAGATTGTGTTTATAAATTATAGGCATTTTTTTAAGCTTAAATTTGACTTTTGGACCGATCGGCTAAATTCTATTAAGATTTACGTTTGTGTATGGACAACAACTTCGCGGTAACTTTATTAATTGCCTGTTGCACTTTATCTATTGCGTCAAGCAGCGTGTGATGTACTTTAATTTCTTTTTCATTTACTTCTATTTTTTTCTCACTTTTCTTTACTTCTGTTTTAAGAGCGGCCAATTGAACTTTAATATTATCTAAATTCGTTTTAAGGGTCTTCAATTCACTAACCTTTTGTTTAAGTGCTTTAACTTCATTTATCATTCTGTTCATTTGCTTTACTTGTTGTGTGATACGGCTACTTAATTCACCAACACTTTTTTGGAATGTGGATTGCAGCTGTTGTAAGTGCTGTAATAATTTCCGATTCTTTTCGCTTACTTTTTCTAACTCTTCTTTCAGTTGTATATTTTGTTTTGTATTCTTTGCAATGGCAGACTTTAAATTTAGTGATAACAGGATCACAAGTTTTGAATGTTCTGTTATTTTTTTATGAAGTTTTACTATATCTGCTTCTAGATTTCCATGTTTGCTACTTAGGTCTGTTAGCTTTTCTTGCAGTCTTTCATCATTCTGCTTTAGAAGCTTGGTTTCTTTCGTTAGTGGAGAGAGCAGTGACACAATTCTATCGAACTGTTTATCAACATATTCTTTATTTGCTAACTCAGTACTTTGTTGTGGAAGAATAGAAAGATGTAACGGACCTGTTAAAATGTCTCCAGTTTTCATGATATAGTTGTCTAGTTCTATTTCTGATTCTTGATTATTCGGTGTGTAAGCACACCCGCCAACATTTGTTAACATCATTTTTTTTATTTAAAAATATGTTAACCAACAATTCATCATTAAATAGTCATATGAGAACATGTAGTGATTGTGGAAAAAGTGTAACATCTAAGAACTTTATGCGGCACCAAAAAACATGTCAATCACTACCACAACCAAAAGTAAAAGATAGACAATGTTCGAATTGTAATAAGTTTTTTACTAGTCAAGGTTTCTTGAATCATTCTAATTCATGTGCTATTAGTACACGAAAATGCACTAATTGTCAAATAGTTAAGCCCAAAACAGAATTTTATGATAGTAAATACCGGTGTAAAGAATGTTTAAAAACACAAGTGAGATGTAACAAGTGTAATAAAGTTCTGTTGGAGAGAAACTTCTCACGTCATGCAGCAATTTGCATGATTTAATTAATTTTATATCCGTAGTAGTCCGACACTCACTTGAGCTTCCGTAATAGTCCGGTGCTCTTTTGAGTGTTTTACCTTCATTTGAGCCCCGGACTCAATAGTCCGTAGTAGTCCGGAAGTCCTACAGAGGTCAAACACTCAAGAGAGCACCGGACTATTACAGTTGCTCAAGAGAGTGTCGGACTAGTTGAGAGAGTTTGAAACATTTTTCGTATAAAAAAAAGTAAAAAAAATGAATATAGAAAAATCGTATTCCGAAATTCCCACGATCATCAATCATCACAATCAACGTAATGAAGAGCAATCTTTATTTTCAGAAAATTCAGATCTCGGTCGTTTCTTTGGGTTTCTAAAATTTCATTGTGTGAAAATTATTATTATATGTGTTCTTATTTATCTTATTTATTGTTTTATAAATTGGTTAGGGTTCTTACAAACAGCAGAACAAACGAAGGTTGCATTTTATAAAAGTCAAACCAAAACCTTTAAAGGTTGGAGACCAGTTACTCATAACAACGCGAAACCTAAAGGGCGTGTTACACAAGAGAGCTTACATTTTATAATATATGGCAAGACAGCGAGTGGAAAGACTACGTTTCTTAGAAAGTATATAAATGATCATTATCCTAATGAAACTAATGTACATGTGTTTTGTCTACAGGAAGATGAATGGCAAGGATATACAAATGTTTATAACGAAAAAGATTTATGTATGTTAGAAGATATGAGTACTTTTGCTGGGACATACACGCAAAAGTCTTTACTAGTGTTAGATGATGTAGCTAGTTTAGTGAAGCAAAAGAACATATCAGAAATATTTACAAAAGGTCGTCACCATCATATACAAATTGTAGTATTAGCTCATAAAGCCTGTGACGTGGATAATAAGATTAGAGAAAATGTGGAAACCTTTTATACAACTACTCAAAATAATGCAGCATTCTTTGAGGATATCAAGAAAAATTATAGACTAACTTTACCCTTAGCTAAATATGTACATGTTAAGTACGGTATAATACGGGTTGATACTATTTTGAATCAAATGCAAGTGTATGATAGCGATCTAAATATACTATTGGATACTGAGCATGATTTTTATAGTAATGCAACAGATTTTGACATTAGTCTCTACGCAAGTGCTAAGAACTTGTCGCCACATAATATAGAAGAAATAACAATTTTTCTAGAAAACGAATCACTTGAACCACTAACAATCATACCCGAAACATTTTATTTCTATTTCGATCATTATCTGAATAATGTGTTAAAAATTAAAACCCCTGAACGATTAGAGAATAGAGATACACTAGATGTTATTAGAACAGGCATTAATGATTTTCGTGATGTACTAAAAAATGTACACCCTCTAGTCACTGATGCTAAAAGTACATTGAGTGACATAAAACCAATATTAAATGAGTTAAATAATATGTAAATTTTTTTTCTTTTTAAAATATGGAGTACAAAATAGAACACGTGCCAGTTTTAAAAGATTATCGTCATCCTACAAACCCTGTAAATTCAAAACAATCAGTTAAAAGTCAATATCATCGAAAATATATGCAATTCGTGCAAGATTATAAAATAAAACATGGTATAAGAAGTTACGCTAAAACAAAAGACTTTCCACTGTGTCTACGAAGTTTCAGAGTATTCTTAGCGTATAATAATTTATGGTGGTTGGTTAATAAAGAGCGATTAACAGTTTACGATTTGGAAACATTACATCAACTAAATATTCCTGTGTATATGTAATTAAAAACATAATTTTTTCTTTTAAAAAATATGAATTGTAAAATGAGTAACAAGTCAACGCATACGCTTGACGAGTTAATAAAGAAACAAATTGATGAATTTGATGCACAAATTGAACGTAGACGTAAACGTAGTAGACGTATTAAAAAACAGAAACGTACTAGGCGTAGTATTAGACGTAATACTAAAAAACAGAACCGTAGAACAAAGGAAACATCAGCCACACCAATTCCCGACATATTCTCTGATGATAGACTTGGCGATGATCTATTGAATCTGTTTAATCCGAACGCTATCACGTATGAAAATGAACTTTTTACTAATGTAGTAAATGATATACGTGAGCTGTTACGCAATGGGAAAGTTTTAAATTTATTGGGTGTAATAAACAAAGAAGATGGAACCACAATAGAAAACTTTTACGCTACGTTTTATAATAAAAATTCATTTGAAACATGGTTTCTTAATCTAGAAGAGAAATCCGATGCTAGTGAATGGATTTTTACAGGTAGTATCAAATACGAAGATTTTGGTATGAAACTCGTACAAAGATCACATAGAGGCGCTGGTATTAATATGAAATATAGAATTAAAGAATACATTGGGCAATATTGTTACATTCCTTCTGAAGATTTCTGCTTTATAAAATGTTACAACGCCTTACGTGGGTTCAATCAAGAACAAGCTAAAATTATAATCGAGATGTTTAATGACTTTTTATATAAAGAGAAAGCTACATCTAGAACTGGAGTAATGGCAAACTGTAAATTTTCCCAATTCAATAAATACTTTGGAGAATGTGTACAGTATTATAGTGCTACTAATCGTCATTTAAATCCCAGAGGTATTACAACGACTCACAATTATGTTTATTACAATTATTTTCACGAAGGTTCAACAATAGGTCATTATTGTTTAATCAATAAATTCCATAAAGCAGAAGCTATTAGAGAAATTGAAAATAATTTCAAACCAATATATAAAACTGTCACTGATGAAAATCTAACAACACTTCCGTATAAGACCATAACAAAGAAACCAATTGACTATGGTTCAACATATATATGGGATCTCGAAACTTATCCAGATCCTCGTTGTGCAACAGCTCATCCTATTCCTTATGCTTTAGGTACTATCAATTTCAATAAATTCATGTGTTGCTTACCGAAGCAAAGATTGGAAGAAATAGACGCGCGATTGTTACGCGATATGATTAAAATAAAAAGGAGCAAGGATGAACATGAGATTAAAGAACTTAAGAAACAGGTAAGTGAATATAATAACTTAACTGAGCAAGAACTTAACAAACTTCAACGTTGTGTGAAAATCTTTATTAGGAAACATAATGAATGTCCGATCGGGGGAAACCCAGAGGACGTATGTCCGATACATCAATTTTTCAAAAACCTTGGATCTTTTAATCATTCGAAAGTAACTTTAATAGCACATAATTCATCAGGATTCGATGCATATTTTCCACTCAAATCTAATTTTAAATTAACTAAACCACCGCTTAAAACATCACGAGGAATACTCACTGCTTCTTTACAAAATCCTTATACAACTGAAAGTGTTAGTAAGTATATCCAACGCTCCTCTAGATCTAAGCAACTAGGTGTCTCTACAAAACGTAACATAAAACCAAGCAAACTTTTACAAACTATTGTAATGAAATGTAGCTTACAACACGTGAAAACAAGTCTTTCCAAATGGTGTGAGAATTTTAAAACCCCTACCAATATGTGTAAATTAAATTATGAAATTGGTGAAATTACACATGACAATTATCTAGAAAAAGAACATGAGTGGAAACCGTATTTAATTAACGATGTTCTTTCATTAGCATTTTGTATCTACAAGTATAATAATGTTATGAAAGAATTAGTTGGCGAAGATATAACTACTAATTTAACATCCTCCGCTTTAACATTTAACGGTTGGATGAAGAGTGTACAAGAAGACAACATAAATATTCATTCGCATACTGATTTATGGACTAGAAACTATGTTAGAAAATCTGTTAAAGGTGGAAGAGTGTCAGCAAATATAAGACATTACGAATCTCCATTTTGTAACATCTTGCTACCAATATTACAACGATATTTTCCTGGGTGCTACGCTGAGGGGGTTTTGCCCCCTGGTCATAATAATTTAATAGATTTAATGAAGCAGTATAATCAGTTGCAAGACAAGAATGCTCTCTGTAAAGAAATTAAACATAAACTACTCGACCAACGAAATGAATTCTTAATGGCTTTTGATGCAACATCTTTATATCCATCAGCTATGTATGACGAACATTCAGAATACCCTAAAGCTGAATCTGCTAGAAAATTTAGACAAGAAGAAGAACAAGCAGTATTAAATCAATTTAACACTCAATCATTTCGTCCTAAAACTGGAATATTCACAGTTGTGTTTCATTATCCTGATGAGATGTTTTTTCAACCAGTTCCTGCGAAAGATAAGGTAAAGAATGAAAACAATTGTAATCAAGAAATAATAAGGTTTAGGAATGGAATGTGTTATGATGTATTAACTTCTGTAGACATACAGGAAATTGTTAGATGTGGCGGGAAAATATTATCTATTACAGATGGTATAATTTATGAAGAAAATTATCACATTTCACCATTTCGCAAATACATTGAAAAGCTCTTCAATTTAAGAAAAAAATATAAAATAGAAGGAAACACTGTAGGCGATGAGTTAATTAAATTATTAATGAATTCACTATATGGAAAAACCGTACAAAAAGACATAACCACTAAATATCATTTATGGAATGAAAATACATTGAGAAAAAATTTCACTCAAGAAGTAAAAGATTTTGAAAAAGTAAATGATGAACAATTCTTAGTGAAAGTAGAAATGGAAGACGATGAGTTTCTTAAAGCTAATATTGTAAAAGATGGGAAGACGACCAACGGTCTGAGCAGCTACGCTGCGACGTCATTCATGCCATCACATTTAGGTTCTTTTATTCTTGCTCACTCTAGACGAATCATGAATAACTTTATTTTAGAAATTAATGGTTTTAAAGAAAAACACATACATTACACAGATACTGATTCCATCTACATTTCCAATGAACTCTTCAATAAATTAGATGCGGCTGGATATGTTGGCGGGGAATTATGCCAAGGGAAAAATGATTATGGAAATGGTGGAATTATTTTTGCAATGTTTATCGCCCCCAAAATAAAATATTGTATTACTGTAGATGAACAAGGGAGACTTAGTGAAAAGAAAACATTTAAGGGTTATACAAAAACTAAAGTAAAAGTAGAAGATTTCATTCAATTATACCATGGGGAAACATTGACAACAATTGTTAATAAACCATGGAAAAGATCTTTAGAAACTGGTATTAGTATTCCTGATAAAAATAATAACACTGAAGAAAAAAGATTCACTGGTAAAATAAATATTCTTAAACGTCAAGCGCCTAATGCAAATGGTATTATGCTCCCCTATAGCGGAGAAGATGTACAAGACGAAATATTTCAACGAATAAAAAAAGAATGTAATATAATTGAATACAATGATAGTGAAGACTGGGAAGAGGAATTATAATACACTAGTCAGTGAACAAATCTTCTATTGACTTTCAGTCGGGGGGCAAAGCCCCTCGAGGCGAAGCCTAGTCAGAGAACAATTGTTCGATTCAGAGTTTTACTCTGTGAACAAATGTTCTATAACTCTATCATGTACTTTTTTATCAATATTGACTGTGATAAAACCATAGTCGTTTGTCCAAGCATTGTTACACGATTGTTTAAATTCATCTTTATCTCTTATACATAAGTCTCTTAACAAATCACTTAGGTTTCTTTGGTTGATTTCGAAAAGCATAAAAATATTAGCATTCTTTCTAATAACACTTCCATCTAATGAATACATACTTTGTGTCAAATAAAAGACACTACAGTTATTGTGTCTACCTCTTGTAAAATAATTTCTCTGTACTGCCTGATTTCTGTCATTAACACAATCATCAAACACCACACAATGTTTTTTCGTTTTATTTAGTTTACTAGGATCTTGCATATTGCCACTATCATCTATTAATTGTATCGTTATGTGTTTATTTTTACTGGGTTCTACTAGTTGTTTATTTTTCGCTGCTTCTTCACACCAGGAACTTATTTCTTCTTCATACTCCGATTTTTCATATTCTTCAAACAGTGAAGCTATAGTTGATTTCGTAAGATTATTTTCAAAACCATGTTTCAAAAATTGATAAATAGGTTGGTCTGCTGTTGTTGTATAAATGATAAGATTGTTATAATCCAAAAATTTGGGTGTCGTGAGAATTTTAAATAATAGATATGTTTTTCCACAACCTGATCTTCCACAAATAACTGATAAAACTTTATTTGACAAGTTATGATGATGATTGAATTTCACTTTCTTGTTTAGTGGATATTTTTCACAACTGCTTTCACTCATTTTTAAGTCAATATTTTTTTTTAATTATACCTCCCGAACCAAAAGATCTATCATAATTTCTTCGCCTCCAAAATTTATTTCCTTTCCTTTCTCATCTGTTATTCTAATTGTAATTGAATTAATTGTTTTTCTTGTAACAGGGAAATATATTAATGATTTTGGGATTACATTCAAACTGTAACCAATCGGAACTGTAAATGCTGGATAACTGAAGATATTATTTGACAGCTTTCCATTAACATAACCACCTTCTATAATATCACATTGAACGTTGATTGAATTTATTTCAGTTACTTTAGGTATATTTTCACTTATATGAAAACCTTGTGTATAGAGTTGCTTTTTAAATCCTAAGAGTCTTGATAAAGATTTGTCAATATTAAAATCAACTTGATGATCTTCATCTAAAGTAAGAGAAAATTTATTTACTGCTGGTTCAACTGCGAAATGTAATTGTTTCTTGTCTTTAAATTGTATGCCTAAATGTCTTTTTATTTCATTGGAAATCGATTCAACTTCATAAGATCCAGGAAGAAAAGTTAATTCTTTCCAAGTTTTACCTTGATCATTAGAATATTTAAATCGGTCATTTACATCTTTGATAATATTTTGTATCGTGTTAAATGTTGAAAAACTAGTTAGTGCTACTTCATAATGTTTGTCTTGTTCTAAGTGAATAATAGGATCTAAATTACAGGTATGGGTTGAAGTAGTTGTTATAAATTTTAATGTCGTACTAAATTTTGATGAGGTTAAAATCTCGGTTAAATTTTCTAAATGCTTATTAATTTTTTCTAGTTCTGCCGAAGACATTTTTTAACTAAATAATTTAGATAAGCTTTTGTAGTCTTTTTCACTAATAATTTTCTTTTCCGTTAGTCTTTTTAAGATTGCATGTATTTCGTTAAAACTAGAGTTATGTCCTTCTTTTGTTGCAGCTAATAAAATCTCTAATCTGTTTATTAATTCTTGCGGATCATCGGACAGGAAAACCGTTGTCTCTTTTAGTCCTGTTCCTGTTTTTGGGTAACTAGTGGTGTTGAATAACCAGTCGGTGTTGAATAACCAGTCGGTGTTGAATAACCAGTCGGTGTTGAATAACCAGTCGGTGTTGAATAACCAGCTGTTGGCATTGATGTTGATAATAAGTGTTCTAATTGTTTATAACGCTTAAGATGTTTCCCAGTTCCAACCTTGTCTAACATAGTTTTGTATTTCAGTAGATCATCGGGGTGATAGTTATCTAACTTCGCTCCTCTTAATAAATCCACGAAATTTCTGTCTAAACTGAAAGCTGTTTTGTCTGGTGTAAAAATTAAACTTTCTTTAGTATTTATAGATAATTCTTCTCCACCTAAGTAAAATCTAGTTTCTCCTTTTCCCTCTATAAATAAAGTAGAATGTTCAAAGAGCATAGATTTGGGTAATTTCTTTTCTATGTTTGCTTCTAACAAACCATAATCATCCATGATGGTTTTCTGCACTGGATCCGCGATATCAATTCGTTTATCATGAACTACTAGTTCTTTCTTAATATCAGATTTAACTTGTTCAACTAATTTGATTTTGTCTTTCATATCGGATTGAACGCCAGCTTGTAGCATTCGATATTGTCTATATTTTTTCTTCATAATATTTTTCTGTTTTATTAATTCTTCTAGTTGTTTTATTTTTGTCTCATTGCTCTGCATTATTTTATAAGATAATATTTGAATTTTGTGGTAGCATAGAGACACAGCAAAAACACTGCACCAAAGGTGCTGAGACTTGAAGAGTCGATTTTACTGAACAACTTATTTTTGTTCTATGGAACTTTGTTCTAACGTTTTTAATAAAGTTCTTATTTCTTCTAAAAAAGCTTCATTGTTTACTTTGTCTTGAGGTTTAACAGGAATTTTAGTTGCTTCTCTAGCTATTTGGTCAAATTTTTCAATCTCATCTAACGTAATAACATTGTCATCACACACTCTCTGGAAGTAGTAATGTAGTTTATCATATACTTCTTTGACATGTGCATGTTTCTTAGTTAAGGATTTTCGTTTCTTAGTCATTAAAGATTTATCTATCACTGTTGCAAGTGACGTTGTGAAGACACCTGTGCCTGTTAAAGCAGTAGCGACAACAGGAATTGTAAGAACGCCAGACGAAATGACAATAGTGAGAGCGCCTAAAGAAATTGTTAAACATATACCAACGCCTTGTGTCACATTCTTAGCTATGGTCCATCTTTTTCTTAATTTATTATAATGTTCTAGTTTAAGTAATAATTGGGCTTCCTTATCTTTCATGTACCTGACTCTATCTTTGTGTTTTGCTATATCCATTTCATATGATAATGAAGGATATAAGGGGGCTGATGGTTCTTTTGTTTTTACATCTTCCATTTTTAAATGAATATTTTTGTTCATGGGTCATACTTTAAGGTACTTTCCTATTTTCGCATCTATTTTAGCTGTTTTTTTATAAATTTCAGGAGGACTCTATTTTTTTGTATTTTTTCATTTTTTGTATCTATTTTAGCTGTTTTTTTATAAATTTCAGGAGGACCCTATTTTTTTGTATTTTTTCATTTTTTGTAACTACCTAGGTGTGGGATTCGGTGCTGAGCGAAGCGATGCGCCGAATCCTATACCCTATACTACTCACTTGAAGTAAGAAGTCGAATTAAAGAAGAAACAAGAGTTGCTTATCTCAATTCACAATCTTCTGCAAAACTCATTAAATTCACGCCTTCATTAAACAAAACGTTTTGCACCTAAAAGAAATTCTGTGAATATCATTTTGCGATCAGGACAGTCTGTTTGTCTATCTGTAACAATAACATCGGCTGCCATTACCGCAAATTGGCTATGCTACCGGCCACGAGGAATATCGCACTTCTTCCTATTAGGACCTAGGTGAGATCTGCCTTAAAAGTGCAATCAAAATCACAAAGATAGCAAAATTCACTTTGAGTGATTAATTGAATGTTAAGTCATTACGTTATCAAGTGCACCAAAACTCTGAAGCACATGGATCTCAATAAACAAAAAGAATTTTGAGATGTTTGACGCTCCATTACTTGTATACTACAGTCAGGGTTTTCGTTTCACCGATATTGTGTGATAATCTTCAAGCTAAAAATAATAAGAAGCTTGTGCGTTAATTTAGGAAGAAAACGTCATTAGCTCTCAATATATCACTCATCCCTACAGATAAAAAAAGGCATTTTCATACACGTCAGATATTTGTTAATATTTTATCCAAAACAACAAAAAGAAATCACTGACATTTCATCTTCCTCGTTATTTTTTACTTTAAGTTCATCAAACACACCATTTCAGCTACCATTTCAGCCTAAACGATGGAGACAGCTTTTATCATCACAATGATATCGTGATGACTGACTATTGAAATGATATGAGAGGCAAATAGTTTATTCATTTCCCAAAGCATGTTCGCACACAATCTGCATGGAATGAACATCAAATTGCAAGAATAAAGGCGCGTTTACACGTGAAGCTTTATTGCTGCCACCTGCAATCAGATTGCAGAGGCCATTTACACTTGACACTAAAAAGTTGCTGACACTCGAGGAAAAATTGATACTGACACTTTATCGATCTATGATGAGAAAATTGCGGGAGATTGCAGGAGCGTTTACACTTGACACTTTTAGTCGACACTTATTTCTTCACGATGTCATCGAGAAAGTGGATGGCTGCAGCAGCTACAGCAGCTACAGCATACATTTTAGCGAGAAAAGAATGCGTTAACAGCGAATGTGGGTTCGTCATTGGATTACGAGAGAACAGCTTGGATTTTGCAATACGATTATGCTCGAATTACGAGATCAGGATCCGTGCCAGTAGCAATTTTTACTGAGCCTCTTTAATTGTCGTCTATTTTGAATTTCGCGGCAATCTTCCCCCATGTTCGGATTTTTTATTCTATCTCGATATTCGTGATTGTGCACGTTCCACAAACAGGGATACTGCTCGCACTCCTCAATCAGGTCATCGGTTAACGTCCTTGCCATTCAATTTTCGTTTGTGACATTTCGTTGTCAGTCATTGATGAACCAACGATCATCGTTTTACTAACTTTTACTGAATGCTGCACAAATTTATCGATGTCGATATAACAACCAAACAATCAAAGATTCATTTTATTCGAGAAAGATGAATCCCACAAGCTGATGCTTTTATCTATTGCAGAGTTGCCAAACGGCCTTGCACCGATACACGACTGTAAGTTCGATGATTAAATTCCCATGCAAAAAGAAACAGATGTAAGTCATGTCTTGTGATGAGATATTCCAGATCAAACAACGCTAGATGCTCCCACAAGCAGGTGGAGCTTCTTGTACAAGGATATTCAGGGAAAAAATTTGTTCTAGTAAAATGAAGCTGAAATTGATGTAAACTGTAAACACAATGGTACGCAGTAGCAATGCAGAAAATTGGTGAATTATGTACGAGTATATCAGCGCATCATTAGTAATTTAGCGACTGGTGATAATGAAAATAGCAAGAACAAATCCAGCCTCCTAGAAGTCAGGTCGCCGTGATCCAATCACGGTCGCATGAGCACTTTGCGTATGAGTGTCAGTAAAAGTGTTCGCTAAAAGCTGTGCCTCGTTCAACTTTAAGGCGCGTTTACATGTGAAGCTTTATTGCTGCCACCTGCAATCAGATGGCAGAGGCCGTCTACACTTGACACTAAAAAGTTGCTGACACTAGAGGAAAAATTGCTACTGACACTTTTTCTATCTATGATGAGTCAGAAAATTGCGGGAGATTGCAGGAGCGTTTACACTTGACACTTTTAGTCGACACTTATTCTTCACGATGTCATCGAGAAAGCGAACAGCTGCAGCAGTTACTGCATACATCTTGACGAAGAAAACAAAGCGTGAACGGCGAATATGGTTGAATATGATTGTATTGGCTTCTTGTGTACTGCACAACCATCTTATGACGAAGAAAGAATCGGCGAAGAGGTATGCTCCAAAAGATTCATTTGACACAGAGAACTTTGAAAATGGTTCAACTAAAGACGGTTCTTGGCGCATGATGGGAATGCCTGAAGCAAACATGCTGCCAATTAAAAGAAGCTGCAGCAACAATATTGCGGATTCTGCAAAAACAACACGAGAGGAATTTCGAGATTTCTTCATGACACCCGATGGTGAAGTTTCGTGGCAGTATAAATTTATCTGACATGAATTTTAACTTTGACAAGAAAGCTATTCATTTCATACTTCATTACTCGCACAACGAAAACAGCTGTGCCATCTAATTTGTTTTCTATTGATTTTCTTTAACAATTGTCTCTCAGCATCATCTATATGGAGAACCCAATTATGATTCTTTGAAAACTATTATTATTCATTTATGTTTCTTTAGTTGCTATGGGCCCTATGTGCAACGATAAAATGACATAGAAACAGAACTGAAATAAGAAAATAGCCTGTATTTAGTTGATGTAACAGTCTAATTGTAGATTTTCTACTGGAGCATTATTGCTGAATAATTTTGGCAATTGTGTGCTTCAAAACAATAGATCGTTTTTGGAAGAAAAGAAAGGTAGGATTGACAAATAGCCTTTACTGTTAGATGGATGCAATGACTGCTATAAAATCTATATTATATAAAGCAACATTATCATCAATTCTCCAACTGACTGTCCATAATAATGTGCAATGTAACCTCGTAAAACGGCCATTTCGTGACTAATTTGTCGCCGGCACCACTCCCATTTTTTTTGCTTTTTGAGTTCGTTGTGGAACTGAGTCCTGAGGTTGTGCATTTTTCGCTGAACCTCTTTGACTTCCATTTTAAGTTATCCGGCAATCTTCTTCCATGCTTCGACCTTCCTTATTCTGTCGCGATATTCATGATTGTGAACGTTCCACAAACACGGATGCAGTTCATATTCACCGACAGGGGCGTATCCAGGATTTTGAAAAGGGGGGGTACAAAAATTAATGAATTTTTTGGCCTACCACGAAGATTATGCATATTCAACGCAAAGAAATATAATAATCATAAATAGTATAATCATAGTCGCATGTAATATTATCGATAATTTAATCTTCGCTTTCATATTCATTTTCGCTAATCCCGAATTTTGATATCCCACATTTTGATATACCGTAACGTCCTAAAATTGAATTCAGTAAAACTGAACAGGTACAGATTATTATCAAATTAAACAGTGACACAAACAGTATTATTAGTGTACGCATCTTCTACATGTATACTTCAGATATCCTCTATCACTACAGTGAAATTACAGAACAATATACAGGCACTGCAAAATACTTTTCCTGAAGAAAGAAGCTAAAAAACATAACATTTTTCTGAGCTTTACACTAATGTTTTTACGAGAGACCGTTAGGAGTTAAGTAAACGTATTACAATTTAAAGCGTGAGTTGTGCTCCGTCTTATACAAATCAATCACAGAGTCGTAATCCAGTGGAATGTCCTTGTGTATTGCCAGCAAAGTCAATCCTGTCAAACGTGCTTCACTCATTGTTGAACGGAGGTACGAAGTTTTCACTTGACGAAGCGCACTGAACGACCGCTCTGCAGTCGCCGAAGTTACTGGGATTGAAGCAAACACTTTCAGTAGGATATAGATATTAGGATATAGGTCAGAATTACACGACTTCAGGGCTTCCACAACGCTTGAAGGACAATCTTGTTTAGGAATTGAATTCCATTTTCGCTGCCAAATGCAGAATTCTATCATACAAGTATCAAGACTATCTGGTAGTATGGATTTATATTTTTCAAAGATACGTTTCATATCTTCCACTATGACATCGGCAACTCGATCTGGTATGAAGTTTGACATAGATAGGGCAGTTTTTGAAGATTCACTGAAGCGATCGTTCATCTGTGAGATGATTGTATCAAGCAAAGGATACCATGTAGCTTTTCTGTAATAATCAGATGCTGATTAAGAAGGCACATTCGAACGATATTTTTGCTTTGATGTCAGTCGCGGTGTTTCGAGCTCTGCAGAAGGATCGTCCGTAATGCACTGAAACAGCTTCACGGCTTCTGCGTAACCATTGATGAATACAATTGACTCATTTCTCCAAGACCTGAAGATGTCAGTTTTATGTTGAACTTCTTCCATGGCTGCCACAAAATCTATCTTCTTAGCCTGAAGTTGGATCGAAAGTTGTTCTGTGATTCCGAAAATTTTCTTGAGCAACACGAGTCCGATTATGAATTGAGAACTTGTTATCCTATGAATGAGAGAATATTCACGATTGGAATACTCACCAGTGGTGTTCAGATGGTCAAGTTGAAAAGTAGCCTCATATTGAGAGAATTAAAACTGATAACAGAACTGTCGACATTGTGCAGATAATGAAGGAGGCGTGTGATGGCGCATTGAACACGTTCGGAAAGTTTAGAGCAAAGGAAAAGTGTCCGAAAAGACATACAAAGACCAAATTAGCGTTGATTGATGCAATTAATGAGCTCTTATCATAAATGTACTTTGAAATAATGCAAATTTCTTTCATATACTTTTTGGTTGAATAAAGAAGATTTTTCAACGGACAAAAATCTGGTTATATTTAAGAATGGATAGAATTCATTAAGTTTACACAGTGGAAATAAATAGGTATTCACTGAATGCTGTGAATACTATACACGCTACGCCACTGCAAGTCAGTGTTTGACGAATGTGTTATCGGCGCTATCGGCAATGGCTATCGGTAAGAAAGCAACGTCACACTCTGACACAAGACTCCCAGGCAAATCAAGCACTAAAGCTCAACTCCACAGAATGTATTGAGAATTGATGTTTGAGTGCACTTTCCTTCTTCATAAACTTATGTGTTAAAATCATATCTCTCAGAGGGGGGACATTCCCCCGTGTCCCCCCCCCTTGGATACGCCAATGTTCACCGATCAGTTCATCGGTTAATGCTCTTGTCCACTCACACTTTGTCTGTGTCATTTTATTCTCATTCATCGTTGAACCAGCGATCATCGTTTCACAAGATGTTTTCTTGAATGTTGTATAAATCTGCCTATGTCGATGTCAACATAATAACCAATCAATCAGTGATTCATTTTACTCGAGAAAGATGAGTCCCACCTGCTGATGCTTTTATCTATTGACCGGTTGTCAAGCGGCCTAGCACCGATACACGACTGCAAAGTCGACGATTAAATTCCCACGCATGTCTGTGGTGAAGAATTTCAGGTCAGACAATGCTCAATACTCCCACAAGCAGATGGAGTTTCTTGTATAATGACAGTCAGGAAAATCAATTCTGTCCTAGCAAAATGAAGCTGAAATTGATGTTAACTGCATGCACAATAGTGCACAGTAGCAAAAGCAGAAAATATGTATGGATGAACTGTGCATATTAGTACATCATTAGTAATTTAATGACATGCGATAATGAAAAAAGCAAGACCAAATCCAGCCTCGAAGAAGTCAGGTTTCTGTGTTCCGATCACGGTCGTGTCATGTGTGAGTGTCGGTAAAAGTGTCAGCTAAAAGTTGCGCCTCGTTCAACTGCAGTGACACTTGTGGCAGCCACTTTTCAGAAAGTGTCAGGAGCCGTTTACACGTGCAATATTTTCACTGACACTCGGTTGCAGCAACTTTTAAAAATGTCAGCAATCTAGTGTCAGACGAGAGTGTCAGAAGCGTTTACACGTGCAATTTAGGTGGCAGCAATAAAGTGTCAGCAATAAAGTTTCATGTTTAAACGCACCTTAAGACGCGATATTTCCTGCTCATACAGAATGCAAAAAACGTTTGAAATAGATAAGCAGAAGCCTTCTTGAATATACAACGGAGATGACAGAGGAGCCATTCAAGCAGAAGAACAGAAGATGTGATGGATATTGGATTGAAATAAAAAATCAGTATAACTCACGGCCTGACGCTTCGATGTAGTCTTTGCCCTGAAGTGATCTAATTCGAAACCCTGCAAAGGCGGAGGGGTATCCGGAAAGTTAGGCACAATTGCTCCTAAAATAAACTTTTTTTCATGAGCATGCTCGGCATCTACAGTACTAAGAAAATCATGTCAACTGCTTAGCAACACTGATAGTGAACCGAAAAGGTGAAAATCCGAAGGTGCTAAATCCAGCAATGAGGAAGATGCGGCAAAATTTCTCCCTATTGTACCTCCTTGTCCCCCTATTGTCCCCTATTGCCCTATTGTCTGCTCTACAGTTGCATACCGCATCGTGATGATGTCAAATGTGCGTTACCTATTCGCTTACTTATTCATCCAATCACTAGTAGCGGAGCTTCACGCTCAAATAGGACACGAATCTGTTCTCGCTTGAGCGTAGGTTTTCAAGCTGAATTGAAAACCTACGCCCTATGGTAGCGTAGCTTTTGAAACTAGATGCTAGCAAGATTGAATCCGACTCCAATAGTGTTCCAATTTGGATTGATTTTGCATCTACATTGAAAAGCTACGCTAGAATCGCGATTGAATCTGAAGTATGAATCCACCTTAACTGTGAAACCATTGTGGAGCAGATCAACACTGTCCATGCAGTTGGCCATGTTAATGTTGAATATTCTTCTAACTGGGTGGTAAGTCATAATATTATTTTCCGGAAAAACACCAGTTGTATGATATTGTGTTATTCAAAATACACAAGCTTTCGGTGGCCGTGCTGCACACCTTATTCATGTGAGACATGAAGTGACTCTTTCACGATGCAATCTACACATTTGAACAACATTCACTTAAATACAGTCCGTTTCATAAAAAGTGGATCATCCTAAAATTTGACTAAATAAAACATAAGTATGATACAGAAAGCATTTTTCATGTTATTTCATGTCCCTAATATATTTAAATGTCCTTATATAATCTGATAAGCTATGATAAGCTGATAACGGTTCTTAAGAAGCTAACATTTTGTGGCCCTACCCTTATTGTCAATGACATTACCAATTCGTCTAGGCATTGATTCGATGATATCGTTGATTTTTGACTGATCTAACTTTCTCCACTCTCTTTTTAACAGCAGTGACGTAAGTTGTGATACGCCATCTGTAGGTAGCAGTGACCGACGAACGTTACGTTTTAGAATACTCCATACATTTTCTATGGGATTCAGATCAGGAGAACGAGCTGACCAAGATAATGTCCTAAGCCCTAATTGAGACTTGCATAAGTTGACTCTACTACTCCTGTGACACGTAGCATTATCATCCATCAATAACCAAGTCAATGGATCACCAAGTTGATCTGTCATTTGGCCAATGTTCATTCGTAAAACATTCACACAGTGTTCAGAATTCATGGTTCCTTGCTGTATGTGAAGTTCAGAGTGGCCATTGGTCCAAATGCCAGCCCAAATCAGTAGAGTCGCACCACCTAGTACCCGGGGACGATGTAAATGTCTAGTCTAGTGTAAAAGTCCAGTGCAGCCATCTCAGTTAACGAGAGACTTGGATCAACTTCAACAAATCTCAAAATTAGGCGGTCTCTACGTTTGGATGTTTTGCGTGGACGGCCAGAGCCCTCTTTTGTGAATTGCCTTTTGTGAATGCGATCTCGTTATTGTTCATTTGTGCTTTGTATTGTTTTCAACCGGTAAGAGATAGATTTCTAGCTGAAAGCAATCAGGAGTGCTGCCAACACCACCGCAACGAAGTCAGGAAGCTATGGAACATGAAGTCCAGTTAATCACATGTAGCAGTTACATTATTGTTGATGAATAATGGTGTTATACTGGCTCTGATTGACCGATTTTCTTTATTTTTGTTTTGCTTGATAGCTTTTGACTTGTAGAACAACATATTACATAACAAAGGAAACAAATGTAATTTTATAAGAGTGAGGTATGATTTTGTGTAACATTGCTGAGTGAAGATTAAATTATCTACTACTTTTTTATCTATAACAGGAAAACAACTCAATATTCATGCTTGAAATTTCCAACAATGATATTAGTAAGCACAACTGACATATCTTCCAAATTTCAGAGAAATTCGTTCAAGTTTGGCGGAGTTAGACAAAGTTGAAGTTAAGGCGATGTTTAAGGGTGATCCACTTTTTATGAAACAATCTGTATATGGAGCGACCTATGCCAAACAATTATTACCCAGAGATGATAAAAAGACTTCAAACATATTACTAAAATAGTTAAAATGCAGTAGAAGTAAAAGATAAGATAAAAACATTAAGGAAAATAACACATTCAGTTCAACTGAAATCTACTTTCACATCTGGATAGTAGAGGTTTCCAGATATCATTGATGTCGATACCAGAGTCTCTGTTGTAGGACAATTGGCGATTGGCATTGATGTAAACAGCCTCTTTGAATTTCCTATTGTACCAATGATTATCGTGATCAAGTATAGATGGAGGAAAGACTGGACGATGCTGAAAGTCATGCGTGTGTTGAGCCACTGCAGATTTGTTATCGAAGTTCCTTATTGCTCTTTGGTGTTTTTTCATTCTGGTGGTCGTTCTACGGCCGCTCTCACCAATGTAGAACTTTGAGCAATCTTGACACTTGATTTGGTAGATGGCATCATTCTTGCCCTCATCTTTCTCCTTGACTTTAGACAAAAGGTTTCTTAGAGAAACTCCTGGTTGAAAAACAGTCTTGAGGCCATGTTGTTTACAAACTCTTCTCAGTTTCTCGCTAGTTCCTTTCAAGTAAGGTAAGTAGACAGTTCCATTATCTTCGGCCTCATTCTCATCTCGCTGAGCTGCATCACAATTGGAGTCCCCGGTCATTACTTTCCTCACGGTATGTGCATCAAAAAATTTTGAATAACACAGTTGGCCATGTATTTATCGACGGATGGCTTTGCTCAGTTTGCTCCGAGTATCACAATAGCTGGCTGCAATCACAGTTGATCTATGGGTAGTGAACTGAAGTCGACCATGAGGACGTTCCAGAAGATCGGAGCCATAACTTCCTTCGCTAACTGTTGAGCTTTCGGGCAACTGTGGCGTCATTGAGTCATGCTTCCTCTCTGGTGTTGATGATGTCAAATGTGCGCTACCTATTTGCTTACTTATCCTATTACTTACCTATCCGTCACTTCTGAATCGATTCAACGACTGCAATGAAGTTTCTTCACGTTTGAGTCTGGGTTCTTCAAAGAAACTCTTTGGGGCCATCGCGCTGACTTAAGTTAAAAAAGAAAATCTTTTTAAATAGAGCATGGAAAGGGATGTGTCAAATGTCAACTGATTTTTCAGCATTCCGTATTGTCGTGCACGATTTCATGATCCACAGTTTTACGAATTGCTCATCAATCTCTCCGAGTGCTTTCAGTAAGTTATCGAAGTTGATGGGCGTCTTGAACTAGGATCATCTTCGACGTCTGTTCTTCCCTCAGAAAACACGCTGCAACACACCGACAATTGCTTTCGACTCATAACATCATCACCATGCATTGACACCAACTCAGGATGACTTTCAGTCAACATCTCGCCTTTGTCAAGCAATAAAATGACAGAGCTTCTAACTTCTATGTTTGACCAACTTACAATCATGTTAGCCATTAGCTGCTTTTTTAATCAATAAATTGGAAGATAGGCCTACATGTTGAACAGTCCTACGGCGGTTGATGATGCTAATTTGGCTCAAAGTACAGTAGCTTCGCAGTTTCCAAAAAGCTGTCCATGATAGTAATGGGAAGAAGACCGTTCCAGGACAGGACAAAATTCTCAAATTTTTTGTATTTTTAAAAACGACTAAATTTAAGAATTTTGGTCATTTTTTCAGGTTTTAAGACCTAAATTCATAAATTCAGTCCATTTAAAAAGTACGATTTGAAAAATTGGTATTTTAAAAGAACGACTAAATTTAAGAATTTTGGTCATTTTTCAGGTTATGAAGACCTAAATTCATAAATTTAGGCGTTTTTAAAAATACCGAATTTTTCAAATTTTTCAAAATCTCAAATTTGTGATTATGATTATTTTCTCCTCAAAATCATGACCGTTCCAGGACACCGAAAATCATAAAAGTTAAGAATCTCAAATTTGTGATTATGATTATTTTCTTGCTCAAATCATGACCGTTCCAGGACACCGAAAATCATAAAAATTGGTATTTTTAAAAACGTCTAAATTCATGAATTTTATCCATTTTTCAGGTTTTTAAGACCTAAATTCATAAATTTAGTCGTTTTTAAAAGTACCATTTTTGAAAAATTAGTATTTTTAAAAACGTCTAAATTCATGAATTTTATCCATTTTTCAGGTTTTTAAAATATCAGATAACTAAAATTATGTGTCTAAAAATATTTCTTTAAAAATGGAAGAAACAAAAGTGGATGAAACAAAAGTGGAAGAAACCGCAAGAATATATCCTTCGTTATCACAGTTAAAAATAAGTGAATTGAATAAAGAAAAACACAAGGATAGAGTTAGGTATATGAAAGATAAGCAATCTCAATTATTATTAAGATTAGAGCATTATGATAAATTAAGAAAGACATGGTCTAAAGTTAAGAATGTAACACAAGGTATTGGAATATTTTTAACAATAAGTTTAGGTGCTTTAACAATTGTTATATCTTCAGGTGTTTTAGTAATTCCAGTAATTGCTACTGCTTTAACAGGTACGGGTGTTTTTGCAACTTCACTTGTTACAATGTTAGATAAATCTTTAATAACTAAGAAACGAAAATCATTAAAAAATAAATTCTCACGTTCTCACGTTAAAGAAGTTTATTATAAACTGCATTATTACTTTCAAAGAGTATGTGATGATAATGTTATTACGTTAGATGAGATTGAAAAATTTGATCAAATAGCTAATGAAGAAAATCAAATATCATTTCATTTAAAGACCGAAAAAGTTCATGACAAGAATAAGCAGGATGGCAAAATTTCTAGTGATGGTAAAATTTCTAATGAAGAAAATGATAAAGTTTTTTTAGAAGAACTAAAAACTTTATTAAACAAAACTTATAGCGAAAAGATGTCAGACGCCAAAGCAATAAAAAAATAATTTGTTCAGTAAAATGTTTTTGTTGTATTCCAATGTTACCACAAAATTCAAATATTATATTTTAAAAATGGATAAAATTAAAGCTGATTATCTAAAAAGAATTAAACAATTAGAAGAGTTAATAAAACAAAGAAATATTATGAAAGAAAATCATCTTCAACATAGAATGATAAAAGCTGGTATTCAATCTGATATGTTTGAAAAAATGCAGCAAACCGAGCAAGTAAAAACTGATTTTGAAAAAACTATGGAACCATTTAAAAAGCTTGAAAAAGAAAGTAGAAATAATGATAAACAAATTGATATAACAGATCCAGAACACAAAACTATATTAGATGACTATGGATTACTAGAATCAAACATTAATAAGAAATTACCAAAATCTATGCAATTTGAACATTCTATTTCATTTATAGATGGAAAAACAATACCTAGATTTTATCTCGGACAAAAAGAAATATTTCCACAACCTCTTCGAGGTTTAATTTTTTCACCAGATAAATCTCCTTTCAGTTTAGATAGAAATTTTGTTGATCTTTTAAGAGGAGCAGATTTAAATAATTATGCTGTAGAAGATCTCATAAAATATAAAGCTATGTTAGATAGAGTTAAAGCAGGAAAAACTCTTAAACGTTATAGAGAATTAGAAAATTTATTATCAACGGGAGTTAAGGTAGGAAAAGGTTTTAAAACAGAAACAACTGTATTCTTACCAGATGATCCACAAGAATTACTAAATAGATTAAATATTTTAATATCTGCAATAAAAGAAGGACATAATTCTAGTTTCAATGAAATTCATGCTATATTGAAAAGACTGTTAGAAAAGAGGATTCTAAATGAAGAGGATTATAAAAGTATAGCTGAAATATGTTGTTGTTTTTAATTTTTTTATAAAAAAATATCTATTTAGAATTTTTCATAAAAAATGTCTTCGACAGAATTATCATCAGCAGATTTAGACAAAATTAATAATCATTTAGAAAATCTAACAGAGATTTTGGGTTCATCAAAATTTAGTACGACGTTAAAAATTATAACAACTACTTCATCACACACTTGTAATTTAGAACCCATTCTACATTTGGAACAAAATAAAAATTATCAAATTGCATTGACTAGTTTCTCCACATTTAACACTATTCAAAACGTTATCAAAGATGTGAATGACCAATTTAGATATTCTACTGATAAAGGAACTGAACATGGAAAATACTAACTTTTCTTCCTGGTTCTTACGAAGTTGAATCAATATCAAATGAAATTAAGAGACATTTAGGTATACCATTTAAAGATAAGAAACAACTACATTTTGCAGTTGAACCGGCAGTTAATAAATTTTCTCTTACCTTAGACGAAAATCATCAAGTTGATTTTAATCATGATAGATCATTGTCAAAACTATTAGGATTTAATAAACAAACCTATAGTCAAGGTTATCATTTAGGTGAGAAGATTCCAAAAATAACTGAAATAAATTCAATTGTTGTACATTGTGACATTATTGAAGGAGGATATATAAATGGTAAATTGTCAAATTTGATATTCAGTTTTCCAGCTTTTACTGTACCCATTGGTTATAGATTAAATGTATTTCCACAAACATTAATATATTTCCCTATTACAAGAAAAACTATTAACAACATTAACATTAGAATCACTGATGAGAAAGAACAAGAAATAAATTTTGGAGGTGAAGAGATTATGATAGATCTTTTGGCTAGAGAAGTTTAATTTTCTTCTTCTTCTTTAAAAATAAAATTAAAAATTTTTTATTAAAAAATGAGTGAATTTCCACCATTAAATAAAGAAAAACTCAAATTTGATCATCATCCAAATTTACCTAATAAAGTTTTGTCAGTTATTTGTGGAAGATCAGGTTGTGGAAAAACGTATCTATTATTTAAAATTTTAACGACTCCAAATTTTTTGGATTATAACAATCTTATAATTTATACAACAACAGCAGAACAACCCGTCTATCAATTTTTAAAATATGGATTTGAAAATAATCTTAAAAAACAGCAATTGCTTCATTATTCAAAGAATATGAAAATTCTGAATATGAAGAAGAAATAAGTTCGTGGTGTGAAGAATCAGCAAAAAATAATCAGTTAGTAGAATCCAATAAAAATAAGCATATAAAGATACAATTAATAGATGATAGTGGTAATATGCAAGATCCTAGTAAACTAGATAAAACAATGAAATATTGTGTAATTTTTGATGATTGTGTTAATGATAGAAATCAGTCAGTTCAGAGAAATTATTTCACAAGAGGTAGACATAACAACTGTAGTGTTTTTATTTAACACAAAGTATGTATTCATTAGATGGAAGTGTTATTAGAAAGAATGCAAATATATTTATACTATTTGAAGTAAATGCAAGAAACTTAAGTGATTTGTTAAGAGATTTATGCGTAAGAAATAAAGATGAATTTAAACAATCGTGCAACAATGCTTGGTCAAATGATTATGAATTTATCACAATTAATATTGATAAAAAAATTCATGACAGAGTTATCGAACAATTGTTCTCTGACTAGGCTTCGCCTCGAGGGGCTTCGCCCCGACTGAAAGTCGATAGAAAATATTTTCGCGGAGTGATCGAATAATTTTTTCTTATAAATTTTTTATTAATAAAAATAAAAAATATATGTTGAATGCTTACAAGATAGAACATGTACCAGTTTTAAAAGATTATCGTCATCCTACAAACCCTGTCAATTCGAAGAAAGAAGTTAGATTTTATTATCATCATAAATACGTAGAGTTCGTTACAGATTATAAAACAAAACATGGTATCAAACCGTGTGTTAAAACAAAAGACTTTCCACTTTGTTTAAGAAGTTTCCGAGTATTTTTGGCATACAATAATTTATGGTGGTTGCTCAAGAAAGAAAATTTTACAACACATGAATTAGAAACATTATATCAATTAAATATTCCTGTGTATATGTAAAAATACATTTTTTCTTTTAAAAAATATGAATCGTGAAATGTCTCTCGGACTAACGTCTAGGATTGATAAATTAAACAAGAAACAAATTGCAGAGTTTGATGCACAAATTAAACGTAGTAAACGCAATAAACGTATTAAAAAACAGAAACGTAGTATTAAACGTAGTATTAAAAAACGGAAACGTGGAACAAAAGAAATATTAGAAACTCCTATTAGTGATATTTTTTGATGATAGAATTAAGGATGAACTTGGTGATGATTTATGTAATTTATTTAATCCAAATGAAGTTAAATATGAAAATGTATCTTTTATTAATGTAGTAAATGATATGCGGAAACTTTTAGCAAATGGTAAAATTATTATTTTACTTGGAAAAGTTATTAAAGATCAGGAAAATATAACTCAAAATTTTTACGTAATCTTCTATAATAAAAAATCATTTGAAACTTGGTTTTCCAATCTGGAAGAGAAATCAGATAGTCAGGAATGGATTTTTACAGGTGATATTAAATATGAAGATTTTGGAATGAAGTTAGTACAAAGATCACATAGAGGTGCAGGTATTAATATGAAATATAGAATCAAAGAATATTTCGGTGAATATTGTTATATTCCTTCTGAAGATTTTTGTTTTATTAAATGTTATAATGTTTTACGAGGTTTAAATGAAGAACAAGGAGAAATGATGAAAGAAATGTTTAATAATTTTTTATATAAAGAGAAAGCCACATCTAGAACAGGAGTAATGTCAAACTGCAAATTTTCTCAGTTCAATAAATTTTTTGGACAAAGTGTTCAGTATTACAGTCCTTCGAATCGTCATCTAAATCCTAGATGAATTGAAACGTTTCATAATTATGTTTATTACAATTATTTTCACGCAGGTTCAAAAATTGGACACTATTGTTTAATTAATAAATCTCATAAATTAAAAGCTACTAGAGAAATTGAAAATAATTTCAAACCAATATATAAAACAGTTACTGATGAAAATCTAACAACGCGTCCATATAAAGTCATAACAAAGAAAAAAATTGACTATAGTTCAACATATATTTGGGATCTCGAAACTTTTCCCGATCCTAACTGTTCAACAGCTCATCCTATTCTTTATGCTGTAGGAGCTATTAATTTTAATAAATTTATATGTTGCTTACCGAAACAAAGATTGAAAGAATTAGAAACACGTTTGTTAAGTGATATGATTAAAATTAAACGAACAAAAGATGAAGATGAAATTATAAAACTTAAAAAACAAATTAATGAGTATAATAATTTAACTGAATTAGAATTTAATAAACTTCAAAATTGTGTGAAAATATTTGCGAGAACTGAGGATGATGAATGTCCAATACATCAATTTTTCAAAACTCTTAGAAAATTCAATTATTCGAAAGTAACTTTAATAGCTCACAATTCATCAGCTTTTGATTCTTATTTTCCGATAAAAGCTAATTTTAAATTATCCAAACCGCCTCTGAAAACTTCAAGAAGAATATTGACTGCTTCATTACAAAATCCTTATACAACTGAATGTGTTAGTAGATATATTCAAAAATCTTTTAGATTTAAAAATAATAATAATAATACGAAAAAAAAATCACCTCCAGGTAAATTAGCACTTCAAACTATAATAATAAAATTTAGTTATCAACATGTAAAAACAAGTCTTTCTAAATGGTGTGAGAATTTTAAAATTCCTACCAATGTGTATAAATTAAATTATGAAATTGGAGACGTAACACATGAAAATTATAAAGATAAAGAAAATGAATGGAGACCATATTTAGTTCACGATATTCTTTCTTTAGCTTTTTGTATCTACAAATATAATAATGTTATGCGAGATTTAGTTGGTGAAGATTTGACTACTAATTTAACATCCTCCGCTTTAACATTTAACGGTTGGATGAAAAGCGTACAAAATGACAATACAAATATTCATTTTCATATAGATTTATGGGCTAGAAATTATATTAGAAAATCTGTTAAAGGTGGAAGAGTTTCAGCAAATATAAGAAAATACATATCTCCATTTTGTAACATCTTGTTACCAATATTAAAACAGTATTTACCTGGTCGCTACGCTGGGGGGACTTTGTCCCCTGGAAGTAATTTAATAGATTTAATGAAACAGTATCGAGATTTAGGAGATAAAACTGAAGTTTGTAAGAAAATTTCAAATCAACTACTTGAACAAAAAAATGAATTTCTAATGGCTTTTGATGCAACATCTTTATATCCATCAGCTATGTATGATGAAAATTCAGAATACCCCAAATCTGAATCAGCTAGAAAATTTCGTCAAGAAAAAGAACGAGAAATAGTATCTAAATTTAATACTCAAACATTTAGACCTAAAACTGGAATATTTGCAGTTGTGTTTCAAAATCCCAATGATATGTTTTTTCAACCAGTTCCTATAAAAGATAAAGTCAAAAATCGAAATAATAATTCTCATGTAAAAGTAATCAGGTTTAGAAATGGTATATGTTATGATGTATTAACTTCTGTAGACATACAAGAAATTGTTAGATGTGGTGGAAAAATCTTGCATATTAATGATGGTATAATTTATGAAAAAAATTATCAAGTTTACCATTTCGAAATTATATTGAAAAACTTTTTAATTTGAGAAAAAAACATAAAACAGAAGGAAACACTGTAGGCGATGAATTAATTAAATTATTGATGAATTCACTATATGGCAAAACTGTACAAAAAGATATAACCACTAAATATCATTTATGGAATGAGAATACATTGAGAAAAAAATTCACTCAAGAAGTAAAAGATTATGAAAAATTAAATGATGAACAATATTTAGCGAAAGTAGAAATGGAAGATGATGAATTTCTTAAAGCTAATATTGTAAAAGATGGGAAGACTTCATTCATGCCATCACACTTAGGTTCTTTTATTCTTTCTCACTCTAGAAGAATCATGAATAACTTTATTTTAGAAATTAATGGTTTCAACGAAAAATACATTCATTATACAGATTCAGTAACAGCTGACACGCCTGTAATATTGAGAAAGAATAATTTATTATTTATTTCTAGAATAGATAGTATTGAAGACAACTATGAAATTGATCCGTTTGAAATTAATGGTGATATGAAAGAAATTTCATTAGTTGATAATTTAGAAATTTATACTCATAATGGATGGAGCAAAGTAAAAAAATTATTAGACATTACACAATTAAAAGTAATTATCGAATAAGAACAAAAATGGGAATAGTAGATGTTACTGAAGATCATTCATTGTTAGATGAAACAGGTAATGAAATAAAACCACAAGAATTAAATGAAGAAACAAATTTACTACATAATAAATTATTTTTACACGACAATACAATCATATTAGAACAAATTTTAAGTGATATTTATTTTAATGATCCACCTAATTTAAGATGTAAGCAAGCATTTATAGAAGGGTTCTTTTTAGGAGATGGTTGTGCTGCAATCTATAATTATAAATCAGGAGTCAGATATTGTTGTACTTTAAATAACCAAGACCTTAACCTCTTAATTAAATTACAAACATATATTAATGAAGTTTATAAAAATGATTGTAAAATATATGATACAATGAGATCATCTAGAGTATACAAACTTAATTTTCAAAATCCAAAACAATATGCCATATACTTTAGTAAAAATTATTATAATCAGTTTAGAGAAAAACATGTTCCTTGGAATGTTCTAAATGCTGAATATAATATTAGATATTGGTTCTTTGTTGGATTTTATGCAGCAGATGGGAGCAAGAAATCTTTTTTTACAAGTAAATATGCAACTATTTGTTTTACACAGAAAATTATAGAAACCTTTAGTGGTTTATACAATTTGGCATCATCTCTAGCTATTCATTTGGTAGTAAATACTGATTCAATATACATTTCTAATGAGCTCTTCAATAAATTAGATGCTGCTGGATATGTTGGGGGAGAATTGTGTCAAGGAAAAAATGATTATGGAAATGGTGGAATTATTTTTGCAATGTTTATTGCACCTAAAGTAAAATACTGTATTACTGTAGATGAACAAGGAAGACTTAGTGAAAAGAAAACTTTTAAAGGATATTCACAAAATAAAGTAAAAGTAGAAGATTTTCTAAAATTATGTTCGGGTAAAACATTATCGACCACAGTTAATAAACCATGGAAAAGATCTTTAGAAACTGGAATCAGTATTCCTGATAAAAATAATAATACTGAAGAAAAAAATTTTCTGGTCAAATAAATATTCTTAAACGTCAAGCACCTGATGAAAATGAAATTATGTTACCTTATAACGGAGAAGATATTCAAGCTGAAATATTTCAAACAATCGTCAGTGAGAGTAATTTAAGTGATGATGATGACACGTGGGAATAATAATTTTTTTTTATTACAACTAAAAATTTCATTACATATGAAAATATTATTACATCTAAAAACTTATTACATCTAAAAATTTTATTACATCTAAAAATTTATATCTAAAAAATTTATATCTAAAATTTATATCTAAAAAATTTATATCTAAAATTTATTTCCATGACATACATATGTTTTATTGTTAAAAAATGATGTTACCAAATGTTAGTGGAGGTGCATATATCCCGAATAATCGTTAATCAGAAATAGAAATAGAAAATTATATTATGAAAATTGGAAACGTTTTATCTGGTCCATTGCATCTTTCTATTCTTCCGCAACAAAATACAGAGTTAACAAATGAACAATATGTTGATACACAAATCAATGACTTAAAAGAAAAATATATAAATGATGTTTTGGTTCCACTGATGAATGAATTAAAGTTGCTTAAACTTAATGACAAATCATTAAACGAAAAATTATTAAAACTTGATAAAAAGGATAGAGAGCTAGAAGCAGATATAGCAAAACTTTCTAAAAAGATTTCTGAACAATCAAAAATTTTAATACTACATTCTATAAAGTTAAAATCTGCAGTCATTAAAAATAAACATCAGATACAACTATTGAAAGAACAATTAGAAGATGAAATAGAAAAACTTCCTGAAAGAATTTTAAAAAATTTAAATAAGTTACAAGCTACATTCCAAAAAAGTGTTGATGAATTAAGTTCTAAAATTACTCAACAAATGAAAAAGATGAATAGAAGTAAACTCACTTAATCAAAAAGTTGATAAAATGAAAACTCTTAAAATCAATTTAGAAAATGAATTAAAGAAAAATTTGCAAGAAAACTCTAAAGGAAATAAAGAACAGTTAGATGCTGTTAAAAGACAATTAGATGTTCTTAAAGTTTAATTGAATGCTCTTAAAACGGCGCTGAAGATTAATCAGCAGAAAATCCAAGTTAATAGAAAAGAAATTAAAGTACATCACACGCTGCTTGACGCGATAGATAAAGTGCAACGGAAAATTAATAAAGTTATCACGAAGTTGTTGTCCATTCACACACGTAAATCTTAATCGGACCTTGTCCAGAGGCTTTAGCCGATCAGACACGTAATTATTAACGTAAATATTTTTCCCAAAAGTCAAATTTATTACTAAAAAATGCCTATAATTTATAAACACCATCTTAAACATTTTGCTTCAAATCAAAAAATAGCACATGAACCATCTATGAAATCTGTTTACCATTATAGCAATGTAGAAACTATTCAAAAAGAAGGAGATAGTGTAAACAGCGGAGCTGGCATCTTTTCTGGTATTGGAAGTATCGTTAACTTGATTAAAAATAATAAAGATTTGATTTCATCTGCTGCTAAAGGAGCAGTTGCTATAGGTAGTACAGCTAGTGCCATATCAAATGCTGTTAAGTCACAAAACGAATTAAAACAACTAGAAACTATTCGTAAACTTAAGAATGATTCTGAAGAACTAAAAAAATAAAAAAAAACTTTCAGAGGAAACAAAAAACAAAATTGCTAACATAGCTGCAGGGTCTGAGAGTAAACATGAGAAGAAATCAGGCATAGCCATAGAACCTACGGTTCGTTCAATTGAAGAAAGAAGAGGCAATGGTGTAAACAGCGGATCTGGAACGCAGGTAGGTACTGGTTTATCAAAATTCTAAAATATCTTTTAAGTAAAATTTTTTTAGCAAAATTTTTTTGGTAAAATTTTTTCTGTCTGTGAGAAAAAACAAAAAAGTCAAATTATTTTTTAAAAATGTCTTCTCTTATCGAAAATAAATTTAGATTAGACGATCCTCCGTTCGTCAGTTACAATCAAAAAAAGAATGACTAAATAAGAATTGCTATGAATCCCGGATCTTCTAGTAGAGTAAATACTGGAGGTGATTTAATCTTTGAAGTTGATAATCAGCAAAGTTATTTATATTTACCTGACTCCTTTCTACACTGTGAATATTCTTTATATAGTGATGCCAATTTTACAACACCATTACCAGATAGCGATAATATTGCATTAGAGAATAATTTTTTCCCAAAATTATTTACACAAATGCGTTTAGATGTTGCAACTCAAAATATAGAAACAATAAGTGATTCTCCAGGTGTAATTGATACAATGCTTCGATTTGTAACAATTGGTGAAAATAATAAAAAGCATGAAATCGAAGGTTGGTTTCCTGATACTAATGATGGTATAATTGTTGATGATTTAACTCACGCTGGAACAGATGCAGCAGGAATTGCGAAAGATGTAGAAAATATTGCAAATCATTTAAATAAAACAAACAATAGTGCATATAAAGAAAGACGTGAATTTAACAAGAAAAGTAAACAGACAGTAAATTGGTCATTGTCTCCATTATTCGGATATTTAGATTATGATAAAATATCATATCAATTAAAATTTAAATTAATAATTCATCGTACAGCAAATAATGAATTAATCTTTTATGGTAAGACTGGAAAAAAAGCATATTTAAAAATTGATAGACTTGAATGGTGGATTAAGCATATTACTTCTAGCTTAGAGGTCGAATTAGATATTGCAAATAGATTAAACACTAACAAACCAATTCCAGTAAATTTTCTAAAGCGTACTGCTAGTTCAGTAACTTTTTCCGAACAAAGATTTAACTGGCATTTTACTAGAACTGCCAATACTCCAAGATATTTATTACTAACATTTCAAAGAAATAATTCTCCAAGTTTTGATAAGAACAACAATCTTTTCCATATTAATACAATTCGAAGTTTACAAGTTGCTTTAAATCAAACCCGATATCCAATTGATCCATTAAGATTCGATGATACCAATAATCAATTTATGGAAGGATATGATGCTTATAGAAATCTTTGTATAGAATTTGGAGTTGAACCACAATTAACTCCTGAAGACTGGAGACATTTATACCCTGTTTTCTGTTTTGATTTAAGTGCACAATCTGAAGATATTATCAAGACTGGTTGTGATGTAACAATTAATATTGAAAAGAAAGATTCCACAACTTCATTGATGGCTTATGGATTATTGCTAGAAGATGTAAAATATTCTATTGAAATTCTTGATGGAAAGATGGCTAGGATCGGCTAAAGCCTCTGAACAAAGTTCTATAGGTTAGTAACCTGAACAAAAGTGATCGGCTAAAGTCCAAGACTTCGTCGATTGGTTAATTAAAATTGTGTCATAACTAGAATAGATTAAAATTTTTCCTAACTTAAAATTTTTTTATTAAAAATGTCGCAAGCGAAAAGTAATAATAATAAAATTGTTGAATTAAGATTGCTTAACATTGTTGACAAAAATACATCCAAAACTATTACGATTAGCAAAAAGAAATATTACATAAGTAAACCAATGGTAGAGAATATTAAATTACAAGAAGAAGAGAATGGTGGAATTCTCCCATTAATTCCACTAATAATAGGTGGCATAGCAGCAGCAGGAAGTGTTGCAGGTGGGACAGCTGGTATTGTCCAAGCAGTAAATAAATCAGAGAAGGCAGCATTAGCAGAACAAAAACGTCATAATAGAGAGTTAGAGAAAGTTGCTAGGGGTGAAGGAATAGTAGATAATTTTATTAGTAAATTAAGTTTAATTGATGAAGGAAAACGAGTTCTTAAAAATATTCTCCACAATGTTGATGATTTAATTGAAATTAAAGAAACTAAAGATGGTTCTGGAATATATCTAAGTCCTAGTATGATTCGGTAAAACATTTATTTTATCTTTTAAAATGAATTCTACAAATTCCGAAAATTTAATTAAATTAAAAATTTCTAATTTAGATTTATTGAATTATCTCTTAAAAGTACATAAAACCTCAAATTGTCAGCATTCCGGAGGTGACATACAAGAAACATTAGAAAACTTTCCTGGATTTATTTGGAGTAAATATTCAAAAGAAAAACATCTTCCTGGTCATTCATATACCGGTCCAGGAACTCGATTAGATATAAGACTAGATGAGAATAATAATCCAAAACCAGGTGAAGAACCAATAAATAGAGTAGATGCGGCAGCTTACAGACATGATTTAGCTTATCGAAATCATGATCTAAAATCTCGTCATGCAGCTGATAAGAAGATGATTCAAGAATTAGATAGTATCCAAAATCCTACATTTAGAGAAAACATTGAAGGAATGTTTGTTAAGAAAGCTTTACAAGCTAAAATATTATTCGGACAGGGTTTAGACAAAACTCATAACTCTGAAACCTACGCGTTTGAAATTCATAAAGAATAAAGAAGGCCAATATATTTATTGAAAGTAAAAGTATTTGATAAAGATGATATTTGGAGTGCTGATCTTATTCATATATGGAATGAAAGAGATTATAAATACGCATTGACCGTTATAGATTTATATACACGATACGCTTAGGTAAAGCCTTTAAAAACAAAAGTGGTCTGTCAGTTAAATATGCGTTTGAAGAAATCTTTACTAATAATTACATAGTAATCATAGTTACTAATGCGTTTGAAGAAAACTAATAGAAAGCCAAGGAAATTGTTTGTTGATAAAGGGACTGAGTTTTATAACAGAAATATTCAGGCACTATTTGAAACTGTTTATTCAACTGAAAATGCAGGGAAGGCCGTAGTAATAGAAAGATTCAATAGAACGTTAAAAAATAAAATTTTCAAGAAATTTACAGAACAAGGAAATCAGAAATGGTTGAAGATATCACCAGGAATTGTTGAGGATTATAACAATAAGATTCATTCAGGTATTGAAGAAACTCCAAAGAATGCTTCTGACGATCCCGATTTGATACGAAAAAAATATTCGAAAATAATTATTCAAATGAGAATAATCCGAATTTGCAGAAACTTAAGCCGAAATTTAAAATTGGAGATAGAGTTAGAATATTTAAGTAGAAGAATAAATTTGAAAAAGGCTTTGTTGTCTATTGGACTAAAGAAATATTTGAAGTTTGTAAAATAAATCAAACTTATCCGATGACTTATGAAATTGAAGATTTAGATGATGAAGATATCAGAGGCCGATTTTATCAAAATGAATTACAACGAAGTGATTTTTAATTTTTGGAACTAACGTTTCGGGAATGAAATTCCCTTATTCAATTCCCTTATTCAATTCTAACATAATATCAAGAAATGGCACGCCTTCTTGCAATTTGAATAAAACGTAAGAACATAACTGACCGCAATAAGTTGTTCCTGGTTTTTGAATTTGAAATGTATTATGTGTTCCATTACCAAGTATTTCTTTGACTTCATTTCTTAGAGGCAATCCATATGAGTCGAACCAATAGATCTCAGCCTCCGGGCGGTCAAAATGATAATTAGAACCGTTTTTATTTCTTGGCCTGCAGACCAATGTACTCCTTTTTGATCTGACGTGTGGAGATTTGTTACAAAATTCACTTCAGGTACATCTTTTATCAATAGTAATTCATTTCTCATTAATACGTGAAAATTCTTTATTCCCAATTGATTAGCAAATTTCTTTAGATCAAAATTTCCAGTTGTTTGCGTTCCATATAATTTTATGAACTCGGTAATTCTAGACATTTTATAATAAAAAACATTTCTTATAGGGACCCCTAGAAGTCAGAAGTGGGGTATTGAGTTAGAAAACTGTCGCATAATGATGACTTTCCTTACTACTTATTCGATTTTGAAATGATTTAATTTAATCTATATTAAAAAGTGACATTGTAAGGAATCGGTTTATTAGCAGAGCTAGTGCTGCGCACATCTTTAATCAACTGCAATTCATTTCTCATCAATACGTGAAAAATTTTTATTCCCAATTGATTAGCGATCTCATTTAAATGGAAATTCGTCGTGGTTTGTTTGCCGTAGATTTTTAGGAAGTCTCTAATGTTACTCATTTTTATAGAAGATAAAATGTCTCTATCATATTACCGTAAATGTAAAGTCAAAAACAACACATGCTTATTTCACTTTGGTTACATCCACTTTGCATACATTCACTTTGGATACATTCACAGAATACATGAAAATATGTCCACGCGTGGACAAGGTTTCATTGGATAAGAGAAAAATGACGTCATATAACAACATAATGAAAATGATTCATAACAGAAGGGTTGAATAATCAATTATTCCAAAAACACTCATCTTGTGAAAGACACTGCTCTAAGATTGAAAGATTGCTTTTTAACAGTCGTATAGGAAGCGAGACTCTACAAAGAGTCTGAAATTTATCTGCCAGTTTTGCCAATTTCATTGCGAAGCTCAATTCAGTTCGTGAATAGTTAATATTGTTATGTTTTAAGAGATATGTGAAATCTCCTTTATTATTCTCACACAAGGATAATATATGATTTTTCCAATAAGTTTTCCAATAATTTTACATGTGACACTCAAAAGATGGCTTTGCTTTTCGTATTTTAAGTGTTGTTTCAAAGAATTCACTGACGTTGAAATGTCCCCCGCCGGTTCTTCAAAATATTCCACTGATTCGATGAATGTATGACGTTCAACAACACTTTCCTTCAACTGTTTTGTAAATGTTTCGATTCTGAAAGGAAGTGTTGCTTCCTTCTTTGCTCTGGCTGCGATTTTCTGTTGTTCTTTGTATGCTTTTCGAGCAGAACGCATAGCGTCAGGATTGAAGAGTAGAGGCGCCTTCTTTACTTCCTTATCTATATATGAAAAGTATTCAGAATGTTTCTCCAGTGGAATGAACGACTCCGCAATATTTTTGAAGAACTGTGGAAGTACCGTTGCTATGTTAGCTTGTTGTTCAACGACTGCTTGACTCATGATTGATGGAGAAATTAGTACAAATCACTATGTTCAAAATATAAGAATAACGTAATTAAAGATAGTGGAACGATGAGAGCAAGCAGATGATAAGTGTTGATTGAAATAGCATCACAACAATCTGAGCACACGATACAATGACAGAAGAGAGAGAAATGAAAACAGTGCAGCTGGCAGATGTCTTGACGTCATGCGGGTGTGCTGACACACTGGCAAGAATTAAAACAACTTGGCTAACGTACAATTAAAATCTCATTGTTTCACAGAGTAGTAGCAACTACTGGAATTGTAAGAACGCCAGATGATATAACAATTGTAAATACTCCTAAACTTATTGTTAAGAATATGCCAATTCCTTGTGTTACATTCATAACTTTAGACTATCTCAATCTTAATTTTTATTATGTTCTCATCTTAATAATAATTGCGTTTCCTTATTTTTCATATAACGTACTCCATCCTTGTGTTTTTCTTTATTCAATTCACTTATTTTTAACTGTGATAACGAAGGATATATTCTTGCGGTTTCTTCCATTTTTAGAGAGATATTTTTAGACACATAATTTTAGTTATCTGATATTTTAAAAACCTGAAAAATGGATAAAATTCATGAATTTAGACGTTTTTAAAAATACCAATTTTTATGATTTTCGGTGTCCTGGAACGGTCATGATTTGAGCAAGAAAATAATCATAATCACCAATTTGAGATTCTTAACTTTTATGATTTTCGGTGTCCTGGAACGGTCATGATTTTGAGGAGAAAATAATCATAATCACAAATTTGAGATTTTGAAAAATTTGAAAAATTCGGTATTTTTAAAAACGCCTAAATTTATGAATTTAGGTCTTCATAACCTGAAAAATGACCAAAATTCTTAAATTTAGTCGTTCTTTTAAAATACCAATTTTTCAAATCGTACTTTTTAAATGGACTGAATTTATGAATTTAGGTCTTAAAACCTGAAAAAATGACCAAAATTCTTAAATTTAGTCGTTTTTAAAAATACAAAAAATTTGAGAATTTTGTCCTGTCCTGGAACGGTCTTCTTCCCATTACTCATGATTGTCTTGTAGATTTCTCTATCTTGTTGTACGTGAAACATTTTGGTCGAAGTGTGTAAATTCATTAGCAAGTTCTCATTACCGATATTGATGATTGCCTGTGTATCACAGTCGCTTGTCATCACTTTTGTCTTATTGATGTTGATTCTGAGACCAAAGTCTCTGCTCATCGTGTTTAGTTGTCCGACACCATTTCATTAGATCGGAAAGGTCCGAGCTTATGAACAGCAAATCTTCAGCAAACCTTGATGCATTTAGATATTCACCTTTAATCTGTATACCGGTTCTATAGGGTAAATCACATCGGCGAAAAAGTTCTTCTTGTACTGCCGAGAGCAGCTTTGGTGATTAATTATTCATTTACAATAAAGGCACAAATCTCTTGAAAGAGTGGTGTGCAGTCACACTACACACTCCGGCTGCATGCAACATACAGTAAGTACTTCCTGTTCTCAAAGCTGTCTATGGAATATGTGCCTTATGCGCCTATCGGTTCAACCCTGTGTAATAATGCGCCACGTGTTTTGTTAAGCGAAAAAGCTTTACGTTTTTTCATTTTATATCTCTAAATAAGTGCTATTTAACCTTCTCTCAGTGAGTAGGCCTATTTCAAACATATATAGACGCATTCTAAATTGGAAATAGCATTGATAAATCAAATTTCAGATGCCTATCCGTCTTAGTAGTATCGCTAACAACTTATTGAAACGAGTGAGTGAAAAATCATGCGTACCTAAATGATAGAACATAAAGAGGAGGTATCATAAACGTGTTGTGCTTAGTAAGGTATATGAAAAAGATGATGCACCGAACTGTCCTCCTATTGCTCTAGAATTTTGTCGAAGACAAAATTATCTTATTGGAAAATACTTGAAAATGCTTTTCTAAGAGTGGCATTTATGAAGTTAGAAATGTCATTGCTTAGAAAATGCATTGAAAATGAATACTAATGCATCGGATAATCAATTTCATGTCTGTTTAAATGAATTTTTCCGCATTATATATAATTAGACCACGCATAGTCCAGTGCAAGCATTAGTATTCATTTTCAATGCATTTTCTAAGCAATGACATTTCTAACTTCACAAATGCCACTCTTAGAAAAGCATTTTCAAGTATTTTCCGATAAGATAGCTTTGTCTTCGACAAAATGGTGCTTGTCGTTGAGGCTAGTGTACAGGGAGATTCAGCTTACCTCAGTTGTACAGAAAGTTCATTCGTATACTTAAAAATTCTTTGGCAGTACAGTGAAAAATTATAGTGAGATTGGAGGAACTTTAAAAGTTTGCTCGCTACAGCCGATGCATTGCGTGCGTATGTATTTTCTTACTTTAATTAATTATTGCCTTATATACAGTGCAACGTATAAAGTACGTGCAATTTTATTCATCGTATCTGTCTTTTCCAATAACAAAAATCGTTTTATAGAAAGGCCTTTGCTTTGCAGCCTCTATTGGCCATTGAACTTTGATTCCACGGTATGATAAAAGTGCGACTAATAGATTTGAACCTTTTTCTACAATACATCGCTTGCATATGAATATCCTAATGTCTAAACGGTTTTATCTGACTTTGTTAAGTTGATTATCTAAATTTGAAATAAATGAAATAAAATTGCAACTGATGTTAATTAATGCCTGTGTGTGCATGTTGTTATCCGATAAATAGCAAATGACATGTCTACAAATACACATGAAAACGGTCACTGCTTTTACTCATCCGATGTCAAATTTTGCAATTTCAATAATGTCATTGCTCTTACATGGAAAGGAGATTATCAGCATTGGTGATATTGTGTTCATTGGGGGGACGACTTCGGTATATTCGATTCCTCATATAAGCTGGTTAAGCAGGACCCGTTCGAACGCACACGAGACCCTAGCTGCCACGGCTATACACCGATGCTTTAAAACACAACATTATTTTGGCTTACATGTAAGCATGTGAGAGAATGCGGCAAAGATTTTAGTTGATTTTCTTCAAGCACTCAAACATGCTGTTTAACTGAGTCGTCTAAAGTCGGTTTATCCGCGGCTGGCTAAGATCATCAGCCCATTGACTTTGGTTGGGTTCGGCCTTAGGATAAAAAAGGTGGGCTGTGGCTTCGACTAAGTTTTCGAGTAGTAAACATTAGTGCTCGTAATTATTACCATTAGTAGTAAACGTTAGTGCGCATTTCTGCTAATAACAAATCACATGATTAATTTCGAAAGTTTTCACGCATTCTTGGTAGCCGTCGTGGGGATAATACTGTAATCATTATTATTCAAGCAGCCATAATACATTGATGCAGTAAATAAATCTCGTGTTTGAGAGGATAAAATAAGGAAATTATCTACAGAAGAAATATTTCAGCGACGATTAAAACAAATTATTTGCTGTAAAATCTGTTACATATCTTTAAACTGTTCCCGACTCTTCTTCACTTCATTGCCATAAAACAAGTTGTAAACAAACTGGGCTAAAGATTTTTTCTGCTTCTACCGACCTGATTTCAAATGCACGTATCGTAGTTTGTTTAGCAGAAGATGTTCCAAAATAAACATTGCAGGCGTTCAACTTCAAACCTTCACCGACGGCGGCTCATATGAAAGCAATAAATCATTCAATACTTCACTCATTTCCTCATTTTCTCAGCCACATTTTTTCTTTTCTTGTTTAATTATTGACAGCATGGAATCCTCCGAAAAGAGAAATGATAGCATCTTCCTTATGAAAATGTGTACGTGAGAAAATGTGATGATAAATCATTTCATTCTACAGAAAACGACTTCCCATCGATCGAAAGAAAATAGATATAAAATCTTGCATGATTGAATTTCATTCCTTTCCTAATGCCATTTCATGACAAATATGATTGCATCATAAGTATCAAGTTTTCGACCTTCGGTATGTAATTTGTTTGTTTTTGATTACGCAAGTGTCTCGCTAAGAATTCGATTCTACGCAATTTTCTTCCGGTTATTTTCCTTCTTCAAAGCGTTCTCTATCCCGAGTCCCAAGACACTAACATAGTTAAATTCCAGACTGTTGACTAATCACGGACAAATTCTCGGTTATAGGGTTGCATAATTAAGCAAATATCAAAATTTTTTGAAGCTTGATAGTCTTATGTCTGAATTTGCAGTAATTAAGAAACAGTAGCAAAGAAAGTTAAATAGTCACACTTCATTTATATCAGCTGACCTTTCAGGCTCAATCAGCTTTTCATGAGTCACATCAGCGAATAAGCAAAATTCTATAAAATGTCTCAAAATTAATGAAAATCAAAGCATCATATTGTTTTGTGAAAAATTCAAGCGTCACCTCACAATTCATCATTAGTCTTAATTATTGCAAGTCAAATCAATCACTGCTTCCTTTGAAATGATACACATGTATATGTATGTACATATTAGTATATATATCATATATATACTCGAATATATATATACGAAAAATGAACGCACCAAAAATGGAAATGAATACTATAAACAAACTGACATTTGAAAGTACAGAAGAGAAAACACAGTAATTAAGGCCCAGCCGGTTTCACCTTTCTCAATGCTTCTCAAGAGCTATAATGAAATCTATTTCATTCAATAATACATTCAAAATTACCATGAACTGAGATGTAGATTTACAGACTAATAATTAACATAGAATTATTGGAAGCATGAAAAGTTTATACATCTACATGTACAGAGGACCAAAGAAATCGCATCAAGTAAAACATTTATCAGGTCCTCTTCAATATTGGTTTAAGGATCTCTATGCAGATTTTTTTCTTTTTTCGCGATATATTTTTCCACAATTGGGGAGGGGGTTAATTTCATGATGGGCATATCATAAAATGGGGGATCCAATTAATTGAGCAGCTGTAAATGTGTTTGCTTACATTAAGGATTCGGTATTTGTTCACTTTGATCTGCTGTCTATGAATCCTGACTCTCGAGCGCAAGATATCCCCGGTTTGACCCACGTACAGAGAGAGCTTGACATCCTCGGCATTTTAAAATATATATCACGTCTTTGCTGTTACAATTCATATACAATGTAATTTCAATTTTTTTTTCTTCTTTGTTGTGATTTATATATTTAATTTTATTATCTAATAGGATGGAAGGACAACACATACATCTCTCATGATTGCATTTAGTCACACCACCAACCAAAGGAATTTTATTTCGTTTGCTTAGCATATACAAAAGAGACTGTGGCTGTTTATGAACATGTCTGATAGCATGATTTTTAAATGAAGGAGTCAATTTCAAACTCGAAAATACTGGAGTTACAATGCTCGAGTATACATTGGGCTCATTTGGACTATAAGTTTTTACAAATGGAATTACTTTACCATTTTTCTGCCTTCTTTGTGTTCTCAATTGCTAGATTAGATTTGATAATTGCATCTTCAACCAAATTCTTTGGGTAATCAAGTCTATATAATCTAGACCGCATTTCGTTCAGTCGAATGTCTCGTAAATTTGTATTAGAAATTATTCTATGAATTCGCTTGGCTAATACGAATGGGATATTCCTGATGATGTGTCGGGAGTGACAGGACGAAAATGGCACGTAGTTAAAACTGTCTGTTGGCTTGAGTACTGAAACCTCTACAGAATCAATAGCATGTAATCCTTCCTCATTTGATCCCCCAAAAGGAAGAGATGAAAATTTAGATACTTGTATAAACACGATAATGCAGAATATATCATCATTAGACAATAAATAACAGACAAAAAAAAATTTGGAAGAGAAAGGCGAGTCTTTGAGTAGCTGAGGAAGTCAAAAGAAGTTTATATCACCAATGCTGATAAAGGTGGTGCATTCGTTATTTTATGTGCAATATAAAGACAGCATCCTCAGAGAACATCTGAGAGGCGAGCAGACATATCAAGCTATTCAGAAATATGATGCATCAACAACTATGAACAAAATAAAGAAATTCTGTATCAAATTTAGAAGGTGCTTGACAAAAATAGAATTCGAGTTCTTATGAAAGTCATTGCCACATTGCCACACATTTATGGCCTACCTAAAGTTCACAAACAGACTACTTTTTGGTAGATATGAAGCTCGATGAGTTTGGATACCTGAAAATTGATTTTCCTGAGAACCTTAAATTTGGACCGATGATATCAAGTTCAAACGCTCCAACTAGTCGCCTAGGTCATTTCTTAGACGAAATTTTGAAACCTCTTGTTCCAAATTTAAAAAGTGATTGCAGACTGAAGACTGGTATATTGGTAGATGTGAAGACTCATTCTGCTTCATTTTTAAATAACTAGATGTTTCGGAAAATTCCTTGTTCATGTCATTCGATATCATTTCACTATATACAAACATTGATAATACTTTGGGTTCAGCAGCTATTCAATATTGGACATCCAAAAATAAAGAAATCATTGATGCTAGATTTTCTCCGGATTTCATTATAGAAGGCGTAAAAATTATTTTAGAAAATAATTATTTCAATTTGGGATCGCAGATATACTTACAAGTTGCAGGGACAGCGATGGGAACAAAGATCGCTCCTACATATGCAAATCTAACCATGGGCTTTTTGGAAGAAAAAATTTATTCCTTGGTCAAAGACATTTTCATTCCAACTAACTACGATTTACTCTGTAATTCATGGCTTCGTTATTTAGATGACTGTTTCCTGATTTGGGAAGAATCTGCTGGATACATCAATAATTTCTTGCACATTCTAAATAATCTAAATAATCAAATCAAATTTACAACAGAAACTGGAAAAGACAAACTTAACTTTCTAGACATAATGATATATGAAAATGGATATAAAATTGAAAGAGACATATACCACAAGCCAACAGACAGTTTTAACTACGTGCCATTTTCGTCCTGTCACTCCCGACACATCATCAGGAATATCCCATTCGTATTAGCCAAACGAATTCGTAGAATAATTTCTAATACAAATTTACGAGACATTCAACTGAACGAAATGCGGTCTAGATTATATAGACTTGATTACCCAAAGAATTTGGTTGAAGATGCAATTATCAAATCTAATCTAGCAATTGAGAACACAAAGAAGGCAGAAAAATGGTAAAGTAATTCCATTTGTAAAAACTTATAGTCCAAATGAGCCCAATGTATACTCGAGCATTGTAACTCCAGTATTTTCGAGTTTGAAATTGACTCCTTCATTTAAAAATCATGCTATCAGACATGTTCATAAACAGCCACAGTCTCTTTTGTATATGCTAAGCAAACGAAATAAAATTCCTTTGGTTGGTGGTGTGACTAAATGCAATCATGAGAGATGTATGTGTTGTCCTTCCATCCTATTAGATAATAAAATTAAATATATAAATCACAACAAAGAAGAAAAAAAATTGAAATTACATTGTATATGAATTGTAACAGCAAAGACGTGATATATATTTTAAAATGCCGAGGATGTCAAGCTCTCTCTGTACGTGGGTCAAACCGGGGATATCTTGCGCTCGAGAGTCAGGATTCATAGACAGCAGATCAAAGTGAACAAATACCGAATCCTTAATGTAAGCAAACACATTTACAGCTGCTCAATTAATTGGATCCCCCATTTTATGATATGCCCATCATGAAATTAACCCCCTCCCCAATTGTGGAAAAATATATCGCGAAAAAAGAAAAAATCTGCATAGAGATCCTTAAACCAATATTGAAGAGGACCTGATAAATGTTTTACTTGATGCGATTTCTTTGGTCCTCTGTACATGTAGATGTATAAACTTTTCATGCTTCCAATAATTCTATGTTAATTATTAGTCTGTAAATCTACATCTCAGTTCATGGTAATTTTGAATGTATTATATTATTGAATGAAATAGATTTCATTATAGCTGTTGAGAAGCATTGAGAAAGGTGAAACCGGCTGGGCCTTAATTACTGTGTTTTCTCTTCTGCACTTTCAAATGTCAGTTTGCTTATAGTATATATATATATATATATATATATATATATATATATATATATATATATATATATATTGGATTGATGAAAATATTGGCATCCTGTTTGATAGAATATCAATTTTACAGGATAAAACCTTAAACGGTGTTATGGAAGATTTTGCGAATTTTCGTAGTCTGAATTCAGGCGTACATAAATTTGCTAGGAAACTGTCATGGGAAAATACAATAATCATCAATGATATTTAAAATTTGAGTTATCCCAGTGATCTTTCAGGGAATAGTACATCTTATCGATTTCTATATGGCCGTTTATAGAGTCATTGCTTAGGAACCAAGCTTCAATGAATTCACATTGCTTTTTATCATTGTTAAATTTTATGGGTTCAGTTGAGTTCCATAGAAATTGGTGGTTATCTTCATGTGTATGAGCTGAGATTTGAGAATTTGGGTCAAATCTTCTGACAACCAATTGATGTCCATGTATGCGTGTTTGCAGTTGTTTGCTTGTTTGTCTACAGTTCTTCTTTCACTTCTTCACCTCTTACACAGCTAATGTAGAGACACCTATGATTTTTTGGAAAAACTGAAAGAGTTGAAAAGAAAAGGATACGATGCTAATAATGTTATCCTAGCCACTTACGATGTCACGTCACTCTAGACTAATATTCCTTTATCGTTAGGAATGGATTCAGTAGACTTCTGGTTGTTGACTGAAAAATGTATGTGCATACCGGAAAAGTTTATTTTATCTGCAGCAAGACTAGTTTTGGAAAATGATTTCTACTCATTCGAAGATCAAGTCTACCTGCAAATATCTGGGACAGCTTTGGGTACAAAAATGGCCCCAACATGCGCCGTATGGGATACTAGAGAAGTTACTTAGTTATGAGATGCCTAGAAGAAAGGATGTTATAATAACAATAATAATAATCACTTTATTGAAGTCAATACGAGAGTGGTATGTGACACAAAAATCTTACACAAAAGAAATCACGATAAACAAGAGTATTTGATAAAAAACTTATTATACAAAGAGGACCTGTGTTGTAGAGGCAGAGGGATGCGTTTTCGCCTCACATTATTCAAATTATCACGAACAATAAAAAATTGGCACAGAGGATGCGCAGATTTGGATTTAGAGATGTTATAAATAAGTTTTTTGCATGACTTATCAAATCTGCTTCTCAAACAGGGAATATTCTTCACATTAGCCCATATCATTGCTAAATGGTCAATCTGTTCAAATTTCTTAAAAAATTTACAACTGATGTCACACATGATTGGCCAACAATATGACAGATGGCAAAACACAAGACCTAAATAAGCTTGTCAGATAATATCCCAGTGGTTAGAGTTTGTCTTAAGTCTTTTTACAAACGACATGCTACGACACATCCTCTTATATACATGAGAAAACTATCATGGGGTTACCATGGGATTTCAGACTAGTCAGAAATTCCTTCAATCATGATATTGCAAATGTCACCAGAGACAGGTGCATTCGTTAAATAGATGATTGCTCCATTATTTGGGATAAGAGTTTCGGAAACATAGAGGTTTTTAACGACATTTTGAATAGCCACCATTGCAATGTAAATTTTACTACCAATCAAAGTCTATACAGAATAAGTTTCCTAGACGTGCTAATTTACAAAGATATGCAAAATTTAGAAACAGATATTTACCGAGAGAAGACTGATACCCACAATTATGTTCACTTTCAATCGATTCCTAAACATGCTTTGAAAAATGTTCTATGTGCCTTGGCAAAAATAATTCTCAACATTGTCTCAAAGGAAGCTAACCAAGACAGACAGCTGTCAGTGTTAAAGGTAAAACTTTTGAAATTAAAGTACCCTCAAGGTGTAATATAATCTGGCTTCGATCATGCCAGACAGCAAAGTGTGAACCCTATCTCATCATCTCCGATGACAACTGATATTATTCCTTTTGTAAGCATATTCAACAAGAACAATCCTGCGTCTTCAATAATGTGATTAAACCTGTCAGCAACAGCTTGAAGTTAATGGATCTCTTTCAGAGGCATAAGATCATGAGGTCATGGAAACAACCTCCCAAACTTTTAAGCCTCCTAAACAAAAAAACCGACCAACATTAAAGGGTGTGAGTAGGTGTGACGAAACAAGATGTGGTTGTTGTCCAGTTATTATTACAGGCAAGTGCATTAAAATTCGAATTAACAAAGCAACATTCGTGTTCTTAATAAAATAAGAACTTAAAACTAATGTGAAACAATAACATTTGAAATAAGAAGGAACACGAATTGCCTATAAAAAAACATCATATATATTTTAAGATGCAAGGGCTGTAACGAACTATATGTTGGACAAACTGGCGACTATTTTCGCAATAGGTTAACTGTGCATGGACAGCAAATTCTAGCACCCTAATTATGCTATATTGAATGCTAGCAAGCACATAGCTTCTTGTGCAAGATCAATAACAGCAAAATTCGAAGCAGCTCCAATTTACCAGCCAAGTCCAAATGCTACTAAAGTGAACCGAAAGAGACAGGAGCAAATTTTTATTTCTATGCTTAAACCTAATTTGAATTCTGTCTGATTTTTATTTTTATTTCTATTGACTAATATAGTTTTTCTATTATTTTGTAAAATATATCTCCATTCCATGAGTAGTTCCCATGGAAGGGAGTGAAACCGGTTAACCGGTTGGAATATCATTTGACCTTTCCTTTAGTCTGTCTCTAAATTATTGCTTATTTACTGGCATAATTGTTTCTTTATATTGTTTATATATATATATATATATATATATATATATATATATATATATAAACACCATTGACCTGAATTATTTATTATTACATATATTGGAAAGCTTTCGACAAAAGTCTTTTTCAATCTAAAAATAACAACAATCTTAAACCAAGCAAAAAGGAAAGAAGGAAACTAATCTAAGTCATCATATCTAAAATTTAAACGCTGATACAAAAAGCAGACACTATGTAAAAAATGGACAAGATATCGAAAGAATGTTGTAGTTATCAATTGTACATAACATTAATACTGGGTCTTTGAGATTTGATGAAATTTCTCTCGCAGACGTTACGTTCTTGGCAAAAAACTTCCGTAAAATTTCTATTTTGATGTCACAAGCTGATGGATTTAATTGATGTTTCAAATGAAAATGTTGGTGTACAAGACTTATTTTGCTATTTAAATGTTCTAAAATTCGCTTCCTCATAGTGCACTGAGTTTCACCAATATAAGTCTGTTGACATTTGTTGCAAGTGATTTTATATACAACATTTTTCAAAAAACATAAATTTCTGTTATTACATAAACAAGACTTATTGCATGGAATACTTTCTTTCTTCTTGATTTGGCGAACTAATGATGGTGGAGTTACAAACACAGGTTTCACTTTCAAAATTGGATTTTTTTTTAATTCAGAGCGAATTTGTCTTGCTTGATTTTCATTGATAAAAGGAATACGAACATAAGCCTGCTTTTCTTGGTTAGTACGAGTATGAAATGAAGGAACAGAGGTTGTTATATACTTGTTGACTAAACATTTGGGATATCCATCAGAAATAAAACGATGTTTGACAAAAGATATACCCTTTTCAATCAATGCAGAGGTGGTACAATTTCGATGAACTCGTAAACATTCATTTTTCATTAAATTAATCTTCCTAATTAAAGACACGAAGCTATCCCATGGTAACAGATGACCACTGTGGGTGGATTTAGAATAAAACGAACTTAAACACGAATTATCGCGAAAGAAACTTTTGTGTCCAAAAAGGAAATACTATCATTTTCGGGGTACTCAACAGTAAACTGAATAGAATTATTTATGCTATTCAACTCAGGAAGTATATCATCCAAAGGAGAAAATGAAATAACAAAAATATCATCAATATATCTTTTCCAGAAAATAAAACGTGATGGATCAACAGATAGAATTTGCCTCTCTACATGAAACATGTAAACAATCGCTAAAATAGGGGATAAATTATTTCCCAAAGCTAATCCTGAATTTAGTTTATAGAACCGACCCCTAAAGAAAATGGTGTCCGTAGTTACAGCCAATTTTGTAAATACAGCCGTAGTCTGAGTCTGATTTTACAAAACTTTTGAAATTGTCTGTAACTACGGACACCATTTTCTTTAAGGGTCGGTTCTATTAAAATTCTATGTTAATATTATATTAAAATTCTATTCTATGTTAAAGTTCTATATAAAGTGAAATGGAATTCGAAGTCAAAGAATTGTCAAAAGAGATCAAGAAAATGAACACTCCAAAATTGGATTGGAGCAAAAAATTGTCACAAAGAAAATTTTCTTTTTATGAGGCTATGAGAAATAACTCTATCACTGAGATATACCATGCAGCCCTACAAGAAAGCACACCTAGAACCAAGAAAATTCTTTAAAAATATTGCACCTCAGATTTGTGATCAGGAGGAGAAACTGAAAATGGAATTGTATATTCAAAACTGTGAGTCTGAAGTAAAACGATTGAAATTATTAGAAGACATAAAAACTAAAACTGTAGAAAATATTGATGTTGAAATGATTGAAGATTTTAATACCAACTTTGACCATGCAGAAGCTAAGCCAAAAGAAAAGGAGTGGAAACAACTAATACATGCAGAAGAGATAAACAGTCAAATAATTTGGGAAAATAAATTTGATTTTTTTACTTCCGATAAGCATCTCATGAAAATTGACAGTCATCAAAAATATTCATCCATCAATCAATGTTCAAAACCTCAATATTCAAATAAAAGGCCAAATAATAGAAATAATCAAACTAGTAGAAGAAACTATCACTTTAATACTCGATATAGAATGCATAATAATCGCAACAATTGGAAAGAAGAACCAATCAATAATGAAAATCAATGGAGGAATATTAATAGAAGGAATGGGAGTAATGCTGGGAAAAGGTTAGGCCTATATTTTGATAGAAACTATCATAGAGAAATGGACTCCAGTTATCAACAACAGATATCTAACTATAGGGGATTTCATTAAGCCATGTTCATGTCTATAATTACTAAAGACTATGTAACTAACTTGCGCTTTGATATTTAAAATATACATATTCATTAATCCCTTGAGAAGTCCATGAAATGGACGATACCGGTGAGGATCAACCCTGTGTTTTTGATTGTTTTTCATTTGTGAACTTTTCTTTTATATATATATTCGCCATTTTGAATATATATATATTACACATATGAAAAACTAGAACCCAAATAGTCAAATCAAAAACAATTGATACACGAGCGCTTTCATTTCAATCAATTTTCAGGTGCATTCAAAATTGCATTTAAAGTGAAAGTTGGAGATGATAACATGCATAATACAAAAATAGGCTATAGATATAAAATGTTTCATATATTTCTGGTGGAGAAGGTTTTGAGCTTAGGCTTGAATAGATCTATGGAGTATCTTTCTTTACATTTGCGCTTTATGTCACTGTCAATGTGAATCTTGTAAAATGGAAAAATCTTAAAATGTCCCTTGCCGCATTTCTCAAGATGTTCATTTAGAAATAAAGAAAAAATAACATCAATTCCCTGATTTTTTTGTATGCACGCATAATCCTCGAAATATAAATGTTCTTCCCATGATTAATCATTCTAACTCAATTTTAAAAAGTGATCCACAGACTAAAGATATCTTTAAGGACAAATTATTTCTTAACAGCAAACGGCAATCTAAAAATGTGAAGCAAATCCTCTGTAAATCGAAATTTTTAGAAAATGATGTTGACATTTTTTCTGTCACTAGATGTAATGACCAATATACCAACGTTGTGGTATATGCCAAATTTTGATGGAAAGTAATTCTTATAGCTTCAATGGAGAAACATTTGTTATAAAAAATTACATGACTAGTGCATCTTCTAATCTGATTTATGTTATAACTTGTGATGGCTGTAAAGAATATTACATAGGTGAAACAGGCACATCATCAGGAGCTAGAGTTAGAGTCCATAAACAGCAATTGAATAATCCCATCTACAGACAAACAAAGCTAAGTGAACATCTTGAGAAATGCGGCAAGGGACATTTTAAGATTTTCCCATTTTACAAGATTCATATTGATAGTGACATAGAGCGCAAATGTAAAGAAAGATATTTCATAGATCTATTCAAGACTAAGCTCAATATCTTCTCCAGAAGAAATCTCAAAATATCAGATGAGAAAAGGGCATGGGCAAGATCAATAGCCTATTTTTGTACTATGCATGTAATCATCTATAACTTTCACTTTAAATGTAATTTTGAATGCACCTGAAGATCACTTACTGTACTTGTACTTGCATCAGCTGTCGCCATTACTGGTTTAGCCGGCTCCAATGATGGCCGATTCTCGGACCAGAGCAGCCCAAACTCTACGGTATGAGGCCAGATCGGTTACGATATTGGTCCATTGTAGGTCCCAACGGCGTCTGCCGTATGTTTGCGGCCCCAGCAACGGTTGAAGATCAGCTTTAATACATTCCGTCTATTTCTTCAGCAGGCCTCCACGCTGCCGACGCCAACCGGTCCTTGGACTTGGAGAGACGATGTTCGGAAATATGTCTCCAGGAGATCTTCGAGGAGCATGACCAAGACAGCGAAGTCAGCGGCGCTTGATAGTCGAGTCAGGGGTAACGTGTTGGTCCTCTGGAGAAGCTGAGCGTTGGATATTCGGTCCCTAATTCGGAGGCACCAACGATCAAATACGTCGATCTTACATGCAAGTTGGTCAGTCCTAGATATGGTCCGAGTTTCACAGCCATATAACGACATTGATTTAACAAGGACCTCATAAATGCGGATCTTCGTTGTCAGATGGATCTCACGACGTGACCAAAGATGCTTCTGCAAGCGGGTAAACGCATTACGGGCCAAGTTTACACGTCTGGCGTTGTCATCTTCAGACTTGTCATTGGACATAACAGTAGTAGATGATGTAGTAACAGCCTAAGTAGATGAATCGATCAACTTCTTCAAGCGTATACCCATTCACCATAATAGGGATCTTCTCCTGAGCTGTGAATCCGTCCGTCATGATTGTTGTTTTCTCTGAATTTATTTTCATTCCAAAACTTCTTGACGTTTCCACGATGCAATTCATCACAAGTTAAAGATGCTGGTATGACTCAGTCAAAACTGCGATCTCATCCGCGTAATCTAGATCCACAGAATTAGGTTCATCTGCGCGCGCTTCGGTTTCCTATAAAGGAAGGGTTGTATGCAACCTTAATATCGAAATGGCACATCACAGAATTAGACAACTTGCTCCTTCTCGAATGGATAATTCGTGTATCGCTTGCTATTGGAAATGGCAAACAATAAGCTGTCAGCAGAGGACACCAGAGCCAGTGAGAGATGCGTGCGTGCTGTGATATCACTTCGCACACACCAAAACACACATCGTCTGGCTAACATTCGATTCAGTGCATGTACTATGCATTGAGGACTGGCTGAGAAGACGATGGTGAAATCATCAAGTGAACTAATTTTCGTACGTCTGCTACTTTTTTTAATAATGGTCGGAAGGGCCAACATTATGTAGAAAACTTGTGCGCAATGATCTGAATTCTTCGAATCTGAAGGAATTGTGGCAATCGAAGCACTTTGCTTGAACTCACATTAATCCGCAAGCGACGCACGACTTTCTTCCATCTCTGTAAAGTATTAGAAATTCCTTTTTGCCCACTTACTAAGTTCCTCGATGTGCCGTCGATTTCGAGTTTATCACACTTCTAGCAAACCGAAGCAGATAAACAAGATATTTTATTCTGTGTCTAGATCAGTGACTGAATAGTCTGTGGTAATCCTCACTATTCGGAAACCGGTCAGGGCTTCGGACAGTAATCCGTCGACGGCGCCATTAAGGTAGATTGGGGAACGGATACATCCTTGCCGAACACCAGAATTGGCACTGAATAAAATGCTTCTTCACCATACACTCTGACCTTTGATCTGGTGCAAGAGTAATATGCCTTCGGCAGCTCAAGGGGTTTTGTAGTCATCCCGTCCATTTGTAGCTGAGTCCATAAAGACTAGCGGTTCAAAGAGTCAAAAGCCACAGCAAAATCGATGAAGTAAACGACCGTTTTGTGCTGAAAACAGTGGCGGTGCTCCAAGATACGACGGAAGGAAAATATCTGGTCTACACAACCTCTGCCCGGTCGGAAACCACTCCGGTTTTTTCGTGTGCGAGGATCTCTAGCAGCACGAAATCGATTAAGTAGAATCGCTGAGAAGATCTAATCAGCCACATCAATCAAACCAATGCATCCCTACTTCTTACACACAGTTCTGTCGTTCTTCTTATGAAAGGGGGGAGAGAGAGAGAGAGATGATGTTTATTGAATCACAAATTGGAAATCGGAAAATACATATCAAATTGTTACTTTACACAGGAAAGACACTGAATATTATTAGGTTACAATAAATAAACGACAAAATAAAGTAAAATACAATCAATCACAAAAGGTAGAAGTCATGAGGATACTTATGGCCGTGAAAAAGGAGCTCCTGCGAACTGATGTCCTGCAAAAAAGTACAGATAACCTGCCACCTGGCAGCCTATGTGGAGTTACATTGGTGATGGTAGTCTCAGCACACTGAATCTGATTGAATAGTTTGATCGCAGCCGTGGTCCTTCTAGTTGATAAATCATATTCATCACTACAACCTTTGATTTTAAGGCAGCGTTTTTGCATCATTTGCAATCGACAGGAGTCACCTTTAGATAATCCGATGAAAGCTGGAGAAGCATACTCCATTAGTGAGCGGACGAGAACATTATAAATTTGAATAAATTGCTCTACAGAAGTAAAAGATCTTATGCGTTTCAAAATGTACAATCGTTGAAAGCATTTCTTCTCTATGAAGTCAATGTGAGATTTCCAATTGAGAGAACTATTTAAAATGATCCCCAAGAAGCGGACTCTATTAGAAAATGCAACATCTGAGATGTGTTCTTCAACATTGCAACACTCTTTGAAGTTGCCGCGATAGTAAACCAGACCAGCTGTCTTTGCTCTGTTTAAAGTCAGATTTGAAGAGGCTGCCGACAGTGAGATGTTGTTGATTTCAGAGTTCAGTTGCTCGATGTCGCATTGATGGCTGCTCTTCGAAATACCCATAGCTATACATACATCGTCAACGTACTTGACCAAACACGTTGTTTGACGAACTGGTCTCAATGAAGAGATATACAATCCGAAAAGATGCGGTCCGATTAAGGAACCTTGGGGCACTCCGCTTGTTACTTGTCTTAAATCACTTTTTGTATTCCTCAGTCTTATTCGCTGTTGACGACCATACAAATAGCTCTTCATTAAGTGAACGAATCCACCCGGAAAATTGAGTCGTCGAAGTGTATTTATCAAATCATTATGAGATATTCGATCAAAAGCTTTTGAGAAATCGAAGCTTATAAAGACCGCTGCACCAGTTCTTACATCGTCTGCTAGAGAGGTCAAGTAGTCATGGACAGTAATTATTGCGTGAGTTGTAGACGAATTTTTGAGAATCCCGTATTGCGACTCACCCAAACACAAAAAAAAGCGATGACGTAGATCACTGATGACAATCTTTTCAGCAATTTTAGCTGGGTCGGTAGGAGACTTATCGGCCGGGTATTTGAAATTGATGTTTGCTTGGAGGACTTCAGAACTGGCACAACATCAGCAATCTTCCAAAGAGATGGGAATCGTCTCTGGCGAAGACACTCCGAGATCAACGCATAAATAGGTTCTGCTAGGATGAGGGAACTTTTCTTATAAATTATTGTCAGGATTCCATCACTGCCTGTTGCCTTTACCTGCAGACGGGAAAGCATACTCCACACATCCTCTACCTCGAAAGCTGCTAACCAGTCATCATCATCATTATCTTCATGGATATTATCCGACATAATGGCACAAGTCTGAGGATTCATAAGATTGCAGAAGTAATTATTTAGATCATTGAGACAATCAATCGATGAAGCATCATTAAGCAGGCTACAAATGTCACTATTAGAAGTTCCACTGTCCATTTTAGTGAAGGACCACATTCCCTTTACAGACTCAGATCTCCTTTGAAAATACCTTTGTTTCGCTTTGAAAGTTTCTTTCCTCACTTTTACTTTGAGGATGTTGAACAAATTCCAGTTTCGGGCACGAAATGCTTCCCATCGTCGATTTATCAAGATTTTGATAAACGGAGTCATCCAAGGGGCATCTGAATTTGTGAGAAGCACGGACTGTTGAGGAATGACTTTCATTGCCGTCTTCAGACCTTCGTAAAAAAATGGCATTTGACATCGATATCCTGCTCACTGTAGAAAGATGTTAGGTCACTGTGAAGGAAGGCTTTCTCAAAGGCTAGAGCATTAGATAGTCTCAAGTCATAGGATATGCATTCACGAAAGATGCGCTTGTTATCAAAATTAATTGGCCGGGCAAATACACAGTTGTGGTCGGAGTTTCCTATGGGAGAACCAATTTCTACATTCGCAGTAGGATAATGGTCGACAATATTGCGGTCAACAAACATCTTATCAAGTTGAGCATTCAGTCGAGTAGGTCCATTTACAATGTTGCACAGGGAGAAAGCTGCTGACAAAAATGACGTGTTGTGTCGGTTGAAGTCGCCTGCGCTGACCAGGAAGTGGTCAGGGTATTTTAAGAGAAAGGCATCAATGACAGAGCGAAACGTTTCATCAAATACAGCGAACTCTCCAGCCGATATTCCAGGTGGAAGATAAATACCGGCAACAATGAGGTTCATCACTGGAATGCGGAGACAACATACTTCAATGCCATCTAATATGGGAAAATAAAGTTTCAAGGAATGCAATGAAGTTTTTGACCAAACTGCTACACCACCACGCCCAGCATCGTTTGATCTGTCAGTACGGAAGCAAGTATATCCTGGAATATTGAAAGCTTCAGCTAGAGTCGTGGAGGATAACCAAGTCTCAGTACAGATTACGATATGTGGGTTCAAGACGAAAACTTGACACTTGAGATTATCAAATTTATTACTGATGGAGCGCAAGTTTGTATGGAAAAAGGCAGGTAATATATCTCTCTTTGCATCGTTAGATTTAAAATCGCAACTTAAAAATTTGTATTAACCTCGTCGACCACCATGCCATTTACATGAAGCTTTTTGTTCTTAACAAAAGCCTTTCCGTTGGAATTGTCTCTCCGAAATTCGTACGCGGCTTTCCTCATATCTGCTAATTTCCTGTGAACATGTGGAGGCAGGTCTTCTTGTATGAAGACACGATTTAGTGGTTGAGCTGCATCTTTGAGATAACGGGCTTTAGACAAAAACAGTTTTGCTGTTTTCTCCACAGTTCGCACCATGATAAGTCTCGGTTTGTTATCGTCACGTGGTTTACCAATTCTGCAGATATCATTCAAGTGATCAAGCTCATTAGAGAGACCCAGAGCTTCAGCCACTGTCGAGACGGCTTGACGACAGTCTCGGATAGGCCCACCAAAGTGATCGACGTTCCGATTGCATTCTGGGAAATTCCTTATGATGAAGGAATTCTTTCGTTTCTTGGATTCACTAATTGCAAGTTGTTTCTGCATGACAGTAATTGACTCCTTTATATCTTTTATTTCTTGAATCCGGATTTCATTCATTGCGTTGATATTTCTTTCGAGCGTCAGGTAGTTTTCCTCAATCACTTTTATTTTACCATGAACCGAATTAAAAGAGTCTGCGACATCACGTTTAACTTCCTGTAGCTGCTTATCAAACTCCGAATGCAAAGACTGAAATAGATCTTGAGATTGCTGCAATAATTTGCTTATCTCATCTGCTATCTTCTCTTCAATAGATCGAAAGATTGATTTCTCCATGGAAGACAGAGCAGACTCCAAATGAGATGCAAATGATTTCTGGGCTATGTCGGCACTGTAGTTGAGAAATTCATTGCATTGAAAACAAACGAAGAAGATTTTAGACAACTCTTTATCAGAGACTTTAGCGTGACCTGTACAAACAACATGAAACTGCTTGCTGCATCCGGGACTGTTACATGATATGAAACGCTTCTCACGATCCTTTGATTTGTCATTGAGCTTGCATGGCTGAGCTGAACAATGAAATTGCCTACTGTCCATTTTTAACTTGAATGAAAATAAATTTCAGAATCCAAACATAAAAAATAGCACTTATGGTTTCGAACCACAGCTCTCAAACGTCACGGTCAGACTACTAGACACATGTACTAGCGAGGCACGATAATTAATCGGTTATGTAGTTGCACTTATTCGTAGCAAAGAAAATCGGCCTACGTCTCGTGCACGGTATGTCGTCAATGTATTGTACACACTCTCAACGCACAAGAATGACGGAAGTAATCACAGTTCACACAGAACACGGTGAGGATAGCGAAATCGACGGATAACGACGTAATTCCTGGATAAATCCTTATGAAAGATGTACGACGGTATCGATGAGGTGATTTGCAAGCGATTAATATAAAAAACAATGAAAAATGGTGGCTAATAACCAACTTATAGGCACAAACACAATATTGCAGGACGAGCTTGTGAATCACACGACCGCTGCGGCCAGCAGTATCGACAAGGGCAGCACAACCAATTCGCGCCAATCTTGAGGAACAGTTTCAGTAAGCCAGATCTTTTGAAACAGTTCAGCAAGCCACTCAGAGTGTTTCAGGACAGGCTTTGTACAGTTCAGCAGAAAGGCCGTCTTAACGTGGTGATCTGTTGTTCTTTAGCTTGAGGATAATGTCGCAAATTTCTGTGGGCGTTGGAGGGTCAATAGAGTATGTATAATTAGTGGAGGTGTTTCTGCTTATTATCGGTGCGTTCGATGTCGTTAGGACAGGGTTCAACAACTCTTGGAAATGGTCACGCCAGCGTAGAATGCGGTCACCTAGAGAGGCGATAGGTTGACCAGTAACATCGAGTACTGCAAGACTTTCCATCTCAGTCAAGCCAGACGCTCTACGCATAAGTAAGTAGAGTCGTCTAGCATCGTTGATGGCAAAGATATTCTCCATTTCAGAAGCAATGTTGCTCCAATAATTGTTCCTGTCAGCTCTTGCCGACCGAGCAGTCTGGCGGCGAAGTGCTTTGAACGTTGAGAGGTTGTGAATACGTGCGTCTCGTGCATCATCAGCAAGTCGGAGGTGCAAGTCAAGTCAAGTTTGTTTGTGCAACTGCTAACACCAAGTTGCGTCTGCGCTGTTGGTCATGGAACTTTTGAAAGTTTACCAACTAGTGTTAACCGAATGCTCCTGGGACGGTGAACCAATGCTCTTAATAAATTGATTTGACAAGTCGGCACAGCACTTCCTAGCCACATCAGCTCGACATAACTTAGTAATATCAAACTTTCTGGGCTGAGATTTCTTATACATCGCTTTCAAGTGGAGGCTCAGACGGGCTCTTGCCATAACATGATCGGAACCATTAGCACTTCTAATATCTGCACTATGCATAGAGCGACAATCAAGCACGGAAGTAGCCCAGCGTTTACTTACCAAAATGCAATCGATCTGGTTCTCAGTCCGGCCATCATTGGAGTGCCATGTAACTAGATGCTGTCTACGATGTTGGAATCTGGTGTTCGATAGAAGTGCACCTGACGATTGATTGAAATGAAAGCGCTCGTGCATTAATTGTTTTTGATTTGACCATGACAAGAAAAATATTAATAACTGTACTCAGCAACCGGAGAAAATATAGAAAAATTTGGATAAAAACACGACTTCTACTTATAAGCATAAGCGCTTTCTTTTATTCAGATATATATAAATCTATCAAGGTATGTATCATAGAAATTTACAGCAATTAAACCTCTAGAATGGAAGTAAAGCTTCGTGCAATTCACAATAGTGGTACAAAAAGCACACGCATTTTCACTTAGATACACTTGTCAACGGCTGCAGCATTGGGTTAAAATCAGTCACATAGAGAATTCTAAAAGCATATTCCCACCGGTCACGGCGCGGTGCGGCGCGTCTCAGGCGTTCAGAATTTTTGTTCAGAGCCTTAACAAACCTATGGGATTGTTCACACCAGACGCGCGGGACCACGCGACCAAGTAATTTCAGAAAAAAGTTTTGTAATGACGCGCGGGTTGCTTACGAGATTGGAAAATCCATTCCGCGCCAAGACACCTCGCGGCTTGCTCTACCCCCGCACTGAAGACTGACACCACACGTTGCGAGATGTTCGTACAGAGAAATGACTGACTTTCGACATAGTAGCTATCCGACAATTCTGACCTTCTGTGAGGACAATTCTGACCAAATGAACATCAAAATCCCTTGTCAGTGCAAACATCAAAATCCCTTATCAGTGCACTTTCATACTTTGTTAACCATGAAACCGAAATCATAAATACATAACGAATTCATAACGAGCATCGGAAACAAAGATGGGAAAGTTGTTACTGTTCTCAACTTATCTGATAATCTTCAATAGAATGAAACTCTCGATTACTGTAGAATAGTCGATGAAAGTCAAATCCGTGCTAAGTCAATCCGTGCGTCAATTCTATTTCATGATCTTTCACCTGTACCTTGTTGTCACCCAATGAATGAAAATAGCAATCCCCATATCCTAGCGATTAATTTGCAATGTCAATCACTGAAAAGTATGCATTACTTCATTTGAAATTGGAAAAAATAACTATAGCAATGTCGGTCTCTTTCATCTGTCTTTGATTGTGCGCCACTCCTTCAAGCATAACGATGAAGTCATCAAAACGCTACATATCGTTTATTTGATGCAGATCATAGAATTTAGTTGAAGCACACTTCATTTAAAAGGAAATTTCACGAAGAAGATGATGGTGGCATCTATTTTAAAAACAGCAGCCATTTTTTCTCATTGAAAATGCTCGCTTGTATCGCTCTTGTTGGTTGACTGTTGGTCGACAAAACTCATTATAGAATTACTCGGATATTGCTGTAAAATAGACTGACCCTAGCAACACTTCAATTCATAACAAACTGTTCACACGTATCACACTGTGCTCACGCTCGTAAATCTAATGCAAGATGTATCTGTATTTCCTCGAGAATGTGTCGTTTAGATATCATTTTCGAGTCATTATGCCTGAAATGTTGCATCTGATTTCATGTAAATTCTGAAAACTGAGTACGTCATTTAATTATCTCGGGAAAATGTCATATTATGGTGTCTTGTTTGGGCTCATTCGAATGCATGTAACACAAGGAGTGTGAATATGTTGATTATTTAGCTATAAGAAGTGTCCATAATGACATGATATTTGTAGTTGCCCCTTTCTCTATTCCCCTCTCTCGCCCCTCGCCACGCGGCTCGGTGAAAACAGGCATTTTGGTTGAACTCGCCGCGTCGCGTCCGGTGTGAGTGGACATTAAGCTTTTCATTGGTGATTCATGCCCCAACTTAGTTCCCCCGGATGCGACGCGACATTGAGCCAATTTCCATTCTAGTGAACTTCAGATAGACAATCTATTTCTATGAGGTAAGGTACCACACCGGCGCCTTGTCAGTGTCTTTTGTCAGGACACGCACAAAATGATATTTAAATATCACGTAAAAGGATCTTTTTGTTAAAGTAACTTATAATACAGCGCCTTAAGTCAGGAACATGCAACAGCTGCATGTTTGAGTGATTCCAGTATTCTTTAGATCTAGCAACATTGACCTAGATCGATATCTAACTTGGGTGTGCCATTGAAATGGCCATCAACAATCAATGAGTTTCCGTTCCACATTTTAAACATAAGCGAAAAATCGGATTTCTGTGGTTGACCTTATAGACGACGACGCCTGTTAATTCGTGCATAAGAACACAACTTGAATGTGTGTATACCAACACCACTAGAGTTACATCAATGACAGGGGTAGAAGAATACTTGTAGATCCTGTACTGTCATACTGCTCCCCTTTCAGCTCTCTGGCTACATCCCTATTGCATTCAACAAATATGAACACTTACTTAATCTTTCTCTCCGGAGGAAGTTACCTAGTAAGAATACGCAATATTTGCTAGGGGATGTGGACACGGCAAAGAAAAAAACTGCGTCTACAAGATGACTTCCATGACATGTAACAAGTTAAACTTCAGGTCAGACAAATAAGTGATGCATCCTTAACCTGAAATACTTTCGAACAGTAATGTACTGAAAGAAAATATAAATGCTTTATCATCAAAATAGATCTCTGAACAGACAGTTCTCTTCCATCGGAATTCAATTTTAGAAAACACTGATGACTTTGTCGCATCGCAAATCTGCCGAGTCACTGCCAGCCGCATGAAATTTAAAGCACTTATCATGTCTTAGCATCACAGTAAAATGGTAAATTTTTCATGTAGGAGGACAGCTTATCCCACAAGAATTCATGAGCCTTCGATGCATTTTGACTTTGAAAGCTCTCAGTCTCAGTATAAGCTGAATAACTGAATAAGATGTTGATGTTTGTTTGTTCCACAGTCGCTCTGACGAGCTACAAATCACACGCAATGTAGAAAAACATAATCATCCACCATTCATAAACATAAAAGATAATTAAACATGGAGTTGCAACATCAGTTGAAAAATGGGAAGGAAACTTGGACGAATTGTCAGCAGTGTACTTAAAGTAGTATTTAGTGAATACTCGCCGAAACTGCGCTTAGTATCCTGATTGCGCATCACAATTTGTTGAGTTGATCCGGGGCTGCAAGTTTTAGTAGGTGGTTGTGTCGAAGTTGAGAGACATGAACTATGCTGATGATTACTGATCTTGGATGATTTGGTGGCTGTTTAGGCAAATTCCAATTTTCAATTAAGAAGTAGTCCAATATTTATGTATTCTCTTTACACTGTGTTGTCAAGTAATGTAAAGCCTAGACGAAATTTCAACATAGTTGATCTATTGACGGGAGATCTACTTGAACACGACAAAGCAATAAGGATGTTGAATTCTCCGCTTATTAATTTCGGTCGATTTTATATGTCAAAGTATCAGAAAAGCCTTCGTCGTCCAGCGCCTCCTGTTATTGATCTTCAGGATGACCATCATCTTCACCTTCATATATATCTTTGTGCCCCCTAAAAAGCATTTTTTGCAATATTTGAAAAAATTATCTCTGGGGGAAGGGGGCATGGCCAAGCATATTGAACTACATCCTTTAAACAACAGGGTTTTGATTATCACGATCCATTTATGTGTTTTTCCATGGAACAAGACGAGCTAGGATATTTACTAAAACCATAGGAAAGAAATATGAAATCTGGGAATAGGCCAAGTATTTATTTCGATTGAAAATATAAACGTTTACAAAGGTTACAAATTATGCAAATTATGCGATGCTCAGCTCCGGTACGTATTTCATTGACCACCGGTCAATATCATCAGTCGCACGGTTAAATAATATAATGCGCGGTCAAGGCATTTTTTACATAAAACCATAGGCATTGAATTCGGTAATCGATTCATCGAGATCGCTTGAAGCAGTTACAATAATAATTTCGTATCTACTTTCAAACTCATTTAGCGAAGCATTAATGATCAAAGATGTTATTAGGCTCTCTTCAGACTTTTCTTGTTTCCAATTTCAAAGTGGAGCTACACAGCCTACTACTATCGATTTCGCATGCTAATTGTAGGAAGACATGACCCAAAGCGCTTTCGATTTAAATTAAAATTCTGCAAAGAAGAATCAATTGTAGCAAATTTTGGAAGCAAATTTTCAATTGCACCTTGCGAGTATATTCATTGTTAACTACTGTAGGCATCAAATTACTTTAATGGCAACAGTTGATGATAAGTCAAAAAGTCTTTTCCTACAGGTTCTAAAGCAAATTTAATGGCTTTGCAGTCGCTACACTTTTACTTAAAATCATTGCTTGTTTTTCAAACCAACTAACGAAAACAAATCAACAAATGGAAATTGTCACTAAATTTCCAGCAGCTATTTCAAAATTGTCTTTCAGAAACACTGATTACAAGTTGGTAAGTCAGATTCCCAAGCAATTAAGGGGCAGGAAAAGCAATTACACTAATAGAAGTTGGAATGGTCCACTTGAAAACGTTTTTGTTTTGTTGGATTTTATTTTAAACACATCTGATGGTAAGTAAACATACGAAGACATGCATTAATATGGAGCTTCATTCTTGACATCAATTCTCGCAAAACATTGACTTAGACAGTGGATTACATGCCAAGCGAAAGATATGCCGACATACCTTCAGCCAACTACCATTTTAATCGAATCGTGCGATCAGAGGTGATGAAACTGTGAAAAGTGAAAGAAATCCGTGCTTTTTTTGAAAGAACCTTTATTAATAACTCTCCAGAAGAATTACAATTCGAGAGAAGTTAAGTGTCAAGACACCAAATACTTGTTCAAAGTCGAAAATATACTTCATCAAATCATCCGTGCAGAAGTAACAGCAGAACGAATTTTGTGACTTCTGTTACTTCTGTTCATTTGCAGTTTGCAGTACTGTAGTCAATAATACAAGATTTCATCAAACTTAAATCAATTAGATTATTCATGCATTTAAGGAGCTTATTACTTCAGCTTACTTTTGTGGGTGTAGCTAGTTGTGCATTATCATGCAACTTATGACGCAAGGAAGTTGATGTAGCCTAAAATTAAACTACAAAGCTTGATTTCGAAATAACAAACTTCTCACAACATGCTGCAATTATAGGCCCAGTTTACCAGGAATTTTAACATTATGCTCACATTTAACAGTTTCTTGGTACAATTCTCTTCGTTATCTAGTTATAGCAGTAAGATTTCCTCATCATATTTTCGCTGAGGAGAACTAATTTATATTTGCTTGTATTTTAGTAAGTAATTATAACATCTGTGTAACTTTGTAGCATTTTTTTATTGCAAACAATCCTTTCCAAGAGCATTTCCAGAGGATATGCCTTTGTCATTCTGTATGCAAACATAAATTTGTTTTCCACTTGGTCCTCTAGCTGTTTTCTGTATCGAAATGGTGTCATTCATAGTTAGCACAGTGGATTCAGATTCAACTTCAAAAATAATCTTGACTAACTTTGCTCCATTATTGCATGTGCTAAATGTACCGAGTGCATACTCGAATCGATAAATCAGAAAATGAGGGTCAACAGACTGCACATGTACGTAAAAGCAAGAGAAATTTTCACCAATACGAGTTTTCGTATTGATTTACAGTTCGATCATTGTTCTCTTATGACTGCTGCATCAATTACATGCATTCTTACTTCTTACACGCAAAACAATTTATGCTTTGGAGCATAATCAATCATTTCATTGGCACCTCATGCTCTTCCAACATTAGTAAATACGTAGTTATCCGCTTTTCGTTCTTTTTCTTTAGTTGTTTGTGTCATATAATAGAAAACATCTGTTTGATGCTGATCAATTCAGTCACACAATAACAAGGCACCGATATATTTCAGTGTTGCTGGATCTTGACATGAAAACCGTTTTTGAAACATGCGATTAGTCTAGTTGTAGCCGCTTGTTCTAAGGTAATGTCTTGTAAAATATTATGCTGAAAGAATTTTGCTTTTCACAAGAAGTGAAGTTTTTTCAGTAACCCTGTAAGTTACAGGAACCTAGCATTGAAGCGGTTTCAACATGTTAAGGCACTACGTTCGAAGGCATTCCAAATCACAGTAAGACTCCACTGTTGACGTGGAATACTGCGCATCATGGCAACACGTATTATTGTCACTGTGCTTGTCCGTTTCGTCCTTTAATATTAAGAGTAGATAGTGGTGGATTTTGTTGCTTTCATATTCATAGAAAGCGAAAACTTTGAGGAAAACATGGGAAACAAATTCCATGGAATTTCCGCTACCTAAATATTTTGTTCTTAATCAGGGATGAATGTGCAATTATCCAAAAGAACACTGTTAATTGCTTAAGAAGGAGGAATAATCTCAGACAGATTGTTTCCTGAAAAGATCGTTTCTGTGACATATGTTGCATTGGTATTTCTACTGCTTATTCGATAAATGGAATTAGTAAACAAAACAAGTCTTCTCAGATTTCAACTTAGAGTAGAAGAATAATTCTCTGCTTCAATGCACTCTTTACGGTGACTGCTCAAACAGAGAAAGGAGTTTGTTTAAGTCTCGTGCTCTTTGATGTGACAGAATATCTTAAATTCAGCATTTCCTTGTCTGTTGGAGAGATCGTAAATGTTTGTTAGATGACTTGGGAGGTACGAGTTAGTGCTCGAATATTTCCTATCGTAAGCAATTCAAGGAATACGAAAAACTGATTATGTGACACGAGAGGAATAAATAACGCTAACGTAGAAATTCTAGCTTGAACATAAACAGTAATCCGATTGAAAACAAGCGCTATTAACTGCCGCACGTTCACCTCAACAGAACGAGATTCGGAAATTGTTGTGACATTTACGGTGATCGTCAGATTTAAATTGTTTAATTGTTTCAGGTACTGAGAATTTGACGTTTGCATCGACTGTTGAGTTTTGAGTGAAGTTAGAGATATCTGATCTGCATGATAGCAGTTTGATTCGTTCATCTGATCACTTAGGAATCACAAAATTCGTCTCAATGTTTGCTATGCATGATATGACTGAAAATATTTCAAATCCATGACTAGATATAAGAGAAAAACGCCGCATAGAGGTCGAACACAATTAGTTGTCAGACGAAATAGAAGAACATAAAATAAAAAGCGTACATAATAGTGCTGCAGTATACTGTGTAATCTTCTGTGTAGCGGCACTTAATAGTGAAAATCGCTGGATTTAAGGGTAATTCATGAGCGCAAAATGGCTCTACTTATAAGCGCATTCCCGAATATCAAGATGTAAGCGTGCCTTATGATGCTGCATCTGGTGAAAAAATTGTTGATTGAATTAATTCAGTATTTCACTTCAGCTGTAGTCAGCTGATATAAAATAAGATGCACCACAAATTTATATAGCATGCAATTTTCATCTAAGTATAATGTATTGCAGTTGTGAAAAGTATGGAATTCAGTTTGACAACTTAGTGGAAATAAGATTTTTTTTAGTTTTTGTATCATGAAATGAAGTAGAGCATGAGAATCTGATAACAATTTCAGCAATAAGCCTCTGCTTTTCCCTGAATATATATGCGCTTGTAACCGGATATAGGCGGACCTTCAGGTAATACAGTGGTGGGCAACGTGTTGTCCGCAGGCCACTTGGTGGCCCGCCGACCCATGCTTGGTGACTCCCGCCGAATCTCATAGCCCGCGGACATAATTTGACTCGGTGATGTGAAAATGGCCAACTCCAACTTTGACCTTTACAAGGTACCCCTAAGCTTTAGGTTAATCTTCTTTAGAATTTCAAAATCATTAACTAATGACTTATTGAGCAATATGATGGCACAAAAATTTTCATTCGAATGCTCAAACCATGTTAATATCTTTTCAGCATGAAGTAGGTGATATAGCCATCAACTGCGTGCGTGCTAAGTCACATAGTGTGCGGTGCCTCGTTTTAGCATGTTTCACCACGTAATGAACAACGTTGCAATTAGCCTATAAATACATAAAGTAGGTCCAACCGCAATAAGACATGTGATTTTTACAAGCCAACTTTTCTTTCAAGTATTCTTTCTAGATTTTATTTGTATACTGCACCATTTTTGCACTAGGATGGCATTATTGCATGAGTGCCGTTTGGGAAGTCTATACGTAGTTTTCGAAAGCCGCTTTTGCTTGGGTGCCGTAGGCCTATGTACACTTAGGTGCATGTAATTTAGCCTGTTTTCATTTATGTTATTTGATATTGTGCGGCTTGTAGGCGGATAGTCATAGACCGTCATTTTTTGGTTAAATAAGGTAATATTATCATATTACGATACCGATAGGGTCACATTACCATAATTTAAAAACACAAAAAAGCTTCCGAAATTAATTTGGCCTATTCACATTTATTATTCATGTAGACTTTAGAATGTAAAATACAGTTCCTTAAAAGACAACAGCCTAGTTGGATACAATACTGCTGCATACATTTACAAAGCCACTACTTGTTGCCCTCTATCCGAACTTGGTTGCCCACCACTCAGTTAATAAATGCATGTTCACATCATACTAGATCATCATCTATGTTATCATCATACTTGTAACGTCCGCATCGACAACATTTAAGTATTATAAACATCCACATCGTCCTCGATAACAATCAATCGATGGACAAACAGTAGGATTCATGTTTTATCGACTGGAATGATTTCTCTGACTGATGGTTATTAATCGCTTCCGGCGTATTTCAGTCAGATGTGAACGACATTTGCATCGATGCACTGTATATTGTTATTCTGTTGTAACTAAATGCAACAGAAATTCCATCCAAGACAATTAGTGATTTTGCGATGCTCATCTTTGAGTAGAAGGCTACATCAGCAACTAAGTGACTGAAGAAATCATTGAACGGATAACATGACAATCTGGTGATTATTCCTATAGTAAAATTATCAATAAAATCTGGTATCAAAGGACACAATAATGTTGACATCAGGCGTAGCCAAACAATTATCAAGAGAAGGAATAAATCACAAGCCAAGTGCTAGAACAGTGTGCCTCCAACTCTGCATGACAAGCGGATGTCGTTTTTCAAAATATCTGCAATCTTATTATTTACCGAAATGGGTTTTATATAATGGTGAGAATTTTAGAATTGCAAGTCCACGATTTGGAGGTTCCTTGTTTTCCATATTTAACGGGCGTATCTTGTTTGCAAGAATAATTAAATACAGAGTTGCATCCTCAGTTGAAAAATCGGAACAGATCTGAATAGCTGCCATTTCATCCAATTTCAGGAATCAGCATGCCTAGTACACATCTCTCAACATCGACACAAATCCTTATTTAAAGTTGCAGCCATGCCTGGATAAATTTGAGATTTGCGATTAGCAAGTTAGTGAAATTTCGACGATCATTCATTAAAGATCACTTTAAACACGCTACTGGCAAATCGTCAAGTAAGTGCGCCTGCAATAATCAATAAATGCTGCTTTTTGCAAACACAATTTAAATGGAATAGTTAACTATTGAGCTGCATCCTCAGTTGAAAGGTGGGAACAGACCTGACATGAGTGAGATCTAATGAATGCCCGTCGAAATTGCAAACTTGCTAATTCCAAATCCAGGGCCGTAGCGTGCCGATTATATGCAAGGGGGGCCTGAGCTTTGATGATGAGGCACTATCTGATATCATAGAATTAGACGAACATATCAATCTCAAATTAACCCTGGCATGGCTGCAACTTTAGATAGGGAGTTGTGTCGATGTTGAGTGATGTGAACTAGGCCTGCTGATGATTCCTGATATTGGATGAAATGGTAGCTATTCAGGTCTGCCCCGATTTTTCAACTGAGGATGCAGCTCAATATGCAACTATTCCATTTACATTTTGTTTGCAAAAAGCAGCATTTATTAATTATTGCAGGCGCACTAACTTAGGCGATTTACCAGTAGCGTGTTTAAAGTGAAGTTTAATGGATGCTCGTCGAAATTACACTAGTTTGCTAATTGCAAATGTCGTACCTTGCATGTGACTCTATCGGATCTATCGGAAAGGACAATTTGGAAGAGAGATCGCATTCTCAAAAACCTCAATTTAGACAAAAAGCCAAATTTGACAGGTCAGTATTAAGATATCATAATCAAATGGATAACTTAATTTTCTTAGGCAATTTAGATAAATTAGTCATTATTAGAAATAGTAGATAGAAATTGTCATATTTCACCAGTTTGTCATTTTTCAGAAACAGTATCGTATACAGTCATGCACATTTACAAAACTAAACTCGATCAAGTCCCCATGACTCGATTTTTGATCTGTGAACCTCGAGGGCAATGCGTGAGAACTGACCATGCTTGAAATGCAAGTACGCGTAAATGGCCGCTGGACTAACATTAACATGGTAAATGTCTGAACGAAATTCTGTGCAATTTTTGGGTTGCCACTCGAAAGTGCAAACAATGCTTTTCGGATTTTGAGCAGAGACTTCTTAGGAATGGTGTCACATTGGCATGAATCGTGCAGTGCATAAGCAGCGTAATCAACTAATTATATTAACATTTCATCATACTCCATATTCAGGAAATAACTCTTTATGGTCGATTCATTTCCGTCCCAACTTGGTGGCGTGGAATTTGTGTCTTGAATATCAAATAAAAAATTACACAGACAGGGATGCCACAGTTCATTGTGAGTGGTTTTCAATAGCAGTTAAAAGTAATGAAAGCTTACTGTCGTTTTCATTTTGTTATCTAAACTCTTCTTCATAAATGAGCCCTCCTGTCGAAACAAGAATTTATATTCATTAAAAGTCTCAATCATGTCTGGTTCGTGTCTGGTGTCTGTCTCTGCTCTGAGCTTGTAGATTTCTGATTGCCATCCCGCAATCGAAGTTTGATTGCATTTCGGTGATTGCTGATAGTATCGTTTAATTGGTGCAGAATAGTATCTTTAAAAATTGCTCTGAATAAACATTATCAATAATGACGATTTGATCTTGGTTGGATGTTTGTGCATATCTTGAAACATCTTGCTTTTCTGTTTGACACTATTTGCTGCATTTCTGATAGCATTTCTGAAAGACAGCTGAAAGTGACAGCATCTTTGAAATTGTTATTTATTTATCAGGATTCCTGTTAATTTATAGATGAATAAATTTTCAATCTTCATCATGTTTTTCAGGCCTCTTGAAGTAAAAAATTTGTGGCATGCTCTTTTGAAATGAGGAGGAATTTCTGTAGTTCGATTTGATTCAGAGTATCACAAGCAAAACGAGTTAGAAATGGTTTTGCTATTTTCCACTTCCAAGATGATTACATTTAAGCTTATTCCCCATAGAGATTGAGGGATTCAACAGTTGCAGATTCTTTGAAAATTCATCTTGCATTTCTCATATTTTCCCTTCATTGACACAAACCTCAATAAGCTCAAATGCCACGGAGATTTTCTTAAGCCTACCTTGTTAAATGAATACCTGCATAAATTTCACTTCATGTGCTAATTATGTATCTCAAGCTAACTTCGGGTAATAGCTGCAATTTTAAAAAGGAAATTTTGTCGATGTTGAGAAATGTGAACTGGGTATGCTGATGATTCCTGAAATCGCATGAAATGGTAGCCATTCAGGTCTGTTCCCAATTTTCAACTGAAAATGCAACTCGATATTCTATTATTTTAGGCTACTTTTTAACGTTTTTTACTATATTGTAACTCATTCGTTGAATGAGAAACTTAAGATATCCTAGAAGAAAACATCACAAAAATAGCAATTATTATATTTTAATCATGATTCCAATCCTGTTCGCTTTGTGCTATTTGTGCTTTGTGTTTTTTTCCTAATTGAGGTTTTGACTCTAATTTGTTGTGCTCTGCCCGAATATTCGAGTGATAATTTTGACATTCGAATATTCGAGATAACTGTATCTATTACCAAATATTTTTATGAAGATTACCCGAGCAGCTGAATATTTTACTTTGAATGAATTATAACCCAAATACTTTCAATTCATATATCAACAACTCTTTAATAAATACAAACCGAATTTTGGAATCAATTAAAGGATCTTCTTTAGAATATGCCCGCCACTATTATACTAGCTTCAACATAATATATTTTCAACAATACTAAAATTCAGTTACATGAAGCTGCATGACTGCATGTGATGCGCATTTGAACATGTTCTATCATTACGTAATAAACCACTCTGCTTTAAAAACGTTATCAAACTTGGTAAGTTGGCATGTTCATGGCGAGTCTGATATATCCGCTACAATGTGTACTCGAATAAACAAGAGAATTCGCCGGTAAAATCTGTGATTCCAGGCAATTGGTGGACTGTACTTTAATTTTTGGAGGAGCATAATCGATGATATGTCATCATAATACATGGTAACACACGGCATTCAACGCTAGCGGATTCATGGGACATGATGCATCGCGATCGGTTACCTACCGCTAAACACAATAAAACTCCCCGATGATTGAAGGGCAGATTATTTTGCATTAGTTTTACAGGCTTTTGTAATGCTGGCGGGCAGATTCTAAAGAAGATCCCAACCCAATTGCTTAATGATCATGCAGGTAAATACATTTTGGAATTGTTGTCACCGTTCGGCATGGTAGATTATTTTCAGGCGTTCACAAAGTGGGTGCTGCATGCAGTCAGTGACTGCAGAGCTACATGCATATATGTATGGCTACAGGCAAGCTGTGATCGGACAAAATCGCTCAGTTCTGAAATTATGCGAGTACAAGCAGAGTTAACAGATATTAGACAATTTTAAAATTTCCAGGGTGTCATTATTTGCGTTGGAAATATCTTAAATTCAATGTAAATTATTTTAGTATATAGATAGAAGGTATTTTTGTGATAATCGAAGAACAATCAACCTATGGCTAGAAGCCTATATCGTGATTCTAAGTTCTGAAATTATGAGAGACTAGAGTTAGCAGATGTTAGATAATTATAAAGAACGAACAGAACTTATGTACATGTGTTTATTTTATGCTTACTTAAGTTAGTTTTTTTAAACTTTAAAAGAGTCATTAGAAATTGAAATGCTTTCTTCGATATTGTGCCTATTCTGAAGTTTATTAAAATCGACACGTAAAAATACACAAGATATTTAAATATATTCGAATATTTGCTCGTCATCATTTCCAAATATTCGAATTATGATATTTTTCGAATGGCAGAGCACTATTGATATTATTATCAATACCTCGATGAACAGAACGCTTATCTCTGGGTAAAAATTCGGAAAACTGGGTAATAAATAGAGTCTGTGGTTTGAAATCATTTGATTCAACATTTGAAGTTGACAGGAAATTTGTCAAAACGCTGAACTTAAGTTTTTTGGTTTCCTCGTTCTCTGTGTTTGGAGAGGACATTGAATAATTACTTTTGCAAATATGACATTGATAAACTATGATGTAAGTCACTTTTTGAAGATGAGTTTGAGCTTCTATGACAGACTATAGATTTATGAATTAATTTCCCATCGTATGATAGACATGCCGTATTTTCTCAATTCATCAATTGCATCAACGTATTTTCACAATCATACATCAAAAAAGCGACATATTAGTGAATTCGTCACGAAAGTTCGTCTAAGCTCCAAATTTGCAGTTCTAATAAGTTTTGAATAAAAAAGAGAAACGTCGAGTCAGAAATAATATTTTTCATATTTCCTGCTTAGTTCAAATAAACGAATCTTGTCGTATTTGTTTTAGATCATGTTTGAACTTAATAAGTCAAATTATTGCTTTCAGAAACAGGAAGACATTATATTTGATAAAATAGTGCTCCTATTTCGATATTCCCATGCTCAAACATAATTTGAATTTAAGGCCGTAAATCCCATGAAAGACGGAGTAATATTTTTCTTGTTTTATGGCGGTAGATACTTCAACTTTTTTCTTAATTGTGAGAAAATTGGAATACATGGAAATAAATGATTGCAAGAGTGAAAACAGTGAGATGAAGTATACGATCACATGCTGCATGGCAAGTTTCGAATAAAACTGTTTCAAATCTACACCGATCATGCACAATATTATTTGTTAATGGCAAATCAGTTTCAAGATAAATGATGAAATTTAGACTCATAAAAGATTTCTCAATTTCGGTTTATATCATGGTGCTTATGAATGAAATCACAATCGTTTAACAATTACATGATATTCACAGTTTTCGGCAAGTAAGTGATCACTCCTTTTTTCTATTGACAAAAAACGACGCATATAATTATTAAAATAAATGTACAAAGGCCGAACGTTTGGAGAATTCTCCCCTCCTCGGCGTTCTTAACTAAATCGGCAAAGTCTTCTGTGAGATGCCCAACTAATATTTATATCATCAGAGGCAGAGAGAGAGAGCAGCAATCAGATTCAGAACTCCACAAGTTCGCGATCTCTGCCTCTGATGATATAAATATCAGTTGGGCATCTCACAGAAGACTTAGCCAATTCTAATTAAGAACGCCGAGGAGGGTAGAATTGCGAAACGTTCGGCATTTGTACATTTCTTTTAATTATACGTCGTTTTTGGTCAATAGAATGAAGGAGTGATCATTTACTTGCCTTTTCATCTAAAGATGAAAACTGTGAATTGCAAAAACCTGCTGTTGGTGAGCATCACCTACAATTACATAATAATACATCCGATGTAATGTATTTTAACCTTTAATGCACCCTTGAAAATGTACGAGGTTGGATGTGGCACCACTCATTAGAATCGCGTCGATCTCTCTCTTTATTTTGGTTACAAATATTAATATTACAGCCTGATATCAGTGATTTATCAAATACTTCCTGAATTGAATTAGGATGAAATAGCAGACAAAAAATGTCAAAGTCATTTTTGTGAAAGAGGTATTTTATTTTGTAAACATAGCAAGAAATTACGGACCGTATGTCTTGAAGAGTATAATAAGTGCAACTTTTGATACAAAGTCGGTATATTTGAATAAGGAATTTTCTATTCACGGGAGAGGCTATTTTATTAGAAAATCATGGATGTTTTGGCTATAATTAAGTAATTTCGGGCTATTTTTATCATGGAAAGTAATTATACTCTCAAAAGCTTTTTGATGTTAATTGAATTGCTAATACATGCGGTACATTGCAACATATTTTTGCTACAGATTTATTATCATTACAAATAGTACCAGAACGGTATGCCTGTACGTTTCATTACATATTTCCACCCTACATCTATTATCATATATAGGACATATACGAAGAAATTTGCATAAGAGGATACTAAGAATTATTTCCAGTAAACCTTACGCCTTCTCAAACTTTGAGTCTTTGCGGCATCATTATGGATTCTGAATACCTAAACTTAATGAAGCAGTATGTCTGGCAGTACTTTGATTTTTGACTTGAAGCAGAATGGAAATGGGACAATAATTTTCGAATAGCTCGTCGGATGAATATATTTAAGCATTTTCTCCCATTCTTCATCTTCTGTCTTATAATCATCAGCAATTTACATCACACTTTTCGTCAGAAAAATTTCTGGCATTGGTTGTGTGGAGATACTTGCTTCGAAATACTGGGATGGATTATTTTGAATTCCTCTATTCCGTGATTTGAAAGTGCCGACTGGATCATAATCAGTAATTTGAATGGACGCGTGTTAAACTGTTTTAAACAGTTTTCAAAACTAAAAAATGGCTGCCTTTTTCAGTGCTGTAAAATGCTTTGGTCCTAATAATTAATGTAACCATTCCTTCAGTGTGTCTTATGAAGAATTTGAAGAAGATTTCTGTCTATATTATGGTTTTCTTACCTGCATTGTTTGTATCAATCAAACGCATTATCTCATTACATCTTGCTTACGTGTATATTATTTGTAAATTAATGAATCCTTGGATTACAAAGGTTGAATTGATCGACAAGAGCTGCAGATTACTCAATCCAAATGTCAAAATCCATGGTTTTTTTCTGCAATTGGCGCCATCTATTGGAATATAACATAAATCACCTCAACTTTAATCATTCGCTTCGAACTGAATATTGTTCTATAAAATCATCTTTGATTTATGTTGAAGGATTTATTCAGCTTTTACTGGGGTTCAAAAGTATAGCAGGAATTTTTCCTGACACTCCAAATAAACGATGCTCAAATCTTTTCATTAAGTTGTTGAATTAATCCTGTGCGATGGAATTTCTGCGAGTTCTGAAAATTCACCAAATAATTAATATTGGTTGACTTAATGTAAGTTAGAAGAAAAGAAGAGGGCAATCAGAAAAACAGAATTATATGTACATTTAGATTTGGTAACTTGCCAGATTTAGCAATTACAATATTATCAATGAGCTACTCAACCTTCATATCAATTATCTCAATCCAAGCATAACATAGAACAAACCATTGCTAGTGGGCTAGTCTGGAACGCTTGCAATAGCTATAGGTAGGCCCTTCTGATACTGACAAGCTTACGGAACAATCGATAAATGGTCGCATTGGAATGGAGCATGCTAATGTATGAAAAGCATAGTAAGAAATGAAAGTAATATGAATCAAAAGCAATGAAAGGAAGCACATTTCAACAAAGCGCCGCTGATAACAACGTCTATATTCAGTTGACACAGTTGTTTAATGTAAACTTATGTCGTGTCCATTATTGCAGAGAGGTGAGGACTGACTGCTGTACATTCTATCAACAGCATCCCTTCTCTATGGGTCTAGCCCTAGCCCGATTATTGTCAGAATGCGCAACACATCGTGCAGCTAAGAAGTAGCTCACAGCAATATACAAAATGGGTCCGAATGAACTATCGAATACGTTTCTACATATTCTGTGGTATTATTTACTGCATTGATGCTTCATTATCCATTAGTTATGCGGCCAGATGTATTCTGTGTATTTCTATCCTGTCAAAAATTCAATTTGGCTTGAATAGTATGTCACACTTTAATATTCTATGATATATCCAGATAGCATTTAAATACAATAGATTGACATACATAATGAACTTACCTTTGAACTTAAGAAATAAATTACTTAAAATGCAAAGTAGAGACCTAGAAAATGTCTCTATTCATAAAATGAAATCGACTAGGAATTTAAGTGATATCAGTTCATTTTTCTGTTTTCAAAATATCCGTTACTGTTGGACACAAAAGTACTGATGTTTCCATGAAGAGAAACTATGATTTTGACGTACACTGCCCCAGCAAAAATTAGTAAAGCTTCAAACCGATATTCTTCTATGTGATTCACATCGCATGTCGTGCTGATACTCATCCTCTATAATTTTCCCAACGGACTAGTCTCTTTGTCAAATCAAAACTTAGGTGATGTCACTTTATTGCACCCTCTGTCATCTTTCTCTAGATACACGAGAATGGAACCAGTTTTGATCTTTTTCCTAACCCATTCATTGATCAAATGTAGATATTTCCAGGATGTCAAGAAAGCTGTGTTAAGGCCTTTCAACCTACTTCATAATACACTGTAGCTAAATTGAAAAAATGAAGCCGGATTGTTATCTGATGAATCGAAATTTAAGAAATTATTTTTATCTTCCAAAGTATGCAGATCGACACGATTAGATCTGCAGACTGGCCGGATTTGTGTCCTATTATAGTTCAACCCAATGCTACATGTAAAGCCAATTCAAGGGAAAAAATGAAGGAGGGAATGTTCAAGGAAAACGCAAATTTTCTTGATTCTATTGATTGGATAATATTCCAGTGTTCCATAATTTGTAGAGAACATTCTTGAAAGTATAAGAAACAATGTTTGAAGAAGAAAATCAGTCACTGCAGTCGATTTCGATGCACTTCTTAATTAAAAACTACTATTGGCTGCGGTCCAAAATTCAATGACATTGTTTTTATTAGTAACAGTTCACTGATAGCAACTGACTAACTAAATAAAAAATCACTCAATTTTCCAGCATGCAACTCATGTAGATTGCCAAAAGCAGCGTCATAGTTTCGCTATATTTTAATGAGCTCACATTATGTTCAATGTTAGCTGTTCCCATTTGACTGTAACGTCTTGTGCTTGTGAGTTGATTGAGTCTGTGGAGGTTGTACTGTCTGCGATGAAGACTTTGTCGGTTGAATTTTCATCTTCTATTTCTTTGCCACATGGTAATGTTTATGCCATGTGATGATTAGATGTTTTAGATTTCTATTGCATTTTGATAGAGTCTATTTTCATTTTTCCTCCTTTGAATAGTAGCATTTCATTTGTGCAAATTTATGTAATACTCATATCCGAATTCATGGAATATTGGAAAACCATAACTCAAATAGAGCCTGCATTTTCTATCAAAGTAACCGAATGATTCGTTGTTTTAAATGAAGCAATATCTTTTAAAAAAGGCATTATTTTGCAAATATTTCTTTGTAAAAGCAGACAGACACTTTTATCAATAATGAGTTAACGATAAACTGAACAACGATCAACTACTGTTGGGATAGGTGCAGGTCATAAAATCGAACTGATGTAATGTTAGGACTAGAACGAACATGCACATTGAATATTATATTCTTACATCATGGACTATCTAACCGGATAATCTCTGAAGGCAATCTCAAAAGGCACATTTTCTTGAAATAAATATTGCTATCTAAAAAATGAACTCTCACAATTTGGCTCCATAATTTCATGAGCATAAAGTGAGTTCATATTCGGTTTAAGCGCAAGTGAAAATTTAGGCTGAGATGTAAATATTTACTCAATTTACCTTCGCTCGGTGTCAACTCCAGAGAAAACTCTTGAGCTAACGCCTAAGTTTACTACAGAGCCAGCTTCACGGTTAGCACCAACAGTGGTGCAAATGCCGGAGTATAACCGGTTTTGTTTGAATAAACGAGCTACTATAGAATGCTACTATAGCATTTTCTTGAAATCGAAATTTTACGTGTATGCTGAAGAAGCTAAGAATTGATCACACATTATTTAATTTTCTGAAGGAAAGCTGAATTTACATTAGTATCATCAGATCAAATGGAAACAAATCATACATGTATGGACAGTTTCATCATCACACTTGCAATTGGCGGCACTGAATTCCCCAGATTCTTTGAGTGTATGAGTCATAGTTCCATTGGGTGCTGCAGATGCGCTGTCTTTTTAGCTAATTGATTTGACTAAGAGCGAAATAACTTGAAAACATTTTTCTGATTGCCAATGAGTTTGACGAATATTTTTATCGAGGATGAAGCTGACGCCGTGTCTATTTATTATATAACAATATTTTGAGCTAATTAATTACATTTTTATCTGAGGAATTGCTTATATAGTGTGTCTCTTCATAAGAAATAATTAGTTCGCATCCTATCTAGCGAAAGACGCTGGGATGAGATGTGTAATGATCCTGAATGTGAGGGATGGTAATAAATGATAGTCGACAAATCTGCCTTAGGCTACAACTTCATGCCACAAACAGAAGAATCGAAAATTGTTAGCCTTTTGGGAAATCGAACTCATTCTAAGAATACCTTCTCAAACTTGAAGATGCTCAGAACCACCTGAAATTCTTATCAATGCCGATTCTGTGTTAGCATGATGTTTGAGTACAACCTTCTCTAAAAATTTTGATGTCTTAAAAAAGAATTTCTATTGATGCTTCAAACAAAAAGTCAATGTAAAGCAAAATATAGCTTTTTGTCATTCAGTGCTATGCATATGCGTACTTGAAAAATTATATTTTGATTTCAAATTAATTCAATAATGCCTCAGTTTTTTTCTAATATGAAAGTTCAGGCATCGTACAAGGATGGTTGTGGCATCATTATAAATGTTTTGGCCTCCTGCCTATTTTTTGGCGACTAAATTCTAACCGTTAGAGGGGAAACCCAAAAACTTGGGGTCGAGATCTTCACATAAAGAGCGCTCGTCACTGATGGGTAGGATCATCACCTACATTAAATTTAATTTGTCAGTACCGACACATGTCAGCTACACAGCTGCTTTATTATGCAAGCAAATTATCTCATTTATAACAAAGTCATTTGAAAATCGAATAAAAAGCAGCAAAAGACATTGACAAAGATCTCAAAACACGCTCTTCTACTTAGAAATAAACCTTTTGAGATGGGCTCATGAGCTGAGGCAGAAATCCAGCATTTTTCGCTCATTATTAAGAAGCTGATGAAGTACTTTAGGAATAACCATCATTTCTGCATTCCGGTTCAGGCTTGGCGTCAGCCATCGGAAAGATAAAAATGAAATTGGATAGTGTGAATATGGAATTATGCTGAGCATCGGCTGAAAGTGAACATCATACTTATGGGACCACACCTGATCACCACACTGTTTCAGAAGCGGGATTAGAGGATTTACTCTAGCCTATACTTATTAATGAAATTATTCAAGTTCACATGCTTTTGAAAACTAATAATGAATTATGTTCGGGTACAAAAAATAGCATATTTTCTAAAACATATATGCGAATGCATACTTTTTGAGTAAATGCGACCAAGTACGTAAATAGCATAAAACCTGACCCAAAGTCAAAACGAGATTGTTCATACAAGAAGACTTTCAGGAAAAATCGGAGTACAATTTAATCAAATGAAATGCAATTAGTTCAATGTTTTATCATGACTGACTTTTTTGACATTGCGCGAGAGAAATGCTCGCTTGGCATTGTTGGAGGTGTTTGTATGATGAATGCTTTATGGTTGCATGTTCTCTGGTGCGTATATGATGTGTTCTGATGGAGCTACCATTTATTTGGGCACTTGTTGCATATCATTTTGAAAATTGTGTTCTTGTGAAAAAAATGAAAAACTTTGAACTGCAAACACTGTACAAATCTATGTACTGTTGATCATGGTCCTGGGCATGACATTAAGCTGTATCCACTATGTAAGTCTCTCTCTGTTTACTCTGTTGAGGTGCCATATGATTTCAAATTACATGTCACTAAGCTATCAACTCTGAAGATGGGATGGGATGAGGATTAGGCAAAAATATTTAAAGAAAAACATTTTCAAATACTTGGCCCTTCCCAATCAACAAATGAAATACTTCCTTCTGATAAATTAAATGCTAACTTACCGATGCGATAGTCTAAAAGCTAATTTTTATATTTCCCCAAAAGCATATCAAGATTGTCGAAGCTGACATCGAAATAATAAAGTCAAGTGATTCCACAACGCCAGAAATCCATTTTAATTCATAAATTTGCTCTTTCCTAAGCTTGGATAGAAACTATATCAGCTTCTGAAGAACTCAGGATTTCGATTGTTGTCTCGAATCTCTTGTCAGGCGAATCTCGAGTTTGAAAACTTTCAAATCAATTTTTATGCTTACAGCATTCTTGTCATACGTAAGCAATCAATCAGCAATCATGAAGGGAAATTTTTGTACAGCTCGTATGTCTGTGCATACTGTCTAGATAGAGCAAGATAACTATGACAATACACTGAATATGTGCCGCGTTTGCAATCCAAAAACTGTGAACGGTAATTTTACTCTTGAAATTCATTATGCAACTAGCTAATGAAAATTTGCGCAAATTATTTTTATTTAGATATTTATTTTCAAAGACATGCAATGTGTCAAGTCGCAAGAAAGATATTGCCAAGCGTCTCGTTTCTCAGTTTCTCTCCTTTTCACCGTATTATTTATGCGACAAAAAAAGGATTAGACGAAAATAACAGCGTCTACTTGGATTGCAGACAATGTAGCTATATACAACAACGTAATTGGATTGTTAAAACGCTTCGGAAGACTGAAAGAGGGGACTGTTTATTTCTGTGGTTTTGAGCGTTGCCATAAAAGCTGTTGCTTCACACGTCATTATGATTTTCATTGAGATTTATAGATAAATTGTTGAATATTATAGTGGTCACATGACCTCACATTTTTTCTTTATACAATTAAAACTGGTAGGCTGGGCCTTGGCATCATCCAACTAAGAAAGATTCCAAAAATTATTTCTAGCAATTTTAATTCCATAATAGTGAAATATCACGGCACATTCATAGGCAAAAAATCACAAGATGGCGAGCAAGATTTCCAGAACATAGTGTGCAATATGCATTTGTCATTGATTTGCAATGAGAACTTCAAAGTTAATGGGTCTTGAGTCCTTATATTCAATTCATTTTAAGGATATTCAACTTTGATCATGCAATCTTCATCAGATTTGATAAGTCGAAAAGAAGTGTTATGAAGTCTCTATAGAAGCTAGAGCCTCTACAACTATATTGAATAATATTCCGATAGTTTTCCATGGATATCAGATGAGTAATTTGTAAGAACACTACAGTTTCAATTTGAAGCGTTTTTTGCTGTAATCTAATTGCACTGACATCGTGCATTTCGAAAATTATATTTTGATGATGATCGATGATCAAGGTTATATACATTTGATAGAAAGTGATAGCATTATGGATTATGGTTCACTATGTTTGTCGATGATTATCTCAATATCCATTTAGAAATGCATGAGAGATCCACAGTTATCCCGCATCAATGTTTGTTAAAACACTCAAACTCAGACTCAGTACCCAATAATTGGAAAGTATTATGGCTATTAAATTCTATACTGAGTATCAGATCGATTTCAAATCTACATCGAATCTATACCACGGATGCTTCAGCTATGTCCTAGACGTCTGTCGGTAAACGAATGGTCTGAAGTTAAATTAAAAATGTCCTAGAATAGAATAGAAATTATATATTTGCATGAATAAGGATTCTGATTGTTGATAAAATTTGTTTTGTAAGTTAAATTTCAAATTTTACCTGACCGTTCATTTGATATGCTCCTCGCTCTGAAAAAAGACAAAATTTTCAATTTACCAGTGTACAGCATCTCTGCTCTATCCTTTAACGCTTTGAAAAGATAGACATATGAAGAAGTTTTATTTTTACTGTCGATATTTATCTCAACATTAATAATTCCATGCTGGGTTGGAAATGTGTTAGAAAAATATCTCATGATCTCAGAGCGCACACAGACATATGACTTTATATTTCTATCTGACATGTAAAAATGTTCAAGTCTACTATTCTTTGCAGAATTTAAATTATGTGATTTTAGAGCATGAAGTTTGGTGACATGCGAATTGGCATACACCAATCATGTCGCCAAAATAAACTAGAAAATTCGACAAAACTGCAATTATGTGAATGTTGATTTCGTTACATCTGATATGCTGCTGCCAACAATTCATTCGCATGCCTAAAATTCATCATGGAATTCGAAAGTAAGAATTTTACAATCATGGATATTTCTAAATTGTCATTTTCATGTTTATTGATTTAGCCTGCATACTTGGTGATGCTGTTCTTCCCGGGAATCTTTTTATTAACAAGAATCTGTACATGTGTCTTTTATTGGCAAGTCTGTACCTTCCTTAAGTATCAATTTCAGTCAAATTGATAAAAAACGGAAATTCAAATGACTTCAAATAAAAGTGCTCTCCATTGCACTAAGCGATGTTTGCATTATTAGATGAGTTCATATTCGATGTAAGTGTATGTGTTTAATTCGTTTGCCCGTGCTCGGTGTTGACCCCAGAGTAAACTTCGGGGTCTACATTGCAGTCAACGATAGCACCAACTTTTGTTTGAAACTCCGGCTATGTTTGAATGAACGAAAATGACAGACACGGAATAAAGATCCATTCGCATCGGACGCGGCACGGTCCCGCGCGTCTCTTTTTGAACAGCCTGTGGGTTTATTAATGTTCTGAACGAAAATTCTGACTCGTGTGGACGCGATGCTATCATTCCTAACACTAGGTCACTGTGCAACTGTTGAGGGCAATTGCATAGAGGCCTAGTATTAGGTAGGATTAATCCTGCGTGCACTATCTCATGCAATTGAATAATTTTTGATAACGAAATTGTAAAATACGGAAGCCTTTTCAAAGTAAAATCAATAGTTAACAATCACTGTGCCAATAGGACATTAAAAACTTATTATTTGCTTCACTGCAAGATCCAACCATCTACTTAAACTCGCTCAACTCTCCTAGAAAATGAATGAAAATCGTATTCACTAAACTACCTTGTAAGAAGTAATATTCCTTAAAATACAGCAATTAATGACATTTTGGATGTGCATTATGATCTGATAGCACTTTGCAATTTATTGGGTTAAAATGTGCACTTTTGTGCAACCCAGCAGGAAATGTTTTGTTAAAGTTAGGCAGAGTTTGACACTTTACACCAGATATGGACTCGCGACAGGCTGCTGTCCTCTAGAGGTTGACTTTTGCAAGGCAGTAGTTATCTATGTAGCATTGCGATTTGATGTTGGAAACATGTTTTTTCATATACCAGTAGTTGGATAAATTACTTGAGTTTTAAGAATTTTGTCTTGTGGCAAAGTACAACGACTATCGCAAAATTTTTTACTTAATAAGAGCTCAAAGCCTCTGCTTCAGGTTGACTCTACACCGAGTGTCAACTCCGGAGTTAACTCTTGAGTTCACTGCGCTGCAAGTGCACATATTCGGTGTTATGCAACACTTACACTTGCACCGGAGTTAACTCAAAACCGCGTGTTTACTACGGAGTGAGCCTCGATGCAAGAGTTGACTCAAACTGAGCTCGTGTCCAGTTTAAATTCCGGCTTTTTCTTCTTTTTTCATTCTTGACGATATTTAATTTCTCGAGTTTAGGTTGATGTGAGTTCCGTGTGATTACACAATGAAAGAATCAGGGTTTTGGAAATAAGTCATCATTGAATTTATCCCCCACCACTTTTGCACAGACATCAAGGAAAGCTAATTTCCCATCCACTGATTCCTCCATCGTGAAAGAAATGTCTGAATGAATCTCATTACACCAATGCAATAATTCTGCAATGGAAGAAAACATCGTCAATATATGTGCACTTCAGAATAATGCGATTTTCACATTTCTCAAGAATTTAATTTCTTATAAAGTTCATTAAAGTTAATATAAAGTCATCAACACGAGAGAGCTGAAGGCAGGCCATTGTGTGGTTTACTTTGTATACTTCTCTTTAAAAATATCGATTTTGGTTGAAGGAAGACTTTTTCTGAATTGATATAACCTATATGCCAACCGATGAATTCCTCGGATCAGATCCTAATGTTCCTAAAAAACGTCAAAGTTTGCCACCATAAAGAAATTATTTTGTATTACGGCGAACATTTTTTTTAGTAAATAGCAGCATCTGAAAAATGCCTTAAATATGCGGAGTGGTTCGAAAAAATGTCTAATTCTGCTCTAGTCCTATTACGCATCCAATCTTATAAACCGCATGTTTTTTTACATCTTGGAAATGTGTCTGACATTATGAAAAAAGACCCAATAAAAGATTTAAATCCGATGAAGAGTTTCAGACAATGAAAAACATGTGTGTGACGTAGACCAGTGAGCTTTTCATCAGTAACAATGGTCCCCCCATTTCTAAAAGCCTCTATCCAGCGTTTGAACGACCTCACATCTCCTGACCTCCTAATTATGTCGCTTTCATAAGCTCGACGGTCTCCGGAGGTCTCTTTCCTTTCTTCGAAAGATGTTAGCATGTTGTGCTACGTTAGAATGCACGTCGCTCGTGAAGAAGGCAGTATGCCTCATGGCGATTCCTCTGACGTATCAACCGATGGTTCATTATCAACAAACCCGATAATCGAAAAAACGATATATCTGAATAGTGACGTAGTCGATAAAATTTCAGTTCCAACAAGTGCGATGGCGAAATTTTTGTAAAATAAATGTAGCACATGTCACATAATGCAAATCAAGTAACTTTTATATCTTATCATCTTTCATATTTCTGAACGTCCTACTTCGGAAAGTGCCTTCTTCACCACTATCTTCTATTTTGAAATAATATCAGGATTTTGCTGTTAGCACTTTTATTGACGTAAGCAATGCGCACATTGAACGTCAGTAGTAAGGAAGTGACAAACACCAGATAGCGCAAGATGGCCGCCATCGCTGACTCCCCCCCCTCTGGAACGGCAGAGTGTCGTGGTCGGCCGCCGTGGTGCTTCGGGTCTGAGTCCCCCCCCCTCTGGAACGACAGAGGTTGTAGTCTGTCGTGGTGTGCCGGCCAGGTGGGTCCACGTTCACAAACTGTTCGCTGACTCCCCCCCCCTCTGCAACGACAGAGTGTGAGACTCGGGTGAGTTGGTCCGACCGCCTGGTTGACGTGGGCGACCGTCCAGGTTGACGTGGGCGACCGTCTAGGTTGACGTGGGCGACCGTCTAGGTTGTCGTGGATGGTGAAATGGCTGCCAGATTCGGATTCAGCGTAAAATTCTGCATCTGTGGTGTGATTTCCAGCTCAATCGGCGAGAAAAAATTTTTCTTCAAAATTTTAACAGAGTTAAAATTTGGGACGTTTTGGTGTGTAGCGCCCAAACGAACCATCGGATGAGAAAACGGAGGCCAGATTCGGATTCAGCGTGAAATTCTGCATCGGTATGGTGAATTTGAACGCCATAGGAGAGAAAAAATTTTCGCTGACGTCCCCCCCCTCTGGACAGCTCGCTTCGATTTTGGCTTCCAGTGGACGGATTTAGTCGTGCCATAGCTCGTTTGAAAGCTAAGAGTGAGACAAATTCAGTGAAAGAATCGGCTTGTTCCTATCTGTCTTCGTTTAGATGTGAGACGCCATTTAAGATTTTGGGACATTGGCGAAAAACGACAGAGTTAGAATTTGGGACGTTTTGGGCTGTAGCTTCAAAACGAAGCATCGGATTGGAAAACGGATTTCAGATTTGGAATCAGCGTGAAATTCTCTATCTGTATGGTGAGTTTCAAGGCAATCGGCGAGAAAAAATTTTCAACATTTTTCGAAAAAACGAGTTAGAATTTTTGCGATGGCTGCCTTCTGTAGAGCCAAAACGAAGCATCGGATGGGAAAACGGAGGCCAGATTCGGATTCAGCGTCAAATTCTACATGGAAATAGTGTATTTCCAGCTCAATCGGAGCACTAGAACCGGAGATAGACGGGTTTTTAGTGTTTGGATGATGGGTATTACGTCATCAGCTGATCGCCACACACTATATAAGCTGGGAACCGACAGAGACTTTTCATTTAGAGGAGAACGATTGTCAAAGGTAGGTCGTTTCTCTGAGCTCCGATGATAGCTTCGGACATTCCAAATTCCGAGTTTCTGTAGGAAACCGACTTAGAAAATTTCATTGCTGATATCAGCTAAGCCGTCAGACTTAGAGGTTAGCCAGGTGATGGCCTTCGTCTCCAGGCCATAAAAGACTCCAAAACTTTAAAGGCTTGTAACTTTGCTTCTACAAGTCCGTTTGACTTGATTCAAAAAAGGTTCGGTCGCTATTGACCTGCCCTAAGTGATAGACTACTTATTAAATTTCATAAGTAGTGCTAAAAAATTGAAAAATTTAAATTCACTAGTTTTGGAGGTTTTCTGGGGTTTTCGACCCTGCTGAATTCAACTAAGACATTTATAAAGTTGTGGGAGGCGAGCTTTGGCTTGGAATTTGCAACCTTTGTAAACAATCCACTGATTTTCATGTCAAAATCGGGGTCCGGATACCAACACAGTGATATGACGCACGCTCTGTCCGCGGGAGGTTGGATTTGTGGGCCGAGGCCTTGGAGTTGGGATAAGATCCCCTCTGAGTAATGCCTGTAACGGATTCAAAGGTTCGACACTTTCCACCAATCTCACAATTTAGCTGTATGATTATAAGAATGACTGCCAATGTCGCCTGTTAGTAATTCTATTTCATCCTTCCTTTACAGATACATAAGTTACAAAATGGGAGGCAACTCAAAATTTTTGATCAAGAAGTGTCTATGTGGTGAAATAAAGAGGGGTGCTGAGTTCAAGCGCCATTTGAATAAATATAAGGATGATCCCAATGAGCATAAAGAATTAGCTGTAATATCTGGCTGCATTCATTGCTTAAAATTTACCAAAGGCAAGCAGAATGAGGAATTTTACACTACTCACTTAGCATGTCCAACCACAAAGGTTGCCAATTTCACGACATCGGACGTTGGCAAAATGATAGTCAGATACTTCAACGAAACATCCGACGATGTAGAAACGGATCTAGATAAAGTGATACAGTCAATCATAGGGTCCGATCACAGTGCAGCAGGCAATGATAAAAACGATGATAGTGAATCTGAGGAAGTAGCCGTCACAAACAAAGCTATCAAGAAGCCAATACTTCACTCTTCCCCAAAACAACAAAGGGGATTAAAAAACAGACTGAGAAGTGGTGTAAAGACAGTGAGATCGCAAAAGTCAGTCAGGAATTTGCTGTAAGGAAGATAAAAGACGAACTCACCCGATATAAGAATGAGTGCGCTGCGCTCAGGGATGAAAATTTCAGCCTCAAAGCCCAAGTGTCGGAAATATGTAGTTTAAAGACACATGTAAAAAACGTAGAGCCCTACCAACAGAGAGCAATCACCAGCGAGAAGCGGGTAGATGAGCAGGTGAAACTCATTAAAAGTTTGAGGACCAAGGAAGAGACGCTCCAACTTCAACTTGAGCAGACAAAATTGAGTCTGGTTGAGGCTAGAAACGTCACTATGAAGGAGAAGCGAACAACATTTCACCTTCCCATTACTTCTAGCAGAATTGTTGATGATATTCTGATTCAGAAAGAGGAGTTAGATTGTTCCTTTGAGTGCTACGAAGGGGCAATGCCAGACATACGCTGTCTCCATGTCTCCATAACACATGATGGAGAAATTAAGGAATTACGCCACCGGAAGCGAAAACTGCCGGCCAAGTACTTGCCTCAGCCACCACCATCGAAGGGGTCACGAACCGGCTAAATTTCTCTTATGGTAAGTTAATATCATCTCTATCACTTGAATATAATTTCATCTATTTTTCCTTCTATTTTCAGATACGACGAGAACGAACCAACGGCTCTCTTAAGGGCCACCATGGGGCAAGACATGATAGAACCTCCACGCGGTTTGCCCTGGGCAGTCTTCGGACTGGCGAATACTATCATTAAGTTGAATCTGCTATCAGTCAACTTGAACGTTGCAAATGAAGTTCGGTGTAATACTTCCTTTCGACGGGCGTTCCTTTAAAGGGCGGCGGCGAAACCCGTAGCTATGTATACCGCATGGGACACTGGGCAACGGTCAATCTTGTTAAACCTCTCTGCGTCATGTTTGCAAGTGGTTGCCTCTCTCTCAACGTAGTATGCATTCGCGCCAGGGCGACATTTAACCAGCTGTCGAAGGTTGCCTTATAAACTTTCCATTGCATACGTTATGAGAACCATGAGTTCTACCTGTCTCTATCAATGAGACGAATTGATGAATGGAATGAAATGGGAGGACACTCACGCGCCACACGCAACATAACACACTTCTCTCTTCCGTAGTCTAACAAGCTCTTTACACATGGATCGCAGTCGATTGCTATCCCTGTATCAGAAGTGTAAGCTATCTTAATTTTATTTAGCACTATTTCATCTACCATCATCGCCCATATGAAATGTTATAAGATTTACAAGTTAAACTAAGCGTGCTACTATTTCCAAATGAATAAAGTATACATGATTAAATCATCCACTGAAAACCCATTCAAGTACGTCAGTATGAAAGCAAAGATAATACGAAATAAAAATTTATTATGGCATGTATTTCAAAAGGTCTTCATCGTCAATATCGTCCCAGAGTCTGACTTCACATAGATAACAAAAACAGTTCAGTTGCTTTAATCGTTCTTCCACTGAGAGCCTCACTTTGTCAATATACTCCCACTCTGCCATAGTTCGTGGCTGGGAGTTAGGGGTGTACCACTCCCATAATTGGTGGAGGAATTTCGTGCTGGTGATCTCCATCACATCGTCAGTATCGTACTGGAGATACTTCCACCTCACGTCTGTTAAGTCGGGACACTCCTTCTCACATACACTCTCCTCTTCCTCATCCGCTGCTAATGATAACTTTCTGATATTGTCCAGTCGGTACACCTTCCCTACCTTCCCCTTCGTTGGAGCGTTTGGTGCAACGAGCGCCTTTGGTGTTGAGCATGGAGAAGAGAATTTTGTATTTGGTGTTGTCGGAGGGCTTGTCATGTTGACTGTGAATAATGACTTTGAAATGTTTTCTAATTCTTAAGTATCAACAAGCAACCAATCAGAATGAACAGCCAATGAATGATGAATATGAAAGTATATATGCAAAGTGACATTCGTATCATTTCACTCTGTCTTTGAGACGTATAAGTGAAGTATTCTCTAGCGAATTCTATATTTGAGGCGTACAAGTGAATTCCAAATTTGAGTGAAGTCTCTATCTTGTTGAAGTATCAACCTTAAACTTGATTTCATTGAAATGGTAAGTTGAAAATTTCTTCACTCATCTCCCTCAAACGTGTGGCTAATAGCATTTTCCTCAATTTCAGGCATCAACTTCATCACCAACGCCCTACCTTCTCGAGGAAAGTTTAGAGTTGTTGAGTCAAGGTAGGTTGTAACAATACACTGAGACTTGAACAGAGATGATAGAATGATTTCTCTTTCAGGTGATACCAGTCCCATCTCGAGCGAGTCCATATCAACATTGTCGCGGGAATGCAACGATCGGGAATGTGCTGACTGTGGACACATCTTCACGAGGAAGCGTGATCTCATCCGACACATCAAGCGAGGTGTTTGTAGACCTAAGTCAGCATCAATCTCCGAAGGTAGGGATGATTCTGTTAACGATGTCTCCTTTTCTTGCGATTTATGCATTCAGTCTTTTGAGTCACATTTTGAACTATCTTCACATAGACTTCGACATACACACAGTGACGATAGTTATACTAACAGCACCTCCTCTATCCGACTCACTGAAGTGTCCATAAATAATTTAGTGAGGAACTACCAGATGGACTCCTCAGAAACCATTGCTAACTTTGAGGAATGGTTTCATCAAAATTCATCATTGATAGAAGCGCTCTTCAACAATTTAGACAATTTTAGAATGAAGGCGCTCATCTATCTTAAAATAAAATATGTAAAAATCGACCACCATACTGGACAAATAATAGAGAGGTTGGAGTTTCACATACCCTCCTCTCCTGCAACCGAGGTTGTAGACTATGAGTCTTGGATAAATTTTCACATCCAAGGATTAAAATTAAATATTGATAAATTTAACGAGCGCGATAGCGGTCTCATTTTTGACGGCATTGAGTCCGCCTTATTTAAAATCAGTTTATTAGGAAATCATAGTGGTCGAGGCTCCTTTAAACTTCCAAAAAATTTAAAAAACAAAACAGCAGTCATCAATGTCGATTGCGAATCGCAATGTTTTAAATATGCTGTCCTCTCCATTCTCCACTATAATGACATCAATGCGAATCGAAATCGCACATATAGCTATAGGCAGTGGGAGAATGAATTAAACTTCGATGACTGTAATAGTGACGATATGAAAATTAAAGATATAGAAAAATTTGAAAAATTGAACAACATTAAAATAGTTCTCCATGTTTGGGAAAAGGGATTGAAGGGTGTGCGCTACAACTCGCGTTCGAGTTGTTATGAACGTACAGTAAACCTGTTATTAGTAAAACAGGATGATAGTGAGGAATGGCACTACTGCGGTATTCCCAAAATCTCTCGCTTATACCACCACTTAGAAAACTCTAGTAGAGAGTTATATTACTGCGACAGATGTATTCGCCACTTTAGGAGGAAAACTAAATTTGAAACTCATTATGAGTGGTGTAAGCGAGGTAAACTGCAAATGGAACGCATGCCCAAAGATAAGGAGTTTTCATATAGAGAGAATGGCGATGAACTAAGTCCTCTTCGTGTCATCTATGCTGACATCGAATGTTATATTGATGATAACATCCATCGACCAGCAGCCATTTCCTGCTATGAAGTATGGCATGATCACTTTAGGAGTAGGCAAAATAAAATGTACGTCTGGCAAGGTGAGGCTTGTATTTACCAATTCCTACAATTCCTCGAACAGGCTGTAAAATTTCAACAAAAGTATGATGGTGAACTCTATCGCAGATCATTGCATATGACAGCAGATGATCAAGCAAAATTTGATAGTTGCAACGTTTGCCCCAAATGTAGGAAAACATTTGATGATGATAAGATTAAGAAAGTGCGCGACCATGATCACATCACTGGTAAATTTAGAAACGCACTATGTTCAAAATGCAATTTTTCGCTGAGGATGAAACGGCGTACATTACCCGTCATTTTCCATAATTTCAACGGCTACGACAGCCATATGATAATAAAAGGAGGTTTAGGTCAAATGAAAGAATGGAAGCTTGATGTAATAGCACAAACGAGAGAGAAGTTTATGGCCATGACAGCAAAAGTGCCTGTCGATAAAACTAAAGAAAATAAGACGGTCTATTTTGATATAAAATTTTTAGATTCCTACCAATTTATGACTGCATCACTGGCCTCTCTCGTACAAAATCTAAAGTCTCTTCCACTAACACAAAATCTTAAGAAACAATATCCAAATCTAACCGATGAAGTCATCACACGGAAAGGGGTCTTTCCATATGCATATTTTGATGCAATTAGTAAACTCGGCGAGACTTCTCTTCCGCCCATAGATAAATTTAAAAATGATTTGAGCGGTGCAGAATGTAAGACCGAAGATTATGATCATGCACAAGATGCATGGATAAAATTTGACTGCCATACATTTGGTGAATATATGATTGCCTACCTTAAGTTAGATGTATTTTTGCTGGCTGATGTATTTCAGGAGTTTCGACGAGTGGCATTAGAAGAAGATAAGTTAGATCCCGTCCACTTTGTCAGTCTACCAGCCATGTCATTTAAGTCTGCTTTTAAAATGACTGGTGAGACCATTCATCTCTTACAAGATCCAGAGATGTATAATTTATTTGAGCGAGGAATTCGCGGTGGTCTCACATTTGTAAATAAACATAGGTTAAAATCTGAAACAGTAGGTAATGATCATACCCATCTTAAGTATTATGACCAAAATAATTTATATGGTAGTTCATTATTCAAACCACTCCCTCACTCTGAGTTTAGCTGGTTAGATGATAGTGAAATTCAGCATCTCTCCAACCCTTCTAACATACTAGCAATTCCAGATGAAGGTGCTTGGGGATATTATTTTGAGATAGATCTAATCTATCCAAATAATATTAAACATAAAACCGTAGATTTTCCACTCGCACCCGAATCAGGTGAAGTGACCAAAGATATGTTTTCCGACTTTATGAAACAATTTCATAAAGATTTAGAATCATGCGGTCAACCCGACTATAAGCCTTGTCGCAAACTTTTACTCACCCAGTATGATAAAGAAAACTATCTAGTCCACTTTAGCATCTTAAAATTTTATTTAGAAATGGGTATGATTGTAAAAAGAGTTCACCGCATTATTAAATTTAGACAGAAAGCCTTCCTTAAACCATATATTGATAGCAACAGCCAGAAACGTGCACTAGCCCAAAATAATTTTGAAAAAGATTTTTATAAATATAAGAACAACAGTCTATTTGGTAAGACGATGGAGGATGTTAGAAAGCGCGTAAACTACAAACTAGTTAATGATGATCAAAAGTATCACAAATTGACCTCATCACCTCTATTCATCGATAGAGACATTATCGATGAGGACCTTATAGGTGTTAAAATGATAAAATCTGAAGTTGAGTTGTGCAAACCCATCTATATTGGTCAAGCTGTACTAGATTACTCTAAGCTTGAAATGTATCAACTCTTCTATAAAATACTAAAACCGTGTCCTCTCGTAAAAGAGGTTCGTTTGTTGGGTGGTGACACAGATAGTTTCTTCTTAGGTATTACCACTCAAAAAGATTTAAATTTTAATGAAGTAGGAAAATCTTTAGAAAGATATTTTGATACATCAAATTATCCTACTGATCACCCACTCTACTCCATCAAAAATAAGGCCAAACTTGGTTGTTTTAAGGATGAGACAGCAGGGAAGGAGATAGCTGAAATGATTCTCCTCCGCCCTAAAATGTATTCTATGAAATTAAAGTTTAGTGATGATAGCATTAAGCGCGCTAAAGGCATATCAAGATCATTGGTCTCTAACATGAAACATAAAAATTTCAAGGGAGCCTATAGAAATAAAAATATAACGTTTGTCAATATGACAATCTTAAAATCTAAGTCGCATGAGATCAAAACTCATACTTTTAGGAAACGGGCGCTTTCAGCATGGGAGGATAAGAGGTGCTGGTTAGAACACAACATATCTCTTCCACATGGACATCCTGATACAGGCATACCACCAACCAAAAGAATTAAACCCACACTACCACATTCAGGAGACGTCTTAGCATAATCATCCTTAACTTAGTATTTTGATGTTGATTTCTGTAGATAAACATTGTTGTTTTATGTATCGCATGAGATTGTTTTTTCCTTGTGAATATGTGTCCACATCTGTACATTCCCCATGTGATGACTTTTCCACTAAAGACATTTTTCCTATCCCTGTATATTTCCACCCTTCACGAAGTAAAAAGACTTTTTGTATATAGCAATGTTTATTGAAGTGTGCTCATGTATATATTTTCAGTGGATGTTGTATAAAGTCTATTGCTTCACATTCATGCACATATTTCAATAAATGTTGTATAAAGACTTCACTTTGTTTTCCGAAACACTAAAGTTACGAGGGATTTAGTATCTTTCACATGGATGCACTCTTGTAAACCATTGGTAATTTTGATAGCAATAGAGGGTATAGTTTGTTTGACGACGGGATGATAGAAAATAGATTCAAACATCTTCTCGACTAATCCATATGAAGCGTCTTTATCATGAATGAAATCACGTAAAATGTATTCTTTTTTCTCACAAACAGAAATAGGTAGAATCAAATCACTTTGAATGTAAAGGTGCTGTTCATGTTTATCAAGTGTCATTGGTGTTTCTATACCAATCGTATGCGCAGCAGCAAACACTGTTTGTAGCATTGAAAAACCAAAGAGTTTTTTCAAATTTTTACTCAATTGACATTGAATGTCATCACCCAGTTTCAGAACAACGCGTTGATTTTCAATTGAAAACGAAATGTGGTGTGTCTTTACATCATATTTACTTTTCATCACATGCTTCAACTTCTGTTGTATATAAGGATTTACTACATGAATGAAGCTTTCAACTGTATGATATAGACGCGGCATTACATTGATAGCAACTTTAGATTCTTCATAAGACTGGTAAATTTTCTTGATGCGATCGCCATAGATGTCCACCCACCATTCATCATTAACTGAATCAGCTTTAGTGTTATATTCATGAGAAGCATACACCACACCGCTTCCAATAATAGGTGTATAATGTCTTACAAAATGACGCAAGGTTGGAGAGAAATAAACTGTAAGTTTGTCATTATATTTCTGAATAACCAACTTATTTTTGTTCGCCATAATTTTCTCTCCATACTTCTTACCCACAGTCTCATTCCATCGTTTTACTAACTCAATAAGTGATAAAGGTTGAACACCACGCTTTTTCAAAATGATGCGTTCTTCGCATTCTACAACATCTTCATCAAATATTTTAAATCTATAATGAAATTTGTTGATTCGATTTGAATAAACTTTTTTAACATTTGCAGTAGCAATTTATGTTAGATGTAGTCCATGACCAAAACCAAGATGTGGATAGAATTCATTATCCAACCTCAGCGTAAGACCTTTAGTAAAAGAATGAAAGCGGAGGAACTGTCTCCCACTCCAATGATAGATAGTAAACTCATAAGCTTTCTGATTTTTATTCTTCATGATGGAAGTATTACCACTGTTGAATGCCTTAATAATTTTCTCATTCCCAAATGGTTCATAAGAATCTGATTTTATCTGAATCCATTCATAGTTCCACTTTCCATCTGATGTTAAATTGTATGGGAACTGAAATGTATTATTCATCGTTATTCCATCATGGGTGCGAGGAGTCAATATCATTTCTTCCAAATCATTCACATTCTGAATATTGCTATCATAGCAAATACTAGAAACGCCAACCTCCCATTCACCTTCTAAGTGCAGTGGCCGATTTAATTCTACTCGATAGTCTGATGGTTTATTTTTGGGAAATTTATTCATAGAAGCATTACTGGGCAAGTAGATTAGAAACGAGTCCTTATTTTCACTTTCCATATTATTCACATTGGAAAAATATATTAGCATACTTTTGCATTAACTCTTCATTCGGAAATGGAGCGTGGTACTTGTCACAGCATCTTTATGAAAAGGAATCAACGCACCAGCATCGTCATAAATGGCAATATCAATTTGTGGGATGTAGTTTGATTTCAGCTTTGTATAATGCACTTTCTTGAAAGTATGCTCAGATAAAATACTACAGCTTTTTGGCTGGTATGGTATCATTGCTAGCAATGGAGCTTCAACATCTCCCACACGTACATCTTCACCAATATTGGAATATATCTGAAAATAGTTAATACGACGCGATAGCGACATGTCTGCGCTAGCTATGGTTACAGTACCACTTTTAAAGATATTTTGATCAAAACCCAAAATGTCCATTAGAGTTTTATCCATAATTAGTTCAATACCTTTTCCACTTATAGTGAGAGACAAAGTACCTTCTTTTTCAGAAAATGAAATATGTTGGTCATTAATCACTTCATTTAAATAATCTACAACCAATTTAACCGAAGTAATAATGCGAGGCATCAACACTCTTGTTTCATGTAAGATACCACCTAAAGGCTCTACACACTTTCTGTATAAAGATACGGACCATTCTGTATCAAATTGATTTGACCTTTCACATGGTAAATGTTGCATATCAGATTTTCCATGAACAGCTGCAGAACGATGTCGTAAGAACTGATGAAAATCTTTTGAACAAACTAATACTAGATCATCATCATTTAACTTTCTTATTGCAATATGATTTAATATAAGTCAATGTTGCCACTTGTTTACCATCAACTCGAAGGAGATAATTAAATTTCTTCAATAATGTTTCAGGAGTCATGTTTGTCATTCTTGGCTTAATCACAATCTTCTTCACCAACGTCTTCTCATTTCTTGGAGTAAGATCTACATAATAAGCTTCCTCTCGATATATTAACTGTTTATGACCACTTATGTGGTAATTAACGTTAAAATTATCATAGCTTGTTAAGGCGCTAGCGAGGTATCCTAAATCATTTCTTAAACTTGGACTTAAACCAACAATCCAATCTTTCTCAACTACATGATGTACATAAGTATAATCATCATTGTGCGGAGTAAATTGGGCAATATGTTTACACGCTTTATTCAAGAAATCATATATAAACTTTTTACATGATAAGAGATCTTTCTTTGGCCACTGTGGAATGTATACTCGGCACCCCTTTTCACATTGGTAAGCAGCTGTACGCCTCATATTAATAGTCATCACCTCATGATCAAAAGTATAGACACAGTTGCTATAAACAAGTTGAGTGACACCCACTTCCCAATTTCCATTTAGCTGTTGTATATGATCAATGGGAGTAGAAAAGAGTGCGGCTCGATTACTAGCAAATCTCTTTGTAGCCGCATTGCTAAGCAAAATATGATAAAACGACATTTTTATATTGCTGATCTGCGACTTTGCATAACATCATGAAGACTTGGATTTTGGACTCTCTACAATATATCAGAGTTGATCGTGATGGAAACGTACATTTCAAAAATTCTCATGGTCATACATCAAGAGGTATTACATTAACATAGCGACAATTTGTCAACCTCAATGATATCATGAGGGATTTGGAATATTTTGAAACATTAAGATTCATCTCCTTGGGTGATCAAGTTTGGCTTCAACATTACAGAAATGAAATTCAAATCTACCATTCTCATTCCGCAAACTGTTTCTCATTTCGCAAATACAATTGGGAGAAGTATAGAAGATACATACATCGCTCCATCGTGACATTTATTCGTCGTGAGTTCATCGCCCTACTATGCAAATCTTAATCAGACATGACTACCACACATCATGAGTTGGAAATTAGATTCCCTACAACGTATTGAAACGGATCATGATCGAAACGTCTATTTCAAAGATTCAACTGGAAATGTGAGAAGAGAGTTTGCTTTATCTTATCGTCATTTTCAATCTCTACATCATATCATGAAGGATTTGAAATACTTCTATATGAAAAGACATTCACGTATTGGAAATCGCATCTGGCTGCGCGTCAACAATCGGCGAATTCAACTCCATAATTCCCAACTTCATACTAACTTCACATTTCATCAAGGTAGTTGGGAAAAGTATAAAAGGAAGGTGCATCGCTCAATTTACTCATTCTTTCATCATGAAGCGCCATCGCTACACCATCGTCAACATTCTCCGCCGCTTCAGACTCTACACCAAAATCGATCTCACAACATTACACCAACAGCTTCCAAACAGCAAATATTACCCGGGCCGTCCTCAAATGTTAGTGGTGAAGATGAACAATTCACGGAATCTTCAACTCTTCCCAAATGGGACTGTACAGATTCTCGGCGCCCTTTCTCATTCATCGGCGCAGTCAATGCGCTTAGAGCTACAGAGACTACTACGTCGGATATGGAAGAGGGAGAGGTGTGTGATGTCGAATCTGACTGTGGACAATATGGTGATCTCTACTCAATTGAGTGAAAGTGTTTCATTTTTGAAGATTCGTACCAGCAGTTACAATTTGTGTTATGAACCCGAACTTTTTCCTGCAGCTCTCATTAGTTGTTGGTTACCTGTGCATGTGGCAATCTTTCATAATAGTAAAGTGATCATTACTGGACTAAAATCTCATGTACAAGCAAATGTGATCCCAGACTATCTCATTGAGTATGTACGTACCCAGCGGATTGTAAAATAAAAAACAATTTTTCCAACATGATGTTTTTATTTCAAATCATGATAGAACTTACAAATCATTTTTTCATTAGAGGATGGATTACATGAAAAGTGTTGAATAATAGATGCAAATCGAGATACATGTAAACGTTTTAAGATGAAGTACAGTACAAAAGCACCACACGTTGATGAAAGTGGATGTTGTAGTATGCGTTCATTTCGCTGATATTGACGCGTATGTTTTCTCAACCACTGCTGTGTTGGTATATTTGGAGGTTGAGCAAGAGAGTCAAATAGTTCACCACGTCGGTCTTCTCCAATAAAGATCGCTTTCCAATGCTCACCGCCTGAATTCTGCGAATGAGTGTTTAGCACAATAAAGATGGGATAGTGATTTACTGCAGGTGGTAAGGTATCGAGTGAATAGACATTATCGAAAGCTTTCAACGTCGCTTCGTCTGCATTACGCTGCACTTTAGTCTTAATATCGTCAGCAGTCAACCAACTCATTAACGATTATACTGAAGAATCACGTCACGATACTTTGTAATTTCAATATTTGAATCGAAGACTGCATAAATTAATACATTGATCGTCTCAGGTAGTGTTCTTTTGAACGTCAAATCCAAACGAATATTATGAGGCACGTTCGCTTGACGATAGGGGGCACTAATATCGCTGTCAGCAGTCAAATCAAATGCATAAATAGTATATCCACTGTTAAACTCTTTCATAGTCAGTCCGTTGGTGTCATCCGTATTGTAAAAGCCAAAGACATCCATAAAATCAACATAACTGCGCATAAATTGATCCGAAGCAAAATCTGGTTTGTAGGGTGGACCAGGATGACTCACACCATTTACACGTAAAGCAATTTCACTTAACTGATTGTGTTTAAAATTAAAAGGATTCTTCTTTATATTACCATTAAATGCGTCATTTTCAACCATTGCCACCATGAGGAGCTTCGGTGCTTCCGATGGAAAGAGGCCATCTTTCATGAAACTCTTTTGATCTTTCGGAATTTTAAAGGTGAGAAGCTTTGTATGCTGAACGGGGTAAATGGCATTTTGGCGGTTAAGGCCTTCAGCATGCCCTCTAATGACACTTGGATTCGGTACTACTCGACGAATGTAAAGTGCAATATCTTCCACATGAATTCTAAAATTGTCAACTTTAGCAAATGCATTCAGCGCAAATTCAGGCTTATTCAATGTCAGCTTGAGTCGCATGCTGGTATTACAGAGTAAAAACTTTGACTGTCTAAAGAAGTCTAAATTCAGCGGACCATATAGCTGACATACTCTACTATCTTTAATCATAGCAGATCGCTTTACAAAGCCACTGTTTGTTTCAACATCAAATTTTCCTGCTTCATCTCTGTACCATCCCATGGCTTCCATATGACTTTTTTGTGCTGCTGGATGAAACTGTGATACATGATTGAAATATGATTTATAGGGATAATCGCTTTGACCACCTTCCACCTGCTGCTCTCCAATCGTTAGAGAAACATCGCGAAGTAATGTAATCAATGGTAAATTGTTCAGTCCAACTTTATGTGCATCGTCAATAGCAGTTCCATCTGCTTGCTGAATTCTAAACCTCAAATCAAGCATCGCATAACTCAAATCTATGTAGTCATCACTACCACCAGGAATAACAAATTCAATGGGGCCAGCATTCTCAGCTGTTCGAGGATGATGATCTACAATACGTGAACTCCATTTTAATACTTTGAGACTCAACATTTGCATAATTAACGCTTAGAGCCAAAGATATTACCCAATAGGTTGCCCACGGCAGGAGCTATCATTGGAAGTATTGCTGAAAGGAAACCGCCCTTTTGTGTTAGAGTTTTCCTCTTTCTTTGAAGGGTGACTTTAGGATTGGAGATGAAACGCAATTTCGTAGCATATCGCTTAAGTAACTTTCGTTGTTTTGGTGCTAATTTCTTCGTCCTCAACTTCCTCACATGAGAAATAATTTCACAAATGAATTTATCGTTAGCATGTCGTATAGCATTGTATCGCTGATTTGCTTTCATTCGTCGGAGAGCTTGAATGGCTGAAGAAAACTTTGAAGACTTTTGACTTTTACGTTTCGCCATTTTCCGTGTTAGTCTTTGCTAAAACCTATCTTTACCACATTTGCATAGGTACTAACTATTGCGACATAAGTGACACTCGAAATGAGCAATATCACAGTGGTTACATTGGCAAAGTTGAATGCAATTACGTATGAAACAGCGTTGACAAAAAGCATGCTTACATCTCTTGAAGATGCGCTTTTCATTTCCATCCTTTCGCTTACATACATCACAACACATAGTTTCACCGTTACTGATGTCTATAGCAAGTCTTTTTGAAGATATGAATTTGCTAGCCTTTTCTAAATAATAGACGCATGTACAGAAGGAATATACTTCGAGAGTGAGCAGACATAGCTCGAAAACCAGTTGTGCTACAATCAAGTACCACTGCATTTTCAATTTTTCTTTATGGAAAGTTGAATGTGAATATCTGAAATCGCTTCAATCACTAGACTGCTACCATGATGGTTAAATGCGTTAAGACGTTCAGCAATTTTTATCATATGTCTTTTAAAAAATTCTTGGGGTGATCTACCACTTCCATTGAATAAGAAACAAAATGGAAAGAGCGACTTTCCACCTCTTCCTTTCCAAAATGACTAAACTTAATTTTCGCAACTAATCGCGCCATGATAATGCTATCAGAGAATGTATTCATTAACTCTAGAAATAGAGTGCTAGCATCATCGACCACTGCTTCGATGTCGGTCTCATCTTTATGAAAATTTATCACATAATCTTGAACAGCTCCTTTTAAACTTTGCCTATGAAAATTTAATGTTCCGCAGTCGTTTGAGAAAGACATGATCGCCCTTTATCTAACCCATCCATTGCATGAAAACAACAACTCTTCTCATAGTAACATTTATTGAATAACGGTAACAAGCATGCATTATAAATCAATGGTTTGAAAGAGATAAAATAGATACAGCTGGTAACTATCATACAGCGAGCAATGATAACCATACAGGACTTTGGCAGTGTTGAGGTAAGGAGGAAAGAAGCATTGGTTATGAACGTAGCTACTACAACGAATAGACAAAATAGGAACACACAAATCCTTAAAACGTTTCGTGACTTCATGATAATGTTGATTCACTCTACTATCCCAAGGCGGGAGCAAAATATCATCAATGATTAGATTCGGAAATACTTTCCTCTCCTTACCAGGATTATTACAAAAGATGCGTATAACATTGAAAGCAGCTAACCATCGTTTAAAGTCAATAAGAAGAGCACTCTCACAAGAAAAGCCATAGTCTTGCAAATATTTCAGATTAAGTCCATGAATGTGTTTTCTCGCCCATTGATCAACATTGGGATCACAGTTGGCATGTTGATGATAGACACTAACAATCTGATATGTCCAATTGTTCATAGCAATAGCACTGAGCTCCTGTACAGGTTCACCCTCACAATCCATAAAAATGATGATAGAAGCCTAAAACGGAAATTACACATCTAAGGAAACGTTCTATAACATATTACAAAATGAAGAATTACATCGATGCTTTTCACGACAAAATACACAAATGATATGATGGCAACGAAGAAGTAAAATGTATCTAATAAGGCCACGTCTACGACACTCAAAGCACATAAGCGAATTGTTATAGGGTAGAGTTAGGAAAGGACTAGGAATTCTCCTTCTTTGATTTGCGTTTTGATGCAGCATTCTTCTCCGACTTGCGCTTCGTACCACTGCTGTTAAGGATTTGATCAATTATGTCGTCCACGTTGGGTGGTTTTGGAATATATAGGATGGATTCCATATGCATGGAGAGAGAGGCTATTTTATTATCCTTGTGTCGACCATAATATAGCCCATTCACTTTGAAAAGGATATCCCAAGTACCTTCTCCGAGCTCATCACATCTGATGGGTATTGATTGATCTCCCTCCTTCTTATAGTAAGTACACCAATGTGATAGCGGTAGGCAAATGTGATTACCATCCCAAATCTTTCTATAGGGAGTATCCTTGTCATCTCTCGCCTTCCACTCTTGAGCAAGAGGAGTAGGAATGTCCATATTTAATGTCACATACTCCTCAATAATATCAAGTTGGCGGCGAATGTACGGACTCACGGGGATCAGTATGTAGTCCCCATACTGATTGTGCATTATCTTGACATCCGTGGAAGGGAGCATTCCCGTTTGGAGTACTACGCTATGATCGTCATAACGCAAGACTTTTTTAAATTTACGCTGTAGCGGTGTAGGATTATGTACCTTGGTTGTTTCTTCCACTGGCCTCAGTTGTAGATGATCTGACCGTAGCGAACCTTGTAACGTTTGATCGCCATTTTGTCCTACTAGTGCAGCAGATGGAGTAGATGCCTGAAAATGAAAAAAGATTGTATTAAGTTTACGTTCAAGGGAGGAGAGGGAGGGAAGTAGCGATTTACCATTTTAGTTGGATAATAGAATAGAGAGAGAGAAAATGTGCGTCCGTCATTCGTGTGATTCAACGATGGAATGATTCTCACTGTGGAAGGCTCGCTATTTATATAGAAATGCTTGATTCTCATTGGATGATGATCCTCATTGGACAATAACATCAAGCTGATTCCAAATCTGAAATCCGTTTTCCAATCCGATGCTTCGTTTTGAAGCTACAGCCCAAAACGTCCCAAATTCTAACTCTGTCGTTTTTCGCCAATGTCCCAAAATCTTGAATGGCGTCTCACATCTAAACGAAGACAGATAGGAACAAGCCGATTCTTTCAGTGAATTTGTCTCACTCTTAGCTTTCAAACGAGCTATTGCACGACAAAATCCGTCCACTGGAAGCCAAAATCGAAGCGAGCTGTCCAGAGGGGGGGGGACGTCAGCGAAAATGTTTTCTCTCCGATGGCGTTCAAATTCACCATACCGATGCAGAATTTCACGCTGAATCCGAATCCGGCCTCCGTTTTCTCATCCGACCACTCCTTCCACTCGAAACAGCCCATTTTACAACCCAACATTCAGCACGAAAAACATCACACACTGTAGCCTCAAGACTAATCCTGGCGGTCGCCCAAGTCCACCACGACACTCTATCGTTCCAGAGGGGGGGGACTCAGACCCGAAGCACCACGGCGGCCGACCACGACACTCTGCCGTTCCAGAGGGGGGGGGAGTCAGCGATGGCGGCCATCTTGCGCTATCTGGTGTTTGTCACTTCCTTACTACTAACGTCTTTCAGATTTGAATAATCAATAGAATCTAAATCAACTTTTACCGCGCTCCTCTGGACTACCGCTGATTGGATCATTGGCTTATTTCATCATTTTGGTTTCATTTTCACCACAACTTAGTTTTATGCATTTCCAGAGAAGTTGTTCCTCTTGATCGCCAAAGTTCATGTGTTGGAGGCTTATTATACCTTTGTCATGAGTTAAAGGTTGCTATCGGCTTAGATGAATCTGGTTATTAACAACAGATCGGTTTTTAGGGTTAGTAATCTTCAATGCTTCTATTCTTATATTTCTTATAAGATGATGTGTAAGAAAATTGTAATAAGACTGGATAAAGATATGCTGCATCTCTGTTTTGCCGGCAGTCGAAAATGTCAGCGAACGCATTGATTTACAGAATCAGGAAACCTCTCTTCTATATGAAGTCTAATGAAGTCTTAGGAATTGCGTCTAATGAATCCCAAGACAAGTGCATTTGAATCATCCTTGTTAGCTCTTCAGCTAGATAGATGTTGCAATTTGATATCAAATCTGTGCATAACCGCACTTTAAGAAGAATGAGTTAATTCAAAATATCTGGCAGAAAGAAATTACCTCGCAAAATGAATTAATTCTTAGAAATTTCAAAATATGAACGGAGCATCTAAAACTCTAAAGTTCAAAGCTTCTCCTTCTACTCTTGCTGCAATGTGGTAGATAATCTTCCGTGTAAATGCAATTTAAATTCGAATTACTCAATGACAATGATAATGCAAACAAATGATGCGAAATTCCCAAATTGTGTGCTAATTCTATGAGAACGGATTGGTTGCTCATAATAATTGATTTTTTATATAATTTTTCATTCATTTAACTCTTGGGCTAATTCATCCTTCTTGCATGTTTAAAAGGACTTTCAAATGATGAAAAATCAAGGATGGTATGGAAATCCTTCACAGTAGATGGTGCAAACATTTTGCTTCGATAATGTATTTTCGTTACTTCGTGAAAATACTTTGCTTGGTCATCATACACTCCAAAGAAGATTTTTTGACAAATTCACAATGTCGCTGACGTCATTCTTTTTCACATGAATTACAACTCTTGAAACAGATGAATTGAAAACTCTTGACAACAACTCTTGAAACAGATTACAACAGATGAAGTACCAACTCTTGGGCTAATTCATCCTTCTTACATGTTTAAAAGGACTTTCAAATGATGAAAAATCAAGGATGGTATGGAAATCCTTCACACTAGATGGTGCAAACATTTTGCTTCGATAATGTATTTTCGTTACTTCGTGAAAATACTTTGCTTGGTCATCATACACTCCAAAGAAGATTTTTTGACAAATTCACAATGTCGCTGACGTCATTCTTTTTCACATGAATTACAACTCTTGAAACAGATGAATTGAAAACTCTTGACAACAACTCTTGAAACAGATTACAACAGATGAAGTACCAACTCTTGGGCTAATTCATCCTTCTTACATGTTTAAAGGGACTTTCAAATGATGAAAAATCAAGGATGGTATGGAAATCCTTCACAGTAGATGGTGCAAACATTTTGCTTCGATAATGTATTTTCGTTACTTCGTGAAAATACTTTGCTTGGTCATCATACACTCCAAAGAAGATTTTTTGACAAATTCACAATGTCGCTGACGTCATTCTTTTTCAGGCTCTTGTCCAAGCACTCGGCATGGATCAAGACCAAGGTCGAGTGCCCTCAACTGGTGATGAGTGGTCTCGACTGTGATCCCATCCGACACCTTTTGGAGAACAGGATCCGCCAACTTGCATAAGAACATTGAGCCGAGTTGAATCTTTGAGACAGAAAGTTCAGGTTGGGCAGAGCCTGCTTTACTTTTTGCTTAATCAGTACATCTACATCTAACTGTCCTACATTCTTCCTCCGCCTATAGCTTGGTGACCAATCAACGTCAGTAACTAACGCCACAAAACGACTAATGCAATTGTCATCTGAACTAAGAGCTGCACAGTGCAGATCGTTGGGAAGAGTTTTATTAAATTTAACCCTTTAAGGACGACAATCAAACTAAATATTTTGTGTCAATGTTTCTTGTGTTTTTTATGCCTAAAGAAGCAGAACAACATGTTTCGACTCTAAAAACATCTATTTACATGAATTTTGTGCATTTTCTGTAGGTGGTCCATAAATGGACCAGTAGACGTCAAAGGAGTCCTATGCTGTACTACTCATGAAATTGATAGTAGCAATATCGTTCTGAATTCAAGCAAAGATGAACATTGCATACAGTGCATTTTATATTCAGCGAAAGTTCGTCTTCTTTGTCGAGCAATGATGACAACGGCCTCTTTGGCTTGAATGAATCGGCAAATGCTGACAGACAGGCCGAACGTCCAGACGACGTTTCTTGCTGCCAACTGTTTCCGAAGACGATCTCTTGCGAGATGAAAACGATGCCACGAGTGATCGAACAACAACTTGTCTGAATTCCTTCGAAGACAGTTTTGATTCTGAATGCGCCTAATCTTTGAAAACAATGTATGAATTGCAGATTGACATATCCAGCATGTCGAAAAACAAACGAAGGTAGTATTTGTACTTTTGCACGAATATCAATTTCGTAACCCTCTTTCAACTGATCGGCCAAGTCAACCCCACCCATGTAGAAATCTCTGGTTCCTCATCAGACGTATTCCCGAATAACAGTCCGATAGCCGCCTCAGCTGCTCTTCTCCGTCGAATGAAATGGCGTGCGCGTTCAGACATCACCTGAAAATGATAAAGCATCGCTACAGCACATAGCTCAGGTGTAGAGTGGCGAGCCTAGCTCTAGCGAGCGAGAGTTCGAATCCCTCTTTTGACGGACGTCAAGCAGGCTTCTACTGCAGTCATGATTTTTCTTTACTGTCACATCATCTTTGTTTTGCAGCCTACATTATCAAGTGGTCACTTATATACGTAGTGCGCCTACTTCTATTTCATGCTGCAAACTAGGCGCAAAATATCATTTAGGCCTACAACCTGTATGCCAACTTCATTGTTATTGATGCGAGTCACTAATAACTTCAGCTCTACCATCTGATGTCAATTTTAGCTAAATGTTCTTTCTTTACATATACATGAAGTCATGATATCCTGCTAGATTTGGTATCAAATAATACATATAATACATATGTAAATACATCATAAAATAGCCTGTTTTAGACTCCTTTTACGCCTGGTGGTCCAAATATGAACCACCACTACAAAGTAATACTGAATATTGAAAAATTGCAAATTTTGCTATACCAACGGTTGGAGAGTGTTGGGGATGGTCAGAAGTGATAATAGTTTGTGATAAACATACAAAAGCTTGTTTTGAAAGGAAGATATTCGTCACTTACCGAAACACTGACTTGAAAAAATATTTTCTTGTCGCCAGATGATTGTATTGACGATTGAATCAAAATGTTTCAACTTAAAACAAAATTGAAGAGTTCGGATTTAATTTATACATCGTCTTGAATATATCCATGTGGTATAACTAGCTCTAGTGCAGTTAGATGAAAATATACAGATCATATAAGAGGTCCTCAAAGGGTTAAGGGAACTTGAGCATTGACTGCGAAATCGAGGCACTTTACTGCAGTTTGACACATTTGCTTCTTGACTATATTGGCACAGAAGAGTTTTTGACTATTCATTGACACTAATTGATGTTTTTTGACCGCGCTAGTGATTAGTGCAAGATCGCGTAGGCTATAATGTTTGATGTGGCATAACATCTGAAACAGCAGTAGAAAATGAATAGAATTATCTCCGCAAGCCAAAAACACTCGGTATGCCTACTTATGGGTTATCTCCTCCAAGGTTTTCAAATTTGTCTAAAATCTGCAAAAATCAATCAATCGTCACCAACATCAGGTAGACGTACTTCAGCATATTTTCTACCCACATACAAAAATTTATATAGATCGGTATTAGAGACGATAACTAACTTGAAGTGTAGCGATGTCAACAGTTTGATCTGACTTCGTCTGTTCGACCCATTATTGTCATTCATGTGTGCATTGTTCTCTCTCCCTCTTCGTCTCACCCACTGCTGTTTGAAATCTTCCCACGACTACTACCTTGCCACACATTTTCTTAGTTTAAAATGTAAGTCTAAGAGATGTGGTCTGTACGCAGATCGACTGTCATCAATTTTGAAATACTGAGAAATGAATAACGTAGTGACTGCCATTTTGTGCATCATAAGCCGTTTTCTACAATTTCTTCATGAGCGAAGTGGATCAATGGCGCTAAATGCCTTGTTGGAAATATCTAAAATGATGTAGCATAAGAAATATGTACCAAAAAAATATAAGCAATACATATTGAGATATTAGAAGTGGTCTTACTCACCTTAATGTCTTATATATTCTATATCATATGGCATTATGTCGTGATATCATTGTCGTATGGGCGGCTCTTAAATCAATTATAGGTTTTCTAGTATCACGATACCATTTTCCTCTTCAAAAGATGAACTTTATGAGATAAACTGAAGCAGACAAGCTATGAAAAGAGTAAATTTTCGACTATCCGAATACCGCTTAGATGCCAGATACCACAAAAATGAGGACTTTGTGTTTTCCATAAAATTAACTAAACGCCTTTTATTTCAACTTTCAGATTGATATCCGTAAAACGCTCCAAAAACTATTTTAGCATCTTTACGCTACAAGTGAATAGGAGTCGCCAGCAAATCGTTGTTTTTCGAACTCAGGTGATGTACATCACAGATTTTGAAGTTACTTTTGCATCATAATACAATAAATTCAGTGCCTGAAATGACGAAGTATATTCTGTAACACCGTCCCTGTCCTACATTTTATCACCGTCTTTCTTTTCGACATTTTGAAAGATCAATCCTTCCATAAGGTCAAAATCAATTGATTGAGGGAGCTGCTTCATCCCAAGTTATCACTTCATCACTGATCCACTTGTTCACAATTTGCGCCATATGGGGCCTGTGTCATCAATCGTCATGCATAGCATGCAGCTGAGAAAGATCAATATACAAAGGGTGCGAAAGCCAAGGTTAGAACCGACCGGTTTTGATTACCCGCCAACCCGGCCGTTTCCAACTCAGGCAAAAACGATTTAGTTAGTTTTATGGTAAACTAGCAGATTCACCTTCATCCAAAATTTCACGAAAGAAATGCAAATTCCAAAATAATTCGATTATTCAGATCCACTGCCACCGACACGTGATTTCGGTGTGCTCTATGTTTTAATTTTCTCACAATCTGCGATATAGATTTGTAATGGTGTCGTGAGTATTGAGAAGATGCTGGTGAATTGACTTAGCAAAATAACTTCTTCATTGAAATGTTTGAATGTGAAATTGCAGTTCATTTTGAATTGGTCTACTCGCTCCACTTTCTGACATTCCTTCGGCTCAATCGTCAATACTCAAACATAAAAGTGACAACACTTGGTGTTGGACCTCTATGACATTTTGTTTGCTGTTTACTGTTTGCTTCCTAATACTGTTTTGATAATCCTTTAAATTCAAATTTCCTTTTCAATGTCAGAGGCAATTTATTGATCAATAATTGTTTAACTACAACTCATGTCTTTAAGTAAGAGCAGGATAACTTACAAAGTCATTAGTTCATTGTCTTTTGATGTTTATCCTACAAGCTTCTTTGAATTCGATCGATAAACGAAGTATTCGTGTTCTTTGAACATGACAAACATCATTTCTAGGACAAAATCAAGAACAAATCGAGAGAATTACTGGGAGAGAATTTTTCAAATATCCTTGGTAGTCAATACTTTGTGAAGTCGGATCGGATTTGTTGATGAATCAATCTACAAGCGCAGAACAAACAGAAATTCATTGTAATAAATATCATTATTGACGATCAAAACTAAATTTCGACACACACAGTTCCGCATTGACTGTTTTTATGAGAAATGAAAGTCAGCATTGAAAGAACAATATTTCAAAAGTTTCCGTGTGATCAAACTTTGAGACAAGTCAACAAGTTTTACAATTTTCAGACATACAGAGTATGCATGATGACTGGTGTTTTTAAGCAAGCGGCAACTTTTAGAATTTTCGATGAGATGATGAGCCAGCAAAAAAATAATTCTTTGAGCGAGAAACCTGTGATCTTTTTCTCGTGAGCGAGCGGTTCAGCGAGCCGTTTTAAGAAATTATATGTACAAATGTGTAGCTACAAGTTGAAGAAATGCATTGAGTTCAACTTATGATATTGTACACTGTATATGTAATTAAACAACTCTATCTTCAAACAATCTCTTGTTTTAAAAGGCGTTCTTGTACGTTGCTTATACAGAATTTTAATTACGTTGTTGGGCAATTCAGAAGCAAATATTTTGCTGCATTAATTATTTAAATCCGCAAGCTTTAATAATTTTGCAAAACCATGGATATTTGAGTTATGGGAAAGAATTCTACCACAAACAGACACGACAAAACTTGCTTCTTTCTTGCTCTCAGGTTTTTGAAGTTTTGCCTTTGCATTTGAGCATTCTTTCATGAAAATGTAATTGATGATTTTTATTTATGTAACATTGTAGATGTTGCTTTATTGACATAATTAATGAAACAAACTATCATTGGCTTGAATTGAAGTTTGTTTCATTTTTTTCTCAGGTATGATGCAATATCTCGCTTTCTATGTATTACCATTCAACACATTAGAGAACGGAGAAAGATCTATGGTGGTCAAATTTCAAATTTTGATATCGATACAACTGTCACAATTGCTTTTACAAATTGAACATAAACGTGAACTGAAATCCAGCTTTTGTAAAATAAAATGGCACACGATCAGTTTACCAGAGGTATGGTTATTGGAATGATTCGTTGTGGTAGAAGTTGTGCGAGTATTGCCGAAGAGCTGCAACTGTCGAGAGTCGTTGTTTGGAGGTGGTGGTGTCGATGGAAAGCTGAAGGAGATGTTAAAAAGAAGAAGGGATCTGGTCGACCAAGAAAGTCTGCAGGAAGGACAGACGCACGTCTAGTTTTAGCTGCAAAGAGGAATAGATTTGTGTCAGTCCCAAAGCTAGTCGTACACTGGAAGAGTGCGTCAAATATAGACTGTAGCGTTCGAACGGCTTACCGAAGATTGCGAGAAGCTGGAATTCAATCGCGACGACCACAAGACGGCTTGCCTGGTGATGCCCATTGCTCATGGAATGACCATCACTGGCAGAAAGTCTTGTGGACCGATGAATCGAGATTCACTCTGGATTTCAATGACGGTTGTGTCAGAGTGCATCGTCTTCCAGGTGAACGCTTTGCCCCATGCTGTATTAAAGAACACGACAGATATGGGGTGGAAGTGTTATGCTGTGGGATGGCATTTGTCATGGCGGACGAACGACAGCAGTCATCATCAAAGGCACGTTGACTGGAGAGATGTTTCTCAATGAAATTGTGCTTCCTGTTGTTGCCCCAGTGGTCAGGGTGGAGGATCTCGTCTTCCAAGACGACAACGCAAGACCATATCGCTCCTCGGCTGTCATTGCCACTGTTAGGAGATTGAACATTCAAACCCTTGACTGGCCTGCACGCTCACCTGATTTGTCACCCATTGAACAAGTGTGGGACGAGCTTGGGCAGCGAGTGAGAGACCGCTATTCACTTCCACCAGTGTCCCTGAACATTCTCTCTGAAAGACTGACAGAGCAGTGGCTTCTCCTTGAAACATCCTTCATTCAGAAACTTTGTGAATCCATGCCATCTCGGATTACTGAATGTATTGGAGCTAGAAGGGGGCACACGCGCTAGTAAAGTTGAATCTGCTACATGCGTTGTTTTTCTGTGCTAGCGACTTGGTGGAGATTGTGACTAAATTATCAAGGTATCATTCATGCATGTATGATACCAGTCAAAAATGAAAGAAGTTAAAGAAGTAAATGTTTCAAAAATTTTGTCAATGAGTATAGTTCTAGCTAGCTTTTGAGGTTTGTACTTTTTATTGACTAGCTATAGCGTGATATAAACCGAGCCGTAGGCTATAAAGCTAGCTATAACGATATTATCAATCGACACCAGACAACAAAGTAGATTGTATTGCAGAATTTGATGTCATTATCTAGATCAGTTGATATCAAGCAACATCAACCGTTTGAGTTAGTGACATCAATTTCAACGATCAACAGATAAAGTCCTAGAAATGGATAGATAGACGCACCATGTTACACTGAATGCCAAAAAATTGACAGCTATCTATGGAATCAATCAATATTATTTGAACAATTTCCGTACTGATACTGCAAATTATCAGATTAGATATTTACATATAATGCATGATTTTGCAAGGCTTTCTATGTCCCAAGGTTAATAAGTTCCACGAAGCAGGTAATTATTTTATTTTTCACGGTGCGTATAATGTAGATATCCTGTCACTTTATTTTACCTGTAAAGTAGATTACTGCACGGGCGTGCAGTAATATTTTCATTATTGCACTGGTTGAATTATAGATTTCTATATAGATGCCGTATTTACTCTAATAGAACCCGGGGGGCTCTATTAATTCAGATCGCTCTGACCAGGGTTCTATTAGAGGCCCGAGTTCTATTGGAGGCCCGGGTTTTATTTAATTACATTGAAAAATGATCACTAAAAAAATTAAAAATATGACACACTTTTTCCCTTCCGGCAGCTAAGTGGAGATGAATGCCGATAGTAGCGTCTACTCTAGTGACCTGGTGTGTATTGTTTCCTTTACTTATCTCCCGTCAAATGAATTTTGTTACTGAAAAAATACTTTTTGGTTCACCTACAAGGTCAATAAGAGGCTACTGAGTCTCACCCGGGTTCTATCAGAGACCCCGGGTTCTCCTAGAAGCCCGGGTTCTATTAATTCAGATTGCTCTGACCCGCGTGTCTCGCCCTTCGGGCTCGTGCATAGATATGTTGACCTCGAAGAAAGCAATAAAGTTGGATAATTTGCACTAGTTGAGTAAATAACTATTCCTGCTTGGAGATTACTAACCTGGTGCAGACTTCTATGAAAAAAGTCATGCATTATAACAGATAATGCATAGATTTCTTCGGTCATTATTTGTCATAATAACCTCGAGCCTTCGGCTCTCGGTAATTATAGCAATAATGACCTCAAATCTATGCATTATCTATTACAGAACACTTCCCCCAGGAGGTTGACAATAATAGCCTACATACACTGTTAAAAAAAAGTCCTCGTACAAAATATTTTACTCTTTTTCTAAAGCGATTTTCTACAGGTTCTGGAAATAGGTTGACGTTTATCTTTGATACAATTGTAGCACATGCCCGGAACTTGCTCTCAGCCACAGGTATATTCAAAAATACCTGATTCCCTGCCTGGTGGGTCCTAATTGATCGAAACGGGTACTCTTTTTTCTAAGCTCGCTCCTGATTAGATATCTTACAGCATCACAATTTTGAAATATTAATGCGATAGATAGCGATCTGCTTTATCTGATGGTGCAGAAACGGTAAAGAAAGATGAAGAAATGAGGTCAGCAGAGTTAGTAGAAAATCAGTTACTTTTTGGGATTATAAGTTTGCAAACTTCAAAATCGCAAATTTGTAAATTTGGCATTTTTAAGGCTATGTATCAACTTTGCAGATCTGAAACCATCGATCGATATCATTGTATTTGCATGCAAGCATGGAAGCTGCAATCTTATCGACGAATCAACATAATTTGCAAAAACAATTAGATCTGATAACACAGTTTGCTGAGGAATGGAGACTTTCTCTTGTCCACCCCAGTGATCCTTCAAAAACTAAAAGTCATTCATTATATAATCTTTGGTGAATCATTATTTTCAAAATTACCATATTATCTGTGTGGACAGATCCTGAAAAAGCACAATCGTTCCATTCATCTTGGTATCACTCTGAGTTCGGATTGGAGGGGTCGTCATCATGTTGATGCTTGGATAAAGAAAGCTCGTCGATCATTCTTTGGTCTATCCTCAGTCAGCATCCTCAATCGCAATTTAGACCCTCATGACAAAATATATTTATGGAAAACAATTGTCCTACCATCTTTAACATTTGGTTGTAATATTGCGCCTCTTCGAAGCAGTGACAATGATGCTTTAGATGCTTGCCAAGCTGCAAGTATTGAAGCTGCACGTGGACTTCCAAAGTTTGCTCATCATACTGCCTTGCTACGTGCACTAAATATAAATTCTAAATATAAGTGAATGTATACGTATGAGAATTCTACGTATATTCTCAGATGTTTTTGCCAGTGAGCATCGTTTGAGGCACCTTATGATCGTCTATCACGTTTTTTTAAAGGGGATCAAATCCATAGATCATATTTTGGTCAAGTGATGGACATTTGTGGTGGTTCCTTTATGGCCATGATAAAGACAGCAATGGGTAAGATTCCCCCTCAGCTGCGAACACCCAGACGACAGGAAGATGGTGTATCGGACAGTATTGTCACAGCACTGAGCTATGATGAACCTTGGCGCTCTCGATTTCTTTTCTTATTATGTGTATATACGTAATTAGAACATCTCACTTGTCTCTGACTTTCTTGAAGACGTTGAATAAATTATTATTATTATTATGACACTGTAGTCTGCATTGATAGTGCGATTGATCAACCATAGAATTTCAATGAATGGTTAGTTCATACTTCTATGGTTTAGTTATCAGAATATCATTTGACGATATTATTTTCATAGACGATATAAATCCTTCATCTATATTGAATAACAAAACATCGTAGTAGACCATCACAATGTAATGAGGCCAATATCGTGTCTATCCTCCTTCTGCTCGAATCACTGCCCAATACGTCTCGGCATGCTGTCAATAAGGTGACAGATTTTTCCATGAGGAATACTTCCCATACTCATTACAACCGATCCTTCAGACCCCTAGCGTTGCGAGTTAGCTGTTGGTGTTCGGTCAATTGAATCACCCAGATGTTTGATTGGGGGACATTCCGGTGTTACAGTTCTTGTATGTAGTTTTAATGAGATTTACCCAAGGTACGGCTCTCAATTTCCTAGTCGGAAACTAAAATCTGGCTTTAATGTCTTGTAGGAAAATGAAACGCTTGCTTCTTTTTCCGGGTGGAAACTAAGACCGAAGGAAATGTATCTCATAACACCGGACTTGATGGGCCGAATACCTGAAGAGGCTTTGAATTCGTCAATGCATAACACCGATGAGGAGCATTATCGTCTTGAAGCTTCCAGTCAGAAGAAGGCAATCTTAGAAAAAATGACTGCAGGACTTCGATGTAAACTTTTTGAATGTAAACTGCATCAAGTGGGCAGATCTTGGGTCGGTTGGAGCAAATGCCAGCGGAATAAAAACGATTTCAAAGTGTCTGAGACGTCACTGCCGAAAAGACGATTTAAGATCCAGTGCCGCTCAGAATAGCCATAGATTTCTATATAGGGACATTGATAATATTTCTGTTGACATCAATGGCAGACTACAGTGTCATAGTGCATTGTCAGCAGCTTCCATGCTTGCATACAAATACAATGATATCGATCGATGGTTTCAGATCTGCAAAGTTGATACATAGCCTTAAAAATGCCAAATTTACAAATTTGCGATTTTGAAGTTTGCAAACTTGTAAATCCCAAAAAGTAACTGATTTTCTACTAACTCTGCTGACCTCATTTCTTCATCTTTCTTTACCGTTTCTGCACCATCAGATAAAGCAGATCGCTATCTATCGCATTAATATTTCAAAATTGTGATGCTGTAAGATATCTAATCAGGAGCGAGCTTAGAAAAAAGAGTACCCGTTTCGATCAATTAGGACCCACCAGGCAGGGAATCAGGTATTTTTGAATATACCTGTGGCTGAGAGCAAGTTCGGGGCATGTGCTTATACAATTGTATCAAAGATACAATAAAATAAGACATAGAAATGAAAATCTGCTCCTGCCTCTCTGTGTCTATCTTAGTGGCAGAAGCACACAGAGAGAGGAAGGAGCAGATTTTCATTTCTATGTTTCGTCCCAGTCTTAATTCTGATTAATTTCTATGATGAATCTATGCTTTGATGTATTTAGATTTCTTTTGGTCTTTAAATTTTATAAATATATCATTCCATGAGTAGCCCTCGTTCAAGAGGGTTAAACCGGTTGGAAGTATGGCTTTTCCTCGTTTTGATTTTACATTTATTGGAGCATTTTGGGATTTTACTTGTTTTCTTTTTTAATTACCAAAACGTCTACGCGAGGATCTGCTGTAAAGGAAAATCTGCAAGCTCTGTCCGATCGGATCGAGGCACTCTCAAAAAGTGTAGACACGCTCACCACACTATTCAATTCAGACAAGATTGAAATCCTCACGAACAAAGTGGAGTATAAAAGATGACATGGCATTAATTAACAGTAAGCAACATTAAGCAAGAGTTCGATTCTTTATCAAAGGATGTTGCTAACGGGATGAAAGCAAATTCATTGGACTTAAGAAAGAAACTCCAGTCAAGAAAATTTAGTTTCTATGAAGCTCTAAGAAACAAGGAGCTAGCACAAATCTATGAAGATGCTTTGAATGAGTCAACTCCCCGTATACCGCGGAAATTTTTCAAAAATCCGGTTCCGCAACACAATGGAATAGAAGCCATTTTCCGCAAAGAGCTCTGCTTGAAAACTTGCGAGCTTGAAATTAGACGGCTGAGGATTACAGCAGAATTAAAGTCTGACTACCTCAATCAAATTGATCAAGAAGTTATAGCGGAAATCAAGAGATGTTTTTCGAATGGTGTCGCAGATCTCCAGATAAAAAGATGGACAGAAGATATATTGAAGGAAGAAGAAAGAAGTAAGGAAATTTGGAAAGAAAAGAGTACTTTTTTCTCTTCCGACAAACATCTAGTACCAATAGACTCTCAAAACAAATTCATTGGACCTAAGACTGATGGACGTTCATATGCTAATGTTGCCAAACCTCGTCGAAATGATAGATTTAGGAAAAACGATGACGTTAATATGAAATCTAACTTCCAAAATAGACGCTACAATAATGCAAGAACTTATAATTTCGAGAAAAGATATAATAAGCCTCGTTTCAATGGAGGTTTTAATAGAAGGCCTTATAATCGTAATTACAGAAATAATTTCAATCAATACGATGATCAAATTGCGATACATGAGACAGATGGTAATGATTTGAATACTCGTTTGATAGACATGAACAATTCGGATTCTTTTTGTGTCTCTACATTCAACCTTCCTTCAGTATGCTTTGATACTAACGCTAAGACATTATTATCAAGAGGATGCAAATTTGTACCAAACCCAAACAAAAATTTGCAGCGAATGGAGGGCGAAGTGAATCGATTTTGCCGAAATCTGCGGCTGAAGGACTTTTTTAAGAACAATGAAGATCATGAAATGAAGAAATACAAAAGTTCTAATTATTACACGATACACCTCTAATTCGTGTTATTGTGCATTGTTTGTAGAACAATTAGTGCACAACATAGTGTGCACTAACTGTACATCAGCACATGCGCTGTGAATGGAAACATTTGTCAACAAAAGCTTTTCATTCGATAATTTACCCGTTGCGACTGCAAGCATGATTGTTATTCACACCGATAGAACGAAATTTCTGTCTGAGACAGTACATGTATATCAATGCGACTTCCTTCTTGAATATCAGATTTGCTATCAACAGATTTTCGGTATGTGATGATCGATTCGAGCTGGTAGCATCACAAAGCATTTCACGAACTGTCAGTGAAACTGTTCCGGCTGCAAGCAAGGCAAACTTAAATTGGTGTACGAAAACCTATGAAGACTGGGTAGAATGACGGAACCGAAGAACAGAAAGGCAATTTCCTCACCTTGACGAATTCTTATCATCCGACAAACAGTTAATATCTGATGCCATGCGTCATTTTGTCTTCGAAATACGTCGCAGAGATGGCAGTCCATATCCTCCAAAAACACTGTACAACATATTCTGTGGAGTCTGTCGTTTTGCGAGGAATCAATCTTCAGAACTTGTCATGATGGCCAAAGAAAATCCAGCATTCACGTACCTACACAAATGTTTGGATGCTCGAATGAAAGAGTTAACTCAAGCCGGAATAGGCTCCCTGGTGAAACAAGCTGACCCTCTGACATGTGATGAAGAAAGGCGATTATGGGATACAGAAGCCTTCTCAGTGGAAAATGGACAAGCCCTTCTAAGAACCGTGTACTTCTACTGCAGCAAATCTTTTGGCTTACGATCAAGAGATGAACACCGGAAAATGGATTTGAAGCAGTTTACCTTCGAAAGTGACGCTAGTGGTTCTTACGTTCTGTTTACGGGCTGGTCTGATAGTGTACAAGGGCCACTCAAGCAAATCATTCAAGCAATACGACTCTGAAAATCCTCGTTCAGTGTATAAGATCATCAAACATTACGTAGAATCTTTACAAGAAATGGAATATACGAGGAACCGTTTTACCGGCGGGCGCTTCCTAACATCCATCGCCACCGACCACAATATGGTAAGGCTCCTATGGGAGTCAATACTATTTCCAATCTGCTACCCCAAGCCGCAAAGATTGCTGGATTAAGTGGAAACATCACGGCCACTCGGGTAAAGTGACGTGCATAACGCAACTTTTCCTGCATCGAACAGATGAACAATCAAGGCTCGAACTGGCCACATAAGTGACCGATCAGTTCGCATGTATAAAAGGGTATCACCAACTATGGAAAAGGAAATCAGTGCTAGTCTGGATCCGCCTCCACCAAAGAAATCACGTCCAAAACTAGACATGTTAAGCAGTTTCTCTGTCAAAAAGCGCGATTTTGACGATATCGACGATTTTGCTATTCATCTTGAATTAAGTTCAAGATACAATTTTTATATTATTGATAAAATACAATTTATATTGTGGATTAAATCTTCACGTTTTGTTTTTCTGGGGATCTTGTTAGTATTTTAACAAAAGTACTCTAAGTACTTAAGTTAAGATCGAACTCCACTCTAACTACCGCCTTTTAACAGATCGTGCAAATATTTCAGTAATTGCATGTGGACACTTTTCATCGTGCAATAATTCAGTTTTTGCACTTCGACCTGATCCTCGGCTAACGGCTCGGATCGAAGTCCTCGTGCAATAACTATCAATTCTCAGTTTACCCCACAAAAAGGGCTGAACTTGAGCTTGATTCGCTTATCGAATTAACCATGGACAAAGTTAACATTTTAAAAGTGATTCCATTTAACCAAAATTCAATTTGTCAAGGTCTGAACGTAATATTCTAAAACTTTTGAAAGATAATAATCTCATACATGTCACTAAGGCGGACAAAGGTGGTGCGACTGTTATCCTTGATTATGCGTTCTATCGTGAAAGAATGTTAACAGAGCACCTAACCGACATGAGCACGTATGTTCCTGTTGAAAAACACAGTCTTAACAACACCTTGGTGAAAATAAATAGTTTGATGGATAACTTCAAGGATTGCGGCTTCACAAAAAATGAAAAAGAATATCTCATTCGATTTGACTGTGAAATGCCATTTATATACGGATTGCCAAAAATCCACAAGCATCAGGATTTCTTCAGTAAAATGCATGTAGATGATTATAACTGCATTACGACAAAACCACCTCAAACTCTTAAATTCAGACCAATAATTTCAAGCACTTTTGCCCCGACATCTCATCTCAGCGAATTTGTTGATGATATTTTGAAGCCCCTGATCCCCTCTTACCTAGCTACTGCAGAGACACCTTTGATATTTTAGAGAATATCAAGAAGATTAAAAGTAATGGTCATGATACTCAAGATTTGATTTCTAGACAAGATTTCTGATCACTTATGACGTAACGTCATTATATGCCAATATTCCTATATCTCTGGGAATAGATTCTATTGGTTTCTAGCTATCTGAGAAAAGCGAGTTTATTGATAAAAGGTTTTCAAAAGACTTCATTCTGGCTGCGGTGCGATTAGTATTAGAAAATAATTTCTTTTCATTTGAAGACTAAAGTGTACTTGCAGACATCTGGCACCGCCATGGGTACTAAGATGGCACCCACCTACGCCATTCTCGTCATGGAATATTTAGAAAGAAAATTATACGTAAAAGTCAAGGAATTATTCAACAACGATGTCGCCAATATCATACAAGAAAGGTGGGTACGTTACATAGATGACTGTTTTTTTATTTGGAATAAGGATTTCGGTAATATAAAGATATTCAATGACATTTTAAGTAACCTCCACGAGAACATCAAATTCACATCGAATCAAAGTTCCAGCAGTGTCAGCTTTTTGGATGTATTGATATACAAGGAGAACGGAACTTTGGAAACCGACATATACCGAAAAGAGACAGATACACAAAATTATATTCATTTTCTTTCCAATCACCCGAGACACGTAATCAAGAATATTCCTTACGCCCTGGCAAAGAGGATCATCAAAATTGTCTTATTGGAAACAAATCGTGGTAAACAATTGAATGAATTAAAGAAGCAACTTCTAAAATTGAAATATCCTCAAGGCGTAATTGACTATGGAATTTCTCGAGCATTAAGAGAAGAAGTGTCCCCAATTCGAAAAGAAAATAATACTACTGAGATAATTCCTTTTGTGAGCACCTATAATAAAAATAATCCAGACATTTACAACAAAGTTATTAAGCCCATCAGTGCCAGCTTGAGCCTAATGGAACATTTTCAGAGATATAAATTCATTAGATCATGGAAACAACTTCCATCTCTTTTAATTTATTGAACAAGAACAATTGTCCAGTAATACACGGCATCACTAAGTGTGAGGAACCGAGATGCGGTTGCTGCCCTATTTTGATAACGGGAAAACATATCAATATCATGATCAACAAAAAATTAACAAATTTTGAAATCAAGAGAAACATGAATTGTCTATCAAAGAACATCATTTATATTCTACGCTGTAACGGATGTAATACGATCTACGTTGGTCAAAGTGGCGACTATTTCCGCAACCGACTCGCTGTTCACCGTCAGCAAATAGCTCATGCCAACTACAGAGTGCTGAAGGTCAGCCAGCATATTGCGTCGTGTGCTAAAGACCAAACCCTATGTTTTCAGCGGCTCCTATTTATAAATTGTGTGTCTCTGCCACTAAGATAGACAGAGAGAGGAAGGAGCAGATTTTCATTTCTATGTTTCGTCCCAGTCTTAATTCTGATTAATTTCTATGATGAATCTATGCTTTGATGTATTTAGATTTCTTTTGGTCTTTAAATTTTATAAATATATCATTCCATGAGTAGCCCTCGTTCAAAAGGGTGAAACCGGTTGGAAGTATGGCTTTTCCTCGTATTAATTTTTGATTTTACATTTATTGGAGCATTTTGGGATTTTACTTGTTTTCTTCTTTCTTTTATATATATATATATATATATATATATATATATATATATATTTCATAAGAAAGAACGATTGCTTTGACCAGACATGTTTCAATCATATAATGATTATCATCAGCGGAAAGTAACATAAAAGAGACAGATCTTTCTTATTTTTTTCTTCTCTTTTCCAGTCAAACATGTCCAGTCAAAGCAATCGCTCTTTCTTATGGAATATGAAGCTCCTGGGCACACTTTGCGTGAATATATATATATGACCATGGCGCATGGAAGCAAAACTGAAGCAGCACATCTGGTCAATAGGAAAAGATTGTTTTGCGGTTTTGCGCATCAGTACCGTCTGATCCTTTGACATCACTCCTGACCTCAGACTTCTTTTAATGAGGTCCCTCAAAAGTTAATGAAAATCCGAGGATTCGGAATGTCCGATGCATAATACATATTAGGCCTGCCGTATTCAATCCAAATTTTATCGATCACTTTTATTGCTAGAAATTTACTCATCTTCCATCTTGCACATAACCAATAACTGAAGTAGCTGTGTTCACTAAGTGTGTCCTAAATCTGTAAATGGAATGCACCTATCCATTGCTTGCTAATGTCAAACTTTTGGGAATAATATGTGAAAGTTCCTCGCCATGGGATGCCCATATTGACCGCATTATAAAAGTGTACATTTTAAGGAAATTAAGAACATTCCTTCTTAAGAGCGATTCGATTCAACTGTAGCATGCAATAATTTTAAGCGACATGGAATATCATAACCACTTCTTTCTCTGCTTGAACCAGAAAAGTCGTATGAAAATTGAGAAAATTAGACGGAGATGCCATGGCATCATTTGTGGGGCGGAATGCGATGATGATTGATTGACTCCCTTGTATAAACGGCACTATGATCAAGCCCGGAAAAGGCTTTTGGATATTGAAAATCCCAGTAATATCCTCCATCATCTTTTCCCTGAACGACTTGCCCACCGCCAGCAAATAGGACCACCTCAAATGAAAACAGCACGTCAATGCAACTCATTTGTTCCTTTCTTAATCAGTCTTTTTAACCAAAGATGTCATTGATATGTTTTTACTTTTACATCGAAGTATTTTCTCTTTGCTTTGCTTAAAGAGCTTGACGAAATGCAACTTGATGATATCTTAACTACCTTGAGTAAGGAGCATGAGGCTACGATGACTATTATAAATTAGACTTTGTAAATGATGGCTGTCGAATGAAATTATCTAGCCATGTTTTCTTCCTATTCATCCTCAATGTTAGTCCTTTCCGAGTCTCTCCTCTTCTTCAAGCACATGTTGCATAAGGTCAACTCATCTTTTCAATAATTGTATAATAATTGCCACCTATAAGTTTCATCACAATGTCATCTATATCCATAATTTGAAGGTGAACTCAAAACCATAAAAATCTTATTTTCTTAAAACTTTCTGTGATAATATATAGCAACGATTTGTCATTTTCTTGTCGAATCCTCTGGACTATAAAACACTGCCACTACATATGATCCTACACGCTATATTGAAACTAATTCCACTACTAATTATTTCTCAGGAAGATACACACAGTTTGCCTTCAGACTGATGCTCACTATACAAAAGAAAGAGTAATTAGATCGAAGAACTAAATATTTGTCCGCATTGAAGACGACAAAAAATGACAAAAATTGCTGACAATTACGATGCCATTCCCCATTGATTCTCTTTCCAAAACATATTAAAAATGATTTGACTGCTTCAAGGCTTGCTTCACAGCTATGAAATATCGAAAATAAATGCAGACCATGATTCTCTTCCTGAAGGAAAATATTCTTCGACTAAATTTGATTGTCACCCTTCGAAGCATGCTGAGAGTAAATAACTGCCATCAATTCGTCCATCTGGATGTGACACTGAAACCAAGACGCTACATCAATGGGAAACATTTACTAGAAATTTACAGGAGCGGGAAATCAAAAAAATAAAGAAAAAATGTAATGAACGATATTCCCATTCGGAACATCAAAGTCTCAATGTAGTTCGCTCTCACCTGAATTCTTAATGAACAGAATACAGTTGGAATAAAGGAATGAGAGAGAAATAGCAGCGTACTATAAATGTCGAGTTCAATGAATTCAAGTCAGTCCCAGGTGTGCAGCTGATGCGTTTCTCTCTGAAATAAACATTCAGATTTCTGCGTTGGAGACTGCATTGCACCTGAAATAGTTCTCATGCACGATAATGAAAATCATCTCATCATGCATAACTGAATTTGAACTCAGTTGCTGAATTTCCTTTGATGTTTGAAAATATTCACCAATCAGTAGGATCACAATCAGTATTCAAGAAAACCCTGCCTTTTGCTTTTTTATTCCAGTCATCTTTTGCATTGTTTTTTTTCAATTGAACAACTTTTTAATGTTTTGACAACCTCAAATGCCGCTTTAATGTGTAAACTGAAGCACTTCTGATCTCGACAACTTTTTGCTTGTAAGTTTGCTAAGCTGTATGTTTATATCATGATACTCATGCCGACAACTACTCGACTTCCTGAAAGTATTGTAGACCTTCGCATTCGCCTATCTAGGTGGCCTTGGATAGACAATAGAATTCTCGGTTCACTTGCCCCAATCTTCTCTCCCTTTGAATAAAACATCAAGGTGCCTATACCAACTGACAGTGTCACACAGGAGGAGATTTTTCTGTGATTTGACAAAGGATAAAAAAGCTCTCCCTGCTTTTTACACCAATGTATTAAATTAAAATTCAAATTATAAAATCCCAATATGACTTTGTCAGCCCACTGTGAACTTTGTCATGAATTTTAATTGAATATATTTGTCTAAAAAAACAAGTAGAGCTCATTTTTGATCCAATCAACAAGAAGTCCATCTTCTTCATCAAATTATTATTGATCTCACTTATTGTTTAAAAACACAACGCATTATTAAAAGCATGCTTTTAATCACGACCATAAAACTATGTCTGGGAGCACAGTTTCATAGCATGTACGCAAAAGCAAGACTTTGCATCCACGTTTATAGCATCGCATAGAACTCATGTTTAAAAGTGTGGCTTCATAACCTTATTTGAAATCAATTTGCAAAGCACGGTTTAAGACCATGTCTAAAAACATGGATTTAAACAGGTTGCTTTAAAACTTAGTTAAATAAGAACTGGGTGTTTTTGACTCTATGACATTACAGCTACTCAACTGATGCTGCGAAAACCTGATCAAATTTATTACAGTTCAGCGTGCTCCAAACGTGCCTTGAAAGCTAGTGGATAGTGAGCATTATTGCACAAATTCGCAAGTAGTGATAATCAAATCTATCTGAGCACTAAAACGACACCTACAAAACTTGGATGTTATTTAGGCCAACATTCATTAACTTGCACGAGCTTATCGTATTTCAAATTTCATTATTAGGGCCCATCTGCTTTTCCTAAATCTAGTCACTTTTGCAATTTTATTTTGTCTACCGGATTAGTTCTTGCATCTCTTAATGCGCCTGTCTTGTGGCAATAAATTAGCGCAGACCATTCTCGACCTATTAATACCTAAAAGATGGAGCTGGAGGTCTAGTAATATTAGCAAAGTCATCACTTATTGCATGCGCAAATTCAACAATAATGTCACCAATCCGTTCAAAATTCACGCATTTGCTATTGCTCGCAAGCTACATACAACCAATGAAAATCCTATAGAACCTGAGCATCATAAAATTGTAAAACAAGTGGACAAATGCAAATGTATACATATACGATTAAAAGAATTTCCATTGTCTGGGACTCAATTTGCTGGACAAACTAACCAGCATCAATCAATAGAACTGAACCCAACGGGGTCACCTAACGCAGAGTGACCCATAAATCTATTCGGGTTTTAGAATTGTCATGATTGCGCTACAATTTGAAATTGATCTGTATTTTTTCTAGACGATTTGTTCATGAATGAAATAACAAAGCAGCTTTCAAAATATTTTTTTATGATTTTTTGTAGTATATAATCTAACTATATTCCAACAGAGCGTGTGACCTTCCATCATTTTATATCTATAGAATGATTGAGAATTGAATTGAAACAGATGTCCAAATCAAGCACACATGGAATAAAATTTATCCGGTTTCTTAGGTCAGAGCTAGGCAGAATAAGCCATATGCCATTTTGACTATGTGTTTGTTTCTCATGGCAGATAGCGCAAACAGGTAGTAGAAGAAAATAGATGAAACTTTCCAAACCCGTTATGCGTTTCTTGTAAGAACAGAAATATAGAGATCAACGCGCTGAAGCACATGTACAGCAAACAATTGATGAAAGTGTGAAATCTTTATAAATGTTGCTTCTATTAAAGACAATGTTTCTCAATAAATGTTTGATTGCTTATGACTGGTTCTGTAATCAAAGGCGACTTGTGCCTCATTCTGTTTGACAGCCCTTGTGTGCCTCCGGCCTAAGTGATCTTTGCCCAAAGATCAGAGTTTATTGCAGTTAACAACTATCAATTAAGAGCACTTGGACAAGTCGGTCACAAATAAAAAGGATCAGAGGGTCATAGAACAAAAACTGGCGCAGTCAATCAGCTTCGAGGTTGGAAAATAAATGTGAATGGAAGTTAGACCTCGGGTCCGATGCGGTCAAGCAACTGTTTCTGGTAACGATGCATTTAATGCACAGATGGTGAGAATATAGATTCCAACGTCAACATTTTTTCATTTGAAAATTCCATATTAAAACTTAATGGCTGATTCATGAAGTGCAACTTCCTCATTGCGAGATATGCCAAACTTTGATGTACTGAATTTTAAAAGTACAATGCCATCAAGTGAATTTTTTTGTATTCTCGTAGCAGCAACGACCAAAATAGAAATATAATTGTCTATCAGTACATCGAGGCATGCAACTGCATAGAATAATAGCAGTTGGAATTTTGTTGGTTTCTTTTTCATGTATTTTAGACAGTATGAATGATGATGTAGCTATGCGTGTTTATGCCAGCAGAGATATGAATCGTTATCATAACAACGCAAATAATGTAGAATATGCAAAGTTTCTCACAATAACGGCCAACTCTTGCGTGATTGGCAACTTTAAATCAAAACAAAACGGTTGTACTTGTGGATTTATAGTAAGCATAGCTAATTTGATTATGAAACATGACTTTTTGATGTTTTCCGTCAACACAGCTTTTTCTCTCATGAGATTTCTTAATTGCATGAGTAAATCAGTTAGGCTAAGTCCCTCAAATATCTGCAGATCTGACATGGAAACACCAGGAGGTATGCTTCGGCTTCATTACTTAGGTTTGTGCCATGGTAATCCGACAGCATAATATTGAAGTACTGGAGCGAACATTACAAAGCAACGCTGTGCTCATTATTTTCTATGACTCCCTCAAGGCTGCTGAATAGGTACTTTTACCGGCTGCACAAGGGATACCAACCCCGGAGTCCGAGTCAGAATCGCAAAGAAAGTCAGCGATTCCGACTTCGGATTGTAAAGTCAACTCAAAGAAAAATTCAAACTTTTAAAGACCGTTGTTATTAGTAGCTTCCACACATTCTTCGGGGCAATTTCCTCTTCAAAATATTTGAAATTTCGAAAGTCTTAGTCATAAGCCATTATTTTGTCATGACATAAAATGATTATTGAGCTGAAAGTCAATGCCCATGTAAGTAAAGATTAAGGACTGTTTTTAAGTATCTGACTTTCATGCATTTTTGATGGACTTGTTTTTATCGTCTGCTGAAAACAGAGCTGATCTGACTTTGCGTGAGAAGTTAGAATGACTTCTAGCTTATAGACTTAAGGCTTTTTTGTGGTACACTGTTATTCATAAAGTCCCAAACACTGGAAAGAGATCTGAAACTGAGCACTAACTACGACTAAGAAGCGAGTCATCATTTTAAAACTCTTTGGGTTCGAAAGCCACAGACTTACTGAATTCGTACTCACTTTTAAAATCTTTTGGTTCGAAAGACGTATTACTTAATTCGCACTCATTTTGGTACTCATTTAACCAATGTACTGCCGAACAATTTTGCATACGTTAATGGCCGACCAGGTCAAAAATGACCCGAAGCTAAGTTTAATGGGTTTTCTTCCATCTCCAATGGTAAGATACCTGAAAATTTGCAACTCATTATCTGTAGACACTTTTGACATGTAAATCATAAATAAAGGATTGATATGTATTGACAAAGTCGCACGTAAAAATAGATGATGATGTACATGGCAATTGAATAAAGCAATCGGTTAATTAGTGCTTTGAAATCAAACACAGTTAATAATTGCAAGTTTGATATTACATTAATGAAAAATATTAGACACTTTTCACAAAGAGGGGATATATTTTTTGTGGAATAATTTTTGAAATGCATCTGTTTCATCGATCACATCTAGTCTAGTGTTTGTTGTCCCATGTTGATGGAAAAATGTAGTACCTCGTTCGCGGTTGCTTGACGTTTGTGAGATGATGTCTGTTGAAAAGAGCAAAGAATATGCCACGACGTCATTGTGATTTTAAACGTGGTCGTTTGAAACGATTGCGCAGCTTCCACCAATTGTTCACCGAGCTTCAGTAAGAAATGTCGCCACTGCCAGTTTTTACTGTGCATGTTTTGGTGTACCAACGTCCAGAATCGTATAATATAGTTTTATCGGCCATCTTCGAGTTCCTCTCCACGTCGATGTCCTTGAAACTATCTTGTCGAGAACGTCTGCTCAGCCGTTATGCTTGTTGTAATGGAAACCGATTTCTGGCTTATTTTCTTCGGATGGGTCATCGCACGTTCCAGTGAAGTGCACTGTTGATAGAAGAACAACGTTTCTGACCTTGTAAGGATCGCATGATACAATGGTTGCATAAATCTGACGATGTCCGAGCATAATCGAGTAGGCCTACATGCGGTAAGCCTACTCGACCATTTCTATTGGAATATTTGGAGAAATTTGCTTGGTATTCTTTTCTATGCTTCTCAAAGTGCCTACGTATAACAATCGTCCCTCACTTTATCTGTTCGCTAAATCAAAAGACGTAAAGAAGCTATCAGCAAACCCATTTCTAGTCAAAACTTCTTCGGATCAAAAATGACGCGGTCGGCCTGATACGTATGTAAAACTTTGAAATACCCGTAGTACTCTTCGGGTAATAGATATGAAATGGAACTATAAATGAAGATAAACACTATAAAGATAAAATAAAAGTCACGAAATCTCACGTTCATCTGATTTTCCTTCCTTTGTTAATTTAAGCATGGAAGTCCGTTCGGGTCATTTTTGACAGTACATTTGATCGGCAGTAGCCTACGTGGGCTAATAAGTTGCATAGGACTAGCACCTCCACCAATCGACCAACCTGCTGCATCCCATATGCCTATCCATCTATAAGAAAGCGAAAACCATTTAAAGTAAACAACATTCATCTTGAAGAAAATTATTAAAAACAGAATACATTGAATTACAGTCATGATCAAACAAGGTTAACATATGTCCCTAAGAAGAGGAAATATGAAGACTTTATACAAGGGTTTCTTTACTACATGATCAGTCAATTAAAATAGTCATATGCAGTCAGCAAGTGCTAATAGCATCAATAGTGAAATTAAAACAACTAACTCAGAATTTATATGCCATAAGTTTATGAAAAATGTTTTTGCTAAATTGCACCTTGCCATTCACGACTATAAAAATGACAATTCACATGCCAAAAGGTAGTCATAATATCTCCTTGCGAAGAATGTGCAAATCAGTTGATTTGGTTCTAGAATCATTATCATTGAAGTGAAAAGAGCAGACGTTTGTGCATTCCGTCGGAATAAAGTTAATTCGATGAATGTCTGATCCAAATTGATGACTTCAGTTCATTCAGAGAATATCGATGGAATGTCACAGATTGATTTGCAAGACCGCTTCTTGTTTCACTGTACCCACTTCGACATGCAGGAACACAGCAATCATTTTCCTGCAACCCATGATTGTATTTGCATTAGGGCTGCACATAGAGCAGTGATATATAAGTAGAGTGTCGACTCAAAAAGTATCTGTATACAGTGAAAATTTTTATATGAAAAGATCAGTTTCTTGCGGAGATTACATTCCCGTGGTCCAAAAATTTATTTGAGCAGTTCTAAAAAAAAGTCAAAATTTTGAAAATTCATATACTACCGAGATGACTCCTCTATGTAAGTAGTATGAAACAAGTATGATATCAAAAGGAATAAATATTTGCTAATGAGCATCCCAACTAAGCGGAAATTAAGCTGATTATCAAGGGAATTTCATGATCCGTTTTATAATGGAAGTCTTCATGAAAAAGTCGACATCTTATTGTGCTTTCTTGGCTGAAATTTCACATTTCTAATTCATGAAAGCAATAGCAGGTCATCGAGTTGCCAATTTAAAAAACATTACCTCTCCAAGGCTGTGATGAAACGGACAATCTGTAAAATAACATAATTTCCTTCTGCTTTGCTATCATGATCAGTCAATTCCGTTGTAATTTCTTCAAAACTGCATAGATGTGCATATCTCACATTTTGAAACAATTCCGACTACATCTCCCTTGAGTTCATTTAATAAAATCTAAAGTGTATACACATTGGGGATTTAATAAATGCGGAGTTGCCACTCTACCTAACACACTTACTCTATGGGGCTGCAGTAATTTTTCAAAGTAAGAATTAATTTTTATTATTTTATTAGACTATGCAACAAGCATAGTACCCAAAAGAACAACAATAACTGAAATAGCATCTATAATGTCATAATAAATCATCGAACTGAGGCACAATCATCAATTACGTCTTCATGAAAGAATAAGCAAATACATTTCAAAATCAAAACTTAAAAGCCAGAGAGTAAAAATGAAAATTAGAAGTGAATCTTATTGTGGCTGCTTCGATCCAGGATTTTTAAGAAATGCATTCCTCTCATTTAAGATGCTGAATCGGACTGAATTTAGGGCACTGAGGCAGCGCTGAATCATTGGACAAATGTAACCGAGTCAGGTCCTTTAAGTGTGGTTCAAATTCAGTAAGCGACAACCGTAGGGGCTGTTAAGCCAAGTAGCACAAAATAAGAAATGTGTAAAATCAGAACACTCAACTTGTGAGATCATAACACCCAACTGATCTTTGAAAGTACTTACTGCCTCAAATAACTCGATCAAATGTTTGACTTTCCCTTGAATCGATCTATTACGTCAATTTAAGTGCACGCTGACATCAGCAAACTGTATAAAAAGTCTAATGACAAAATCATCATCGTTGAATTGCGAAAATGATTTGTTTAGTTGACAAAGGTATTGCCTTACCTAAAACTGAATCATGAATAGGCCGCGGTCCGGTAAATTTTACTAAGCCGGTCACAGTTTGCGTATCCCTGGACTGATTCATTTTAAAATATATTGTTTTAAAATAATAAATTTTGAAATTCACATATTGATTTCCGCACTTATTCTTCATTAAGCATCAACATGCACGCTTCAGCCTGTTGAACTTCATAGGCATGTTTGAACCAGTGACATTGTAGAACATGCTTCCATCTTCTATCCGCAAGGCCATCAGACTATCTGCTGACAGCCTGACTTTGCAAGGAGGACATTGCTTTATCCATGTATTGCATGGAGGTTGGATTACTTTCTGCAATCATCTAACACCAAATTGATTCATTCCTTCTTTCTTTCATGTTATCACATTGCCTTAAGAAACAGTTTAGAAAATGGCGACTTTTGTATAATATCTATAAGCGTTTCGTGTAGAGACATAATTAATGATAACGTCCAGTTTCGTCTATTTTCTGATTTTCCTCCCCTCAAATCTGAACTTTCTTCCTCAGCTAAAGCAGCCGTGTATAGAAAATAATTATCTTCCTGCTTTCTCCGTGTCTATATTTTCATAATTTATTGCTTGAACGTGTCAAATTTCATTCAGTGGAAAGGAAAGTCTTCACACATTCAGTTTCCTTTCTCCAAACTAAAGCAACGCAATACAGTAACAGAACTTGTCAGCAGTAGTTAGGTTAATCTTTGTAATTATGCATCAATGAGACTGAATTTGCATTCAGTACATTTGCGCTGAAGAAAAGAAGATACCTATTCAGAGAAATTCCTAGAAAATCAGAAATGCGCAATTTCATTTTTACGACATATGCTATCTGCCTTTTTCGTTCTTCTGCCATCCTCCATTCTTCATTAATAAGAAAGCGTCTGTAGTTGTTTCCAAGGATTTATTGATACATTTTTGGACGGGAAACGATACATAACTGACTGGAATATGACATAAGCAGGTGGTAAGAAATGATGCTCCTCCACATTTGCTACAATTTTAACGCATCTTCGATGTTAACGTAAAACATGGAGACATTACTTTTCTCCAATGTATCTCTCGCTGTAATCCCTTGAGCTGAACGAAGAAGAACTTTTCACTAAATTTTCGAGTTTTAGTGTGCAAATAGTAATAGAATAATTTCGCATTAGTGCTTCATGATAAAGGGTTTATTGCATGAAAATGTATGAGATTTTTCTTACTGCCGCGCATGCATTTGAACTTTATGAGTTTGTAAATGACAAGTGCCACAAAGATGTTGGTAAACGACATTCTTCAAACTGAAGGTGTCGTGATGGGCAATTGTTTAAGTCCATTATCTGCGAATACTTTTATGGGTCACTTCGAGATGAGACTTCATTCTGTTATTGGTGATCCCTTCGTTGAGCATGCGTGATATGTCGACGATTTTTTTGTGCTTTTAGATGAGCGGTCCCTGGACATCCATGATGTTTTGGATAAATTAATGATGCTCACGAGAATTTGACTTTCACGTTAAAATGGAAGCGGACAACTCCATATCGTTTTTAGATGTTCGTGTCGACCGTCTTGGTGATGGTTCAGTCTCCATTTCTGTTCACAGGAAACCATCTTCAGGTGGCTTATACAACTATTTTTACAGCTTTGTTCCTGTCGTGTGCAAAGTTGATCTTGTTCGATCGCTTGTCAGCAGGGCCTTTCGCATCTGTACTGCTGATAAATTACATCACGAGATCTAAGAGGTTGATACTGTTTTGGAGAGTAATGGCTACCCTCCTACTTTTGTGAAATGGTACGTTCAATTGCCTCGACCTACTGATTCTGTTGTGCTTGGGCCAGCCAAGAAATGTATCTAGTTGACCTTACCTTTCATTGGTGACAAAACGGCCGCTCATTTTCGCCGCTCTTTTCGTTCGGTTTTGTCTACAGTAGACTGAACGTTGAGAAACGCTGAGACTTGAGACTCTTTTTAACAAAACTGATGCCGGACATCAACAAGCTTATCAAACAACATCAATCCCATCCTGCGAGACAGTGAACCCATTCGCATACTACACTTCATGCCAATAACTTTGTATCGATTCATGATTGTTTTTGTAGTTTTCTATCATATTTTAGTTGTGTAGTGCTTCGAAATTAGTAAAAAGATATAATTATGTTAGCAAAATACTGTGCTAAATTATGCAAAAAAGAGATCCTAAAGATGGTACAGAAGCGTGCAATTATGATTTGTGAGGTGAATCTTTTCTTTTTAATGAATGCATGGGGAATAAGGACACGCCTATGCCTCGAAAGTGTCCCCCAGCAGAAGTAAATTGAAAGAAAACAAATAGATAATAGAAGAAAGAAATGTGGGGATGACTGTAAATAAGCAGTATTAATCAATAATTAAGTATTAATTAACCTATTAAACATTGATAACTAAGTCAGAAAGTCAAACATATTAAAAAAATATCAAAAAAGACAATCTAAGGGTACCATCATTGCCTGCACTGAATAAAAATCTAGCATGAACACCATGTCTTCGACTTGTGACAGTGAAAACAAAGATGACTCTTCGAATGTATGTTTTAAACATTTTTCAGCAAGCATTTTTGCAATTGTATTTGTCAAGTTATTTGCCATTGAATCATTGTGTAAAAGTAACAAAATATACCGACGATGTCATATTGATTATTCCTGCGTATGATGATGTCGACAACTTGACTATTGTGTCATCTGAAATCTCCCATTTTAAAGAATGGTGTGACAGCCATCAAATGCGGTAAAACAGTAAATCAAAGTCAGTTAATGTAAATTTTTAAAAAGTTCCTATGCGTCCTGTTTCTAACATTCAAAATGTGAACATTTGAAAATTTTAGGTCTCTTTTTCAATGATAAGCTTACATGGTCCAGGCAGTTTGATCACATTGTCTCAAACGTTTCCAGACGTCCACATGTCCTTCGAGTTTTGAAAGGTGTTCTTAATCACGACCAACTTGTACTGGTATACAATTCAATTGTACGATCAATAATTGATTACGCATCACATGTTTTTGTTTAACGTGGTGCAACACTTGATAGCAAATTAATGATTTTTTCTAGAAGAGCCTTTCGCACGATTCACGGACCAGATGTAGAGATATGTGACAGATGTTCAATTTTAGACATTTCAGATCGTAGGAAGATGCTTGCACTAAGGTTATTCCGGCAATCTCTTTCGGACACTCAGCATATCTTGCACAAGCACTTGCCATCGATATTTGCCATCGACTTTGCATCCGTTTTCACATCAGACGATGGTGCCTTACCTCCCTTCCCTAAACGAGTGAATCCTGGAATATCTCTGGATTTTATTCATTTTACTCCGGAAATTGTTGAAAGAGCTCTAGAACGGTTGCCGCTTAAATTATCACAAACTCCTGATGATATCCCTCTACTTATTCTTCGACGTCTTGCTAGTACTCTCGCATTCCCATTAAGTTGCATTTTTGATCTATCCATGTCAACCGGCAAATTACCATCTACTTGGAAAAAAGCTCTAGTCTGTCCAGTCTTTAAGAACAAAGGATCCTCCTCTTCCCCCAATAGCTATCGCCCGATCTCACTTACCTCTGGCTGTTGTAAGGTCATGGAAAGGGTAATTTCTGATGAAATATATTCCTATACAATGAGCCATAAGCTTTTTTCCATGGAACAGCACGGCTTCCTTCCCCGACGTTCAACAGTTACACACATGCTCAGTTCGATATTCGAAATGTGTTCTGCATTAAGTCTCCATAATCGCTTCGATTGCGTGTACATTGATTTCTCTAAGGGCTTCGACACAGTATCAATACCTAAGCTTTTCCATAAACTCTCAAGCTATGGTTTCAATGGTTAATTGCTCCAATGGATTAATAATTGTCTATGTAATCGAACTCAGAAAGTCATAATCAACACCATCACTTCGGACGCGGTAGCTGTTACAAGTGGCGTGCCCCAAGGCTCTGTTCTTGTACCTGTATTGTTCCTTCTTTATGTCAATGACGTGTTTGACTGCCTTGCTGGATCGACTTCAGCCCGCCTTTATGCTGATGACTTGAAATTTATGTCAACCAGAAGTTATAACTCCTCTTCACAAGTATCTTCAGACCTAAAACATACTCTTCTCAAATTTGATAATTGGTGTAAAACGTGGCAACTGAAGACTTCTATGCAAAAAAGCTTGCTGTTTACTGCTGGAGATCGATATGCTCCTTCCGTCAACTATCATCTCGACAGCGTATCCCTGAAAAATTCAGTCACTGTGAAAGACGTAGGCTTTTTGATCTCATCAGATCTCAGATTTAGTGATCACTGTGCGCGCATCAGCTCAACTGCATATGCCAGAGCATACTGTATCCTAAAATCTTTCGTTTGCCGCAACTCTCGTATCTTAATGAAAGCCTTTGTTGTCTTTGTTCGCCCTCTCTTGGAATATGGAAGTGCAATCTTTTCACCGTACCTCAAACGCGACATTTTTCGTATTGAGCGTGTTCAGAGATTCTTCACCCGCATCGTCTGTAAACGCTCTGGTATCAAGTATGACAGCTACTCTCACAGATAACAATTGTTAAAATTAAAATCTCTAGAATATAGGCGCATTTTGTTGGACTTGTACTTCTTGTATAAACTGTACTACAATAATTTCGACTTGTCGCTCAATTCTTTACCACCTACCTTTCATCTCAAATTACTCGAGGTCAATCACGTAACAGCTGTCAGATTGTGCCAGTCTTTAAAGTTAATTCGAACTATCTCAGTGGATTGTTTTTCTTTCGCGTCATCAAAATATGGAATTCATTAAACGATTCAATAGTGAAAGCTCCAACCTTCATGATGTTCAAGAACAGACTCAAATCAATTGATCTAAGTGAATTTTGCTCATACTGTGACTGCTAATATGTGATTTCGTATAAAATTATTTGACAAGTGCTTTTTATACCTGATGGTAAATTTTATTTAGATACATTCCTACATTCCATATTGAAGATGATTCTCATCATAATGAAGATCAAGAAGAGTCTCAATCTCATTGATCTGAGTGAATTTGTATATATTGTGATCATGATCACTAAAGTGTAAATTTTGTATAGATGATTTTGTTGCATTCATTCTTATATTAGATGTTAAGCATTTACGTTCTTTTGCTTCATTGTGAGGACTCCCATCCAATGAACTCTTATCATGTCGTGATCAGATCATCTCTTCAAATTTGTAAATATAGGCCCTGTAGATCTCACGTATTTTGTATACGGTGTATGATGTATATCATGATGACTCTGAAAATTTGTAAATATGTAGGTCTCACATAATTTGTTTATGATGGTATATGATGTGCATGTATTCGCCTCATGTGCTATGCCCCTAATGCAATTAGGCGGTCGATTATAATTGAGTAAAATACGCTTAGATATCCATATTCAACATGTATATTTTGAACTGCAATATCTTTCTCAGGTAATCTACTGCAGTAGATTACCTGGGAGTAGATTACCTGTAATGTGTTATAACACACTTTAACGATTGAAACAGTACTATGATTGAAAACTAAGTTCTGACTCACCGAAGCGAAAAGAATTAGCTCTTAAATGCTCCATGAGAGCTAGAAGATGTGCCAGATTCAAAAAATTGAAGACGGAATTGTCTTAGACTTCTAAACCACTAATACACTCTTACAGATAACTAATAAATTATTAATAATTACGAGATGAGTCTGAGCTTAGTTTCCAACCCAATACAAATAATAGAGTAACACATCATAAAGTGCAATTGTTAAAAGTACATCCATAAAAATTGATAGACTTGTTTTCTCGTGTGTTTGTGTTGTTTGTAGATACAACATTGTTTGTTGTAGCTTCATATGATCCATACAGCACTTTCGACATATCTTTCTCGAATACCTCGGCATGAATGTAGGCACTATCTGCTTTTTCATTGATTCGACCTGTTTTGAGTGCTGCAACCTCCTTGGATATGCCGCCTTGTACAAGTCGAGTCTTAGCAGTGCGTCGTAAAGAAGTGTTCGTAAAGAATTCGCCGTCTTTTGCAATATTTTTCATCAACGTTTTAGTGGTATTTTCAATTTTATGAATCCCCATTGGGCAGCGTTTGTACCAAACAGCTCCTTTTATTTGATGTTTCTGTAAGGGCGTCAGATAAAATGCTTTGCACGCACCATCTGGTCTATGTCGAATGTACTCTTTATATAATTTGATCACACATCGATCTGGGTTGTCCGTGTTCTGATAAACTCGAGTCTCTTTGGGGTCCATTCTGGCACATTTTAATCCATAACGCTTGTTTTTTGACATTCTTTCAACGTATTTCAAATATTCTTTATCATCACTGTCTTTACAAAGAATTAATTGAGATTCGTCTCCAAATTCCATATCATGATGTTCTTTAGCCGCTCTAAGGCTCAAATGAACTCCCAAATGATAAATAAGTGTGCGGATTAGCTGATCTGGATTTGAAATTCCAAAACTACCATTTTCCCATAATTCGTTCTCTTGTTCTAGATCAATTGGCAATGCTCTTTTCTTTGGTTTTACGTTACCGCGTTGAGCTGATTTTTTCATCTGAGCATCAAGGGAATCACGAGCACTTTTGAAATCAATGTCCGTAAAAATAGAAATTTTCCATTTCATTTCTGTATTGAAATATAGCTGTAGCATCGCACCAATGCCTTTCAACGATTCTGGAGGATACATATCTCCATCAACCTTTCTGACCTCAGCGAAGAAGTACTTCAAACAGTGATTGAGATCGTTTGGTGTAAATTCTTTCACATTTTTATATACTTTCAAAACATTATCGTCAATTCTTATTTTCCAGTGGTCATGCCAGGTGACAAATAGCTTGAATGCCCATCTCATCTTATTCCAAGTACTTTTTGGTATTCTATTATCGATATCAGAATTAACTTCTTCCTCTGACATGTTTACAAATCTCGACGTCATTCCTATGTCATTGATTAGTCAAAAGTGAAGAAAGGAATGCTTGCTTAGATAATTAAGCTGTTTCAAAATTCATGAATTCAAATATGAAATATATCCATGGAGTCATGAGATATCATTCAGCGAACACATAGTATTATTACACTGACTTCTATGTATCACACAGCTCAAATCTACTCATATGATGCTATGGTATTCTCCTCGCCTTCGGCTCGGAGAATACCGTAGCATCATATTCGTAGATTCTGACCGTGTAATACATCGAAGTCAGTGTAATAATATTACGTACATCATGATCACTTGGTGTATTTGTAGATATACAAGGTGTTTCAAAAGTAGGCTAACAGTTGATTTTGCCCTAGGAAATCTATGTTGACCGTTCTATTGGCGATTTACACCTGAATCAGTCGATGGATATCCATGATCAGTCCAACATGAGCCATAGACTTCGAAGTAATTGCTACTATCATTTAGAAGTCTATGCAGTAGCATTCCATTGGCAAAGGAATTTTGAAATCTATCATGGACAAGATATAGCACCAATCTGACATTACGTACATGGATATGTTCAATTAATTTGATTTGAATCAAACACTGTTAGTTTGACTTGAAGTGAATTAAACAAGCTTGAAGCTTTTTTGAATTTGCTGCTTCTGTCATGTCAGGTCATCTAAAAGATGATCAGAGAAAATGGATTTTGAAATCCTTTTGGAAAAACAAGAATGCTGAAAAGGTGCGAATGGAATGGAGAGATGCCTTTCACAGCAATCCTCCATCAAGATTTGCTATTTATCGCATTCGAGATAAATTTAAAAAGACCGGTTCGGTAGAGAATGCACCGAAGTCAGGACGCCCTCGATCAGTTTCAATAACATCAAACGAGGAGCTAGTGGCCCAAACATTTGTTCAAAGTCCGAAGAAGTCAACAAGAAGAGCCTCATTGGAGTTGGACATTTCTCTAAGCTCTACTTGGAGACTGATGAGGAAAGTTGAGTTGAAACCATACCGACCCAGACTGTTGCAGCACCTTCTACCGGATGATGCTGAACGACGCTTGCAGTTTGCTGTGCTCATGTTGTCGGAAATTCGGGAGAACCCAGATTTGCTTGACAAGATAGTTTGGTCTGACAAAGCCAGTTTCAAACTATCAGGTCACGTAAATAGACATAACTGTGTCTACTGGTTCCCTGAAAATCCGCACATGGTATCAACAAATGAGCTGAACCAGTCTGGGCCGGTATGTCAAGCAACGGTGTGATTGGGCCAGTATTTTTTGAAAGAACTGTGACGGCTGAGGTGTACCTTCAAATGCTCCAATCCTTTGCGATTCCTGAGATGCAGTCATTGAACAACTTCACCAGTGCAAATGCACCAGCGCATTTTGCAGTGAGTGTCAGAAGCTATCTGAATGACACTTTTCCAGGAAAGTGGATCGGGAGATGTGGTAGCATCCTTTGGCCTCCTCGCTCTCCCGATCTAACTCCGATGGACTTTTTCTTTTGGGGCGTTGTAAAGGAGAAAGTGTACGGACGAAAACCTCACACACTTTCTCAACTCCGCTCCTACATCACAGATGCCTGTCAAGAGATCAGTGATGACAGGAACTTATGCAGAACTGTGTGCCACAGTGTGGCCGAAAGACTACAAGAATGTGCCGATGTCCATGGTGGACATTTTGAGCATTTGCGTTCGTGAATTTTTGCAACTTTAAGTTGATTAATTTTTTGATATGTTGAATAGGCCTTGGTTATTCATTTGTTCATTTTTTTGTTAGGAAACCAAGCAAACAAAATGGTAGTTGTTTTAATGTTAATACCTTTATTAATTTCAGCCTCCTCTAGGTCATCGTCAGAAGCTTCTGACCATGGTCTAAGAGGAGGCTGGAATTAACAAATGTGAAGGACATTTGGATGTCAGCTGTTCTTCCTTCTTCGCCTCCCTGTCTTGTGTTGACGACAGCGTCTTCGTGCACCAGGCTGAGGGGCGCGGAGGACATTCGAATGTCAGCTGTTCTTCCTTCTCCGCAGTAACACTGAAACAACTACTATCTTGTTTACATGGTTTCCTAATAATTTTTTTTTGATAGATGTTGGATAGTTATTCGACTTCTCATGATCGGTATAGATTCAAATTGGGTTGTAGTGAAATATGTAGGCATGAAAACACTGGAGATCATGAGATATTTTAATATGATTTACGCGATGTCAAAGAGTATTGAATTTTTGCCCCTTACGAATACAAGGCATATTAGCTATCTGTGGCATCGTGAAAAAGATTATTATGACATAGCTTATTAATCTATAGCATTAAGACATAGCTTTTCAAGGCCAATTTCTACTGTTAGCCTACTTTTGAAACACCTTGTATATCTCATGTATTTTTTATTGATGCTAAACTTTTTGTATGCATATGTATCACGTTATCAACGCTTGCTTGTAAGTGCCCTTGCGACCATCGCTTTGCGTTTTCTGTATATTTCAGAATAAACATTTATGACTTATGACTTATATCTAATCGAAGTCAACGAATTATCTTGTCTCACTACAATACTATTCGGAGATTGAATTCCTTCATCAACTCGTGTGCACTTTTATTCAATGAATCAATGAACTCATGCAAGCAATTACATTATCTTTGAACTTCAAACTTGCTCATTTACTAGTAGTGATTTTCTTCTAAGACCGTCATGAACAGATGCCTTATGTAAATTGACTAAATGTTTTTTTCTTCTCTATGTCCACCTCCCCGATTACCATTGGAGGTGCAGATTTGTATTTTTGTTTTCAATAAACGCTATTTCATTCATTTATCAAGAAACACTAGAGGTCTATATGTCATGCGTATGTCAATTGTATAATTGACAAAATGATTTCTGCGTTCACTATTGAGCTACACCTGGTCAAAATGAAAGTACATGAAATCAATGGTGTACGAATGGCGTTGCATTTTCCATCAATCGTACTGCTATGTATAATATGATCAGCGAGGGGGTGATTATTAAATTTGATATAAAAAGTGGGCAATGAGGAAAAAAAGTTTGAGAAACACTGCTTAAAGTTATGAATTCTAATGAAGGCTGTTTTGTTACGACAAAATAATTATCGAAAAGCTTCTTAAATTATCTAATGAGCAGGGAATCGGAAAGTTTCCGATTCTGACTCCAAGTTTCGAATTGAACTCCAACCCCGGCATTGCACTCTTTACGACTCAGTATTCCAATTAGTAAGCGTAATGAAATGACGACAGTGTTTCCATGCTATTGAAAAGAAGCATTTCCGGAATATATTGTAGCAACTTCAGATTCTTTAACTGTCCCTAAATCCTTAATTTTCTGTTCGCTCGGCAATAGATCATGACGACGATCACTTTGCTGATTTTCATGTTTCGTGCGCATGCAAGCTTATGTAAGAGAACCCAACGTGAATGTACATGCATGTATGCGTACATCACATCAGTTTCAACAATGCGTGATTTGCATCAAATTAAGTCATCATCCTATTCAAGCCATGATTCATTAGATCAATTCCTACAATTAAAATGAAAACGAAATTTCATTCGTGCCGACTTGCCCTCTCACGTACAAGTCTGGATGGAATTATTGATAGAAAATCGACTTGATGAAATGATCTTTTGCAAAATGACGATCAATGGCCTAACGGAAATACTTTTGCACACTATTGAATAGGTCTAATGTTCAAGAGTGATTGTGATGAAGATTATTAGATAATAAATTTGCAATGAGGCTATCATTTGTAACATGCATATTTCAATAGAAAAGAGTCAAAGTAAATCGCCAACATTGAAGAGTTCCTAAGATTGGTAATTGGTCCTTAATTGAATATTTTCAGTTGTTACATGCGAATGCATAAATCTATATATTACTATCGTGAAATTATTGAAGAACACGTGCAGACAGCTGTCTAGGACTGTAGAACCCTGGTTCTCACATGGGATTACACGAATGGCGGTGATTTCATTGTGGGTCGTCGGAGGTAACAGACTGTGAGAGCCAGGGACTCCTCTCAGGTTGCTCTCTCGCTCTCTGATGAACGACACCTGTATCAGATCAAGTACATATCTGAGGAGACAACTGAACGACTTGAAATTGATGTTATCGGACTCATTCACTTGGTTGACTTTTTGTCGATGTAAGAGCGATTTTTCCATGAAAGTGGGTTAGGGGTTTAAATTCTGAAGAGGATTTTCATCTGCTGAAGTATCCACTTAACAAAGAGTTCCCAACGTCTAGCACTTGCTTCTTCACAGAATGATTACGTTTTGAATATGGGAAGACGATTCCCATTGCTTTGCTTCGAGGAATGTAGAGAAAGGCCAAACACAATCTGTTGTAAGCAGAGCTGAAAACGGGTCTGCATTAGTGACCCGAGTGACCCGTGACCCGCATTTCTAGTTACTAAATTTAAGTCCAACTCAAACATAAGTTAGTGCATATTTAGCAGCTCATGATCACTCCTGTTTACACATGCGTTCATACAAAAATAAATGAAGCGTGAAATAACCGCTGAAATGAATATAATTGCTCATGAAAACGTTCCTCAGCCGTACAGTATATTGCGGTTCTAATATCTGAACTGTAGTTTCACAATGCATATGCATAATTATGACATTTCGAGTCAACACAATTTTTCAAATCTTCATGCAATTGTCGAAAAATGCTCACTGTTGATTTCACATTTTCAAAAATAAATTTCAAGCACAATAAGTGAGCCTTTTAGGCATTGTGCGAGGTTGAGTGTGGCACCTTTAGAATCGCGTTGATCTCTTTCTTCTTTTAGCTACATATTTTTGCCGTTCAAGGGTCAGTTCTGCGTAGGATCAAAAACATCGGGTCAAATCACGAAAACAGTGAAGGCCACATTGGGTATCATTAAAGATGAATCAGTTAGATCGTAAAAATTATCTGAAATATGACACTGCCAACAACGTTAAAAAGGTACACAATTGGCCGAGCTTCTTTTCCAGGCAAACCATTTCTTTCATAGCTCAACTGTCATCTAAAGGGACAACCTTGATTTCTGGGCTCTGAGTTAATCGTTTAACGAATCTACCGATACATCGTGAAATTGACACTGATTCAGGTGATGGCTGCCAACAGGTTTTTGTAATTCATAGTTTTCATCATAAAAAGGCGAGCAGCAATTGCCTCTGATGACCTTGCAGAAGACTTTCCCGATTGACTTAACGCCGTGATGCGGGGAGAGTTCCCGAAAAGATTTGCACATATCTTTTTACTAAACTTCGACTTTTGGTCAGTAAAAAGAAGGAGTGCTCATTTGCTTTTTCATGATGAAAACTATGAATAGCTCTGATTCGTTGAACAGCAAACCATGCCTGCAAGTGTTTTTGATTTGTGAGATTCCTGTGCATGTACCATTGAACGTCATGAAATCGTCATGCAACAACTGAAAAGTCTATAAAATTTGATAAGATTCAACTTATGTTTATAGCAGCCAGGATACCATAATCTTGCCAGCCTTTACTTTGAGTACCACAACTTTGTAAGATAAATATCTAGAAGCTGTCCAAATGAATGAATGCATATTACCGAATGAAGTCACGTCTAGAGATAGCTGCATCTCCGTTCTGGGCTTCCTGACCACAATTGGTTGCACGATGACCGTTAAAGGACACAGCCTTGCAGTCTGCATCATCCGCAGTCATGAATCGTCGCGAAATCAGGATTTTCAATCGTCGTTTGGGTTAGTCAATTCTTTTGAACGCAGCGGAAAAGGGACCAAAACTTGCAAATTCACCCAAAGAGGTCACAGAACTCCACAGATCATCCGAAAGTGTCAGACTTGAGCTTTTCAGTGCGAGGCCATCGCATTTCTCCACATCAATTCAAATTCTGTAGATCTCTTAGCACCCAATAACGGAAAGAAGTCAAGACTTTTGAGCTGCTGACCATGTCATCTAAAAAGAGTAGTTTGAACTCTTTACTTCATTCCTTACCAACACTATCAGTCCATCAACAACCATCAAGACCATCTCACAAGTTTGCTAGTTTTGGGTAATCTGCTCAATAATAGTGCAAAGGATTTTGCTGACTTTTGTACTTTCAGTTGAGAGCGCATTGGTCTTCTTTGGATTCAAATTGATCGAGAAATTTCGATAGGTGATAAAAAAGCTTATGTGTACATGTAGAAGAGGAGATTAATTTTATCTTTTTAGATGGCCTGCTGAATGTCGCAATGTCAATGCTCAATGTCTTGGTTACAATTTGTATTTTAGCTGCTAAGGGATTGATTTTTAGAGAATTCGAATTTGTTCGAAGGAGTCACTTCAATAGCTTAAGTAATCAAGCTGATAATGTTGGAGAGGACGCGAAAAGTATACTGAGCAGCCTCCAAAGGCGAGTTGATTCCCGAAATAAAAGAGACAAGAGAAACTTTGAACACTAAATTGCAGACGTACATCAAAAACTATGAAGGATGACAGTCATTTGTAATCCAAGTATATCCCAAAAAGGCTAAATTACACCAAACATTTTGAAGTGAAACTTCACCGCTCCAAGAAACGTAGAGAAAGATCTTTTTCCTCTACATTCTAGCGAATTTTTATACTTTTGAGTACTACTTTTCTGAAATATATGCACTATTATTTCTTTAATCTAAATCGAATTATTTTGCTGAAAGTTCTTTAATCTGTAGTAGTCTCCTCCATTGAATTCTTGTGTTGTGCTTAGTTGCAAGTTTCAGATTAATTCCTGGCAAGATAAGCATTATAAGATGCTTTATAGTGTTAGACGCAAGCGGTTTGAACTTCGTGTTCCTGTCGTGTTGTGTTAAAGAAGTGTAATCATGCTTGTGCTCGTGTATTGGCTGAAAAATTTTGTGGCATAATGAGGGCATAGTTCCGACGACTACAGACCTGTACTCTTCAGCAGCATTTTGATGCTACTGACATGTCAGACATCTACTCTAGATATTTTAAGGAAGTTTGGAATCATTCCGAGCTGCACTGATGAGTCCTTGTAGGACGAAAGGCAGCCTCTACGGATGCCAAGAAACTTTTGTGCCTAAATTGTTGAAGTCTGAGAGCATCTTTCTATCCTATGCCCTGGCAAACTGTCACTCTGCAATCGTCATGACTGCAGGCCGAGGATAAAAGAATGACTGCTTTTGATCACACAGCTAGCTTCGAAATTTGTTGACTTGGTAGAGCCAACAATGATCAAATTTCAAAAATGATAAAATTGACAATGCTGCTCCCAAACTCATTTGACCACCCAGGCTACCTGTCTACTGACTACCTACACGCTTTAACTCATGAATTTGTGAATTCGTTTACGGAGTTTTAGAAGTTCTATATATTCAACGAAAGTCGAATTTAGAATTTACAACTTTTGATTTTTAATGAAATCACATCGAATACGTAATTGTTAACAGCAACCCACAGTGTGTTGTGCGTCAAATGTGAGGTGATTGAAATGTGAAGACAGGCTGTAAAGCGGTAGTTCAGGATTTTTTATTGATTTTGGACTGAAGCCGTGTGATTGCTTTTGATTAAGTCTCGAGTGTTCTACATCTACTGAATCAAAAGCAATCACACAGTTTCAGCCCAAAATCAATAAAAAAACATGAACTACCGCAATACAGTCTGTCTTCACACTTCAATCACGTTACCTTTGACGCACAACACACTTCTTCACATTACTCACCCTTTTATAAACCTTCACACACGCTGCCGTTTAGCATTTTGCATCGACCGATTGAAGGCGCTGGACGTCGAAGGCCCAGTCTTTTTTTTGCTTGTAACTTAATTTGTGATATAGCAATAAATGCTTATCGAGAATGTCCGGATGCTTTGTTCTGTCTTGAGTACTTTGAAAAGATCACTTCATTATTTGATTGAAGCATTGAAAGAATATTATCAAAAATTCTAAAATTTCCATGCAAATATTTCAATACATACAAAAGTCGAATTTATTTCCATGAACTTATAAATCATATGTACCTGAATTATTTCCATTATTCCATTCATCATCAAACATGGTTCGTGGGAAAAGTTGTGCACATCTTAGGATGATGAAAATATAATCTTTCTGAGGATGAATTTACGATAATTTCAAAATTGTTCATCTTACATATATGTATATATCTAAACATGTGATGTAAGCATCTTCGCAACAGATTCTTAGTCAGTAGAATATGAAGAAATTATCCGAATAACTGCCCTCCACAACATTAATGAAGAAATGACATGATATATGCAGAGCAATTCAATTTTAAAAATTGAAAAATAAACAGTTGAATGTATTCAGCAATGATTACGATGAATATTGTTGAATATCTGAGTAATATCTTCAGAAAAGAAGACTTCCTTCATTTGTCTTCTGATTCACCTTAAATTTGAATCTTATAATCGCATCTTAAAAGAAAAATACCGAAAATCAATATAGCTTTTTGTTACCACATCTTTAACCCCATATGCATGCTAGGAGCTGGGCTTCTTCGCCTCATTGTCGTATTCCTGCTGGTCTTCTAACAACTCATCTGTGAGTTAGGCTTTCGTAGCACATATTTTTAGCGTATTTTTTAATGTGTCCTCCAAAAAAGTTAGATTTGGCAAAGTGATTGGTCAAGCGTACGTGTAACCTATTCTGAAAACTGATTTCTGACGTTCGTCATTTGCTGGCAACCCTCCTGAGCTGTGTGATGAATTTTGATGAAACACTTTGATTTTCAAAGCGAGTGTCGTATCTTAAAAATATGATTCTATAAATCGCATCATCATCTATTTTGTCATAGATATCGAATACTGTTTATTGTAGTGATGGCAGTTCAAAGAGGAATCACTGTGTCTTTTCCTAATCATATAAGCATTTTGGGCATGTTAACTCGTCAGGCGTAATCTCATTTGAAGATAGTTGGACAAGGTTGAAAGCACACGGAATAAGCCATCGTTCTCAAGTCGCGTCACGGTCCTTCATAAGCCATCAGCCATTTTTCTCATGACAGATAATACAAGCAGACAGAAGAAAATTTATGATATTTTTCTAATTTTTGCAAGAGCAGAAAGAATGAGACTTATATCACAACGTCGGTTCCATTGAAGATCATCACCCAAGGATTCTCAACCGGGTGACGGCAAATGGTTTATGGTCTCTGACTTATGGTCTCTGACTTATAGCTTATGCCTCATCGTGTGTGCCATCGTAATCAAAGGCGGCTTATGGCTTGCGGCTAATGGCTTATTCTGTATGCCAGCTCTCATTAAAACTTAACTGCTGGAACTCCACTTGCGGCTTATGGCTTATCGTGTGTGCCTCTGGATTATTATATCATTTCACCGTACGGTTACTGCACGAAGCAAAATCTTTCCCATTTCATGTAGTGCTTTACAGATGCAGTATCAAAATGAATAAGTGCATATATATACTGTTGAAGGTAATTATAGAGTCATGTAGTTATATCTGGACTCATGCAATTGTGCATGCAATTCGGACTAAGATAAATTTCCCAAATAATTGAGTGAGGGTTCTTGGGGGTAGAAGTTTTATAACAACTGCTTTAGAGTCTAGTAGGGGGGTAAGGCTATAGTCGAATCTGAAAGCTTTTGACACTTTATTGTGCATCAGAAAGAAAATAAATGTTCATTTCTTATCAAAATTTTACTTTTGGATGAAGCAAAAAGGAATTATTTACATATGGATTTTAGACAAAAATGAAATGGATTATGTACACGAAATCAAGCTGCACATTCATATTAGTTATTTACAGACTTATTTTAAGTTGAAAGCGGGAAATGCATTTTTCTTGTACAAATGTGATGATGAGTAATGAGAAATCAATGACCAGATCCCATGGAGGAGAAATATGCCCTTGGTTTGTAGAGGACCCATTCAAGGGGAAGTCGCTTGTGCAGAATCAATTCACACTTAGGAACCTCTGCAGGTCGCCATTCACCACTGATGCACACCGCTTTTCCATGACCTCGAATACGATAGCGAGGCTTGCACTGATATTCAATCAATTGATTGTGTTCGGGCAACATCGATCTGGCTTGATACGCCCATCGACCGCCAACTCCTACCAGATAAACTTCACCGTTCTCCGGGGTCATTGGACGCGGACAATACACTGTTGGTGGAGAAAATACATCAAACAATTAATGCGCGATGAAATATGAAAAGTTTTAGATATGAAATAATTTCCAGAATAATTAAATTATTTATTGATTAGAACTGAATAAGCCTGGCTGCTGTATGAATATCTATTGTCTTACTAAACAATATTTCCTATTAAAACTGTCTCCAGGACATAAAGGTAAGTATGTAATGTTTAATGCACGACAGCGTCGAGACCGCGAAGCGTGCATTAACTAACTTTATTGCTCGACGGACGATAAATGCCCCTCATCGTGCAATAAATGTTATCTAATAATTTATCGCTACATGGCTGTTCAAATTTCTTATCGCACTGTAGTTGTATGCAATGTATTCGTTGTATGTAGAAGCTTATTTCAGGACATGGAAATAGAACAATTGATACTTACAATGGTCAAGTATAGAGTTATTCTAGTTATTGAGGAGCACTTAATGCCAAATATTCAGATAAACGACGCTATGGTTGCGCTAAGGCAGCCTTCACTTCAAGGAGTCTATCATGGAGTGATTGGTAAGCCAGTGCATTGCTATTTTGAGCCATAGAAATCGAATAATCATTATCATTGGTTTACATTGTGAGGAACAATTAATGACATTGTTGACAGGATGAATAGATTGGACCTTTTTATGTATTTTCCAAATGGTTGATTGAAGTGTGAAAGTATGAAAGCGTGCTGAAACCGTGCAATTCGTCTCCGCCGTGCTGTCAAGCGATAACTATCACTTATTGCTCGACGAACGATTAATAGCCCTCATCGTGCAATGAATATTATCGCTACATGGCTGTTAAAATTTCTTATCGCACTGAGGTTGTATGCAATGCATTCGTTGTAGGTAGATGTTTATTTCAGGACATAGAAATAGAACAATTGATATTTGCCATGGTCAAGCATAGAGTTATTCTGAGACACTTGCCAAATATATCGATAAACAATGCTATAATGCGCCAAGATAGCTTTCATCTTGAGATTTCTATAATGAAACATTTGACAAGCCATAGAAATCGAATTATTGTCAGTGGCAATTATCAGGGATGTCTATGAATCAGTGGCGTCTTCTCCGTACCTGCGAGGCCTTCGCCGCATCCTCAAAAATAATCTTCCAACAATTACAAAAATGAAAAGTGTCATCATTCATTTAAATTCGATAGCTTCTCGTGACAGTTTCCGTCTCAAAGTCAGACACTCAACCTCATTGAACAGTTTTGCAGCACGTGCTCGAATCACAGCTGTTTTCTTCGAACAATTAATTAGTCGTGTGTTCAGACGGAGCACTGATGGTCAGACAGAGCGAAAGAGAGTTGTGTGCGTGTGAGGCAGTAAGCACACGCGCCCGCGCCAATATTGGCTTTTCCGATAGACATGATGTTTTGCCTTCTCCAATTTTTGCAATGAAATTCTACGCGATTCTTGAACGAGGCGCGGTATCTAAATATAGTAAGGGAAGCGCAAGCCAATTGTTCCTGGATTCGCTTTATGTCAGAGAGGCCACTACGTCAACATTAGCAGATGGCTGACGTTCAGACAAGACTGCGATCAGATGATGAGCGTCCTCCAATGAATGCAGAGTAATGCATCTGACTCGAACACCCAGATTCGGTAGAATTCCACAATTTGTTTTTAGGTGATATGATGTGACACTAAGTTTAGCACTGCAGATGAGATCATAACCACGCCGTTCGTCCGCAGCGAATATACTGAAAAGATGACAGTCGTCAAGCAAGGTAGGCCAACACCTGATATATAAATTGAAAGTACTCACAGAGAAAGAAATAAAAAAAACACAAGACATTTTAAATCATCAAAATTTAAAACATGTGAGCGGCTGACCGGCCATGAGAAACGCAAGAAACTGTTGACCTTGCCTCCTTTTTTCTCGAGAAAATGTGGTCTTGACAGAGAGGGGAATAGGGGATATAGTAATCAGTTCCTTGAGTAAGGCGGTTAAGAGACATGAGCAATCACTTCTCATGTGCACATTCACTTGGCCTCAAAAAATGTTATCAAAAATTCAACTTTTATGATAACTTATGTTGTGACACAAAAAATGTCTGTCATAGATATAGTATTCCAATGCAGAGTGAAGGCGTATGGTCTGGGTGCACGCGACACCACTGCTATGAATAATATGATATAGAACTCATCATGTTATTCATAGACATCCCTGCAATTATCTACCGAAATTGTCCAAAACGTTCTGAAAACGTTCCAAAACTGTGACACTCAGTCTACTTTCCATAGCGTCATATCATGAAGGGGTACGCTATGAAGACGCTAACTTAACGCTCTATCGGATAATTCTTTTGCCTGTTGAAGGACAGTAATGATAAGATGAATAGATTGAAGCGTTATCTGCAAATAATTTTCTAAATGGTTGATCAAAGCATGACAGCGTGCTGAAACCGTCTCGACGAATCCTAGAGTGCGATAACTATTACTTAACAGTCATGTAGCGATAAATCCTTTGATAAATGCAGACATAGTAATGAGTTACATGAACGTCGTGCAATAATATTTATCAAATATTCACTACTTCTCTTATTTCATCAATGCACGGCATGCGAAATTTTGGCCGTATAATGGTCATATAGCATTAAGAAGTGGATAGCACATCACATGGAAAGTTCACAATATAAAACGTTGATCAAATGTCAGAAAAATCGATGCATCGACAGTATACAAACATTCACAAGCATGCCTTATCTCATTAGATCATCTCATCACATCACAACAACCGCTTCAGAATTTCTATGACAAAGCTGCTCAACAGTGGTTTCTCCCTAATGCAATTTTTCACATTTCTTCTCGCTATCACTTTTGTTACTCACTATTTCAGTTACATTATGGTCTGAATTTGATTTATCACAAATGTATTCATGGACTCCAGGATTTCCAATATTGGAGTCCTTGACTTTCTTCAAACATAAAGTATGATTTGCTTATTATTACTATGCCAGCCACACAATCAAAAAGTAACTGTATCCTTGCACATGATAGTGACCCAATGAATATTCGCTTCCGACAAACTATGTAAATGAAAAGTAAACAAACAAATCTCATCCATCCAACAACGGAGAAGATGAACTTTCTGACGCAACCTATCAACGCTTGATGCTCATATTTCCAATGTGATGTATTATTCTATTATCCACTTCATAGTTACCCTCGTATCATATTTGCAACCTGAGGAGACAGCTTTCCATGCAAAATATTGCTTAGTATTATCTATCATTTCATACAATATTCAAGCTTGTTAAAATCTTAACAAAAAAATTAGATTTAAAATTGTAAAAAAGAGGATCAAAAAAATTTTTGTTGTTATTTTGTATTGACAGCATGAAGCAAGTGTTGGAAAAATTATCTTTATTTTGAAGCTCTTTGGTGTGATCGGTGTGATCAAGCAAGGATAAGTCGGATAAAAAAGGGATGACTGGATTTATGTCATCAACAGGTGACGAGGAAAAAATTACTGGTCTTCTTTTTATCTTGAATTGTAGGTGAAGGGGTATTCACAAGTTCTGCATCGTCGATTTCTATTATCCGCATTATATGTCGACAGAACAAAATGCGTTCACACAAGCACGATAACGACAGCGATAAAACATCACGACATTGACATTGACACATCACGACAAAACATTGACGACATTTAATTTTATCGTGGAACTCCGCTGTTCGTCACTTCGATTTATATTCAAATAAATTTTGTTTTCCATGTTGTACAATGCAACTTTCAGTGCATAAATATCGGCTAGTGCGAACAGCAGCAATGTTGCATATGCACAGCGATTTCACTTCAACTTATCGTTATCGGTCTAATCGTCTCTCTGATGCAAACGCGCCTTTAGACTGGAATGGACGCGCTTTTCTGCTACCTGCATAGAAATAGATAACAATGAAATATCTAGAACGGAAATGAAGATTCATGCAATACACAATAGTGGCACAAAAATCGCACGCATTTTCAGTTAGATACACTTGTCAACGGCTGAATCATTGGTTTAGAATCAGTCACATGTGCAATTACAGATTGTTTCATAAAAAATGGATCACCCTTAAACATCGCCTTAACTTCAACTTTGTCTAACTCCGCCAAACTTGAACGAATTTCTCTGAAATTTGGAAGATATGTCAGTTGTGCTTACTAATATCATTGTTGGAAATTTCAAGCATGAATATTGAGTTGTTTTTCTGTTATAGATAAAAAAAGTAGTAGATAATTTGATCTTCATTTAGCAATGTTACACAAAATCATACCTCACTCTTATAAAATTACATTTCTTTCCTTTGTTATGTAATATGTTGTTCTACAAGCCAAAAGCTATCAAGCAAAACAAAAATAAAGAAAATCGGTCAATCAGAGCCAGTATAGCACCATTATTCATCAACAATAATGTAACTGCTACATGTGATTAACTGGACTTCATATTCCATAGCTTCCTGACTTCGTTGCGGTGGTGTTGGCAGCACTCCTGATTGCTTTCAGCTAGAAATCTATCTCTTACCGGTTGAAAACAATACAAAGCACAAATGAATAACAACGAGATCGCATTCACAAAAGGCAAAGTGTCAGCCTTGCTAGAACTAGAGTTATCTTTGCGAGCTACAAGCAAGCGACTAAATTTCCCTTACACAAATGTGCATCGATGGCATAATGATGATTTTCGACTCTGTCGTAAAGAGGGCTCTGGCCGTCCACGCAAAACATCCAAACGTAGAGACCGCCTAATTTTGAGATTTGTTAAAGTTGATCCAAGTCTCTCGTTAACTGAGATGGCTGCACTACTCTCGTCTATTTCTAAGTCCACTATCGTAGAAGACTTATTGAGTCGAATTTCAACAGCTGTAAGAGGCCCTCTCAGATCGAATTATCAGATCAGCATACAAAAAGACGTCTCAGATGGGCAATGAGTCATTGTCACTGGCGAAATCATCTTATGCAAGTCTCAATTAGGGCTTAGGTCATTATCATGACCAGCTCGTTCTCCTGATCTGAATCCCATAGAAAATGTATGGAGTATTCTAAAACGTAAAGTTCGTCGTTCACTGCTACCTACAGATGGCGTATCACAACTTACGTCACTGTTAAAAAGAGAGTGGAGAAAGTTAGATCAGTCAAAAATCAACGATATCATCGAATCAATGCCTAGACGAATTGGTAATGTCATTGACAATAAGGGTAGGGCCACAAAATATTAGCTTCTTATGAACCGTTACTGTATCATAGCTTATCAGATTATATAAGGACATTTAAATATATTAGGGACATGAAATAACATGAAAAATGCTTTCTGTATCATACTTATGTTTTATTTAGTCAAATTTTAGGATGATCCACTTTTTATGAAACGGACTGTATAAGCTTTTCATTGGTGGTTCATGCCCCAACTTAGTTCCCCCGGATGTGCCGCGACCTTGAGTCAATTTCCATTCTAGTCAACTTCAGATAAACAATCTATTTCTATGGCTACCTGATAAAGCAGCTGTCACATGTCTCACAGCCATGGGTGATATGAGGATGTGATTAATTTACCTTTATTTTGTTTTATTAAATACGATGTCATTTTGAAACTTGAAACATCAAATCACTAAATACATTTGCAGTTGTGAACATGTTCAAATTTGTGTTTTTTCGGAAAATGCTCCAACTGCAGACTGCAGTCTCTCCACGCACACTGCATTCAAGGTGGCCACCAAAACGTCTGCTACAATAATTAAGTGACTTATCTACAATTGGAGTATTTTCTGAAAAACACAAATTTGAACTTGAAACATTATTGGTGACATTTTTCTTCTTTTCAATTCTCTTCTCTACACTTCTTCCAGGCTCAGTTGCTAAGCCAATTTTGGAGTACCATTCAATCTATAAAATTTCAAAGTTCCGGACACACACTTGGTGCAGTCAAGACATGTTGTGAAGACAAAAATGAAGAAAGTGAAGTCAATTTCTACAAATGGTCGAACTCATCGGTTTCTGATTACGCGTTGCAAGCTCTCAACACAAAAAACATCAATCCGAGAAATCGCAGTTTAGATATACTTTGTTTCAAGACGAGAAAGAGGAACATTTTGTAAGCAATTTGATTCGACATTTTATATAATTTTGAAAATTTCGCCTATCCTCAACATTCCTCAAGTTATTTACAGTCGATTTGATCATTAGAATCTGAAAAAAACTATGTTAATAACATATTTATGTCAACAATTATGCTATTCTCGAAATAGATAATTCCAACATGGTTCATGAAATTTTGCGCTTGGCAATTGAAGTAAAAATTGATGGACAGACTCGAAATGATGAAAAATATGCTGCCAGGGATCTCGCAAAAGACATATCTCAGGATTTAATGAGCTAATTCCATTTACAATGTGTTATCGAATGCTGCATTTACTATGTCCACTGTCACATTAATTTAGACGGAATGTCAGTTGTTATGGTTTTAAAATACCCGAAGAAATTTACCCTAGATGCTATGTGATTGAGGTCTCAAATCCACAGAATGTCCCGAAGTTCCCTTATGGCCTCATGTCACAATGTATTTTCACGCGCTCAATGCCTCAATGCTGTCCGTACGCTGCCTCAATGTTTAATCAATGCATGCAAAAATACACCAAATTATATCATGCTGCTTCCAGGCTTAATTCTTCTTTATAATCAGTGCTTTACTATTTCGCAAATATTACTGAAAAATATTCCACTGATGTTAACTTAAAAGCTCTTAATAAAAGGCCTTTCAAAGACTTTTTAGTCATCGATTATCGAAGTACTGATACCGGTGTGACTCTCGATGACAGTGGAGTAGGTGAACCAGGGCTGGAACCGGACGCCGGCTATTCTAGTTAAGCTTATGTCAACAATTGACAACATTCATTCTAGAATTAATTGTCTATAGTTAGAATAGAATTGCAACATTATAGGAGCATGACAACATAATTTTTATGACGCAAACATTGCGAACCGTTCCCGGAAATATCCTTCAAATCATTTTTCAAGAAACTGACAGAACCGTATAATATTACTGAAACTTGACGATAATAAAGAAGCTAAGGCGCTTTGACTAACCGTTATAACGCATGAGGAAAATTTATTAATTTCTGTTGCTTTTCCGCTTTGTAGAGAATAATGTTCAAACACAACTATTTCGAAGCACATTAATAACTTTAGGTGACAAGTCAATTCATCACTAAATTCACTGCTGTTTTGCTCGAGATTTCTGATTATAGTAATTAAGCTTGCTTCTTCGCAATGAGTACTGCGAAGTTTTCATTGTTGGCTTGCCGGTAGTGAGGGCACGTCGATGCTGATTAAGTACTAATCCATAAATAATTATTTACTTATACATCTAATTTTAAGCTGCACTCGATCTCAAATGGAGTTTCGGAATCGCATACTCCAGGATAAATGGTTTTTAAGGTCAGTAAGCGCATTGCTGCTCACTCTTTTTCATACGCGTGTAAAATATATTATCAAAGCAATCTAATTAACTGATAGAAGATCGATTTGGATAGAAATTTATGAATGTCAAAATCTTTGCGCTTCATCAGGAACTCTTGCTTATCCGGTTGAATATATACTCGTATATATATATATATATAATAACGCAAATGGAAGTTATAGTAAAAAAGGAAAAATCAACCAGTTTCACAGAATGATGTTATATCTTGTGCCGATCGATTTCACAATCTATCAGTTGATTGTCAAGGCACTAAATGAACCAGCACAAACAAAAAATGGAGGAATCATTATCACTGACACCACTTGTACATAGAATTTCATGAGTTTGACATAGCACGATGTCAAAGCTAGCCATTTAGTGATGGAAGAAATCGCAGGTACGTGTCTCGTTTCAAACTGCAGCAGGTACGGAAATCTTCAATATTAATCAGAACTAAAGTGCCTCTCTTCGAACGTGATGCAGTGTTGTAAGTGTGGCCAGTACTATATCGGTCAGACCGGGGATGGTTTTCGACATCGTATTACCGTGCATCGGCAGCAAATTTTCGAGAACAATACTCTTTCTTAAAAGTGAGTCGCCATATTGCTGCGTGTGGCCATGAATTCTGTGCAGCACCTTTTTATCGGCTTTCTCCTAATGGGTCAAACATTGAGCGCGAGAAGAAGGAAGCTATGTTCATCAAACGATTTCTTCCATCATTAAATGGCTAGCTTTCACATCGTGATATGTCAAATTCATGCAATTCTATGTATGCTCGTACAAGTAATGTCAGTGATAATGATTCCTCCATTTTTTTGTTTGTGCTGTTTCATTTAGTGACTTGACAATCAACTGATAGGTTGTGAAATCGATCGGCACAAGATATAATATCATTTTGTTAAACTGGTTGATTTTTCCTATATATATATATATATATATATATATAACAGCTATATTTGACAAACAAACAGAAAAAAGTTACAAGATGAAGTTACAAGACATGAAAATAATGCGGCTGACTACCGATAGGAAATGACCTTATAAGAAAACCTACAAAAAATTCAATAAAGGCTCCTGATTAATTGTTTTGAAATTCGAGCCATCGCTAACATCATTTAATCGCTTATTAATGGCAATGGAATTGCTTCTCACAGTGGAAATTGAAACTCTTCCACAGATTGAGGAAATTGTTTCTGACAAAGTCTTTCTTCAGCGACTGCTGTTGTCATGTACTGCTGACATCCTCGCTCCAGATACGTATTTGCGATTGATCAGGTGCACAATACTCACGTCTACAGCAGCAGGCCGTCCGAGAATCCAGTCTGGGATAAGAAGATCAGCTGGTCGTGATTCAGGATCGGAATTACCCGCCCCAGCTTCGCTTCCGGACGCGCTCGTATAAGTGCTCGATTGCAATGTTGAAACAACAAATCCCAGATCTTATTATGGCGATTAACAACATCACCATCACTCATGCATGATGTCCATAAGGATCCATGCTTATCCGGAGTGCCGGTAAGCCTACCGCATGCTACATAGAAATCGAGAAATCGAATTATTTCTAGCAGTCTAAGTTGAGCAGCTACTAGTCTTAATCAGTAGGATACGCTGGCTTAGTTCCGGCCGGTTTCATTACGCCGGCCGGTTCCAACCCTGAGGTGAACGCTTTCTGTTGAATAGTGACGGATGCGATGTGACTGCTGGAAAATTAAATTCAAAAACTTTAACTGTCGTTTAAATAATGGAGAAAGATTCTACATGTAAACTAACCAAAATCATTAGCAAACAGCATGCATGGTATTTGTGCATGCAATTATCGATTTTGTGCCATTTTAGAGTTTTGTAAAAGAAATGTTAAGGAAGAATAACTTAATAAAGAAATGTTAAAGAATAACTCGCACCAAGAAAGAAAACAGAAGGCAAATGTGCTGTAGGAGATACATGTTAGAGATTATCAGTCACTGCGGGAGCTGAAATCCGAATAAATGTATTATTGTAGCTTCTTTCAGAAGCTAAAAATTAAATCATTGTTTTTGTTCATTACGCACCGATTTCGCATGTTGCAGGTATTCCAACCCATTTTCCAAACTCGCATTTCAAAACGTCCTGTCCACCGGTTTTATTATACCCGAGGTAGCAGGTATAGCGTGCTTCAGCACCGTGTCTCAGACTGTAGAAACGAGCTTGAGACTTTATCCCAATTGGAGGTCTGGTCAAACAGGGCGCTGAAAATCAGTAAATCAGTGAGTATTAACACATATGTATATCAAAAATACTATTCAATCTTGTTGCCCAATTCTTCAACGCCCTTAAATCTTGGCCAAAATCAATAATATTTTGATATGTGAATCATTAACTGATTATTACTGTTGACTGCCTAAAGGAAATGTTGAAAGCTAAGCCCGGATAAAATATAAGCGGAGCAGCTGGATGTGTAGCCAACCAACTTGTTCATTAACTTGCATACGTGTAAGTTAGTCTGTCATAAGTCATGTTATAAGCTAGTTTCGGCCTTTCCGGGCCACGCTGATATATCAATATAGGACGAAACACAGCGTCTACGGCAGCCAAGTAATTTTGAGTCTTCAAGCCTAGAGATATCTTTCTATTCACTGTGCTGTCTTCAAGTTCGAGAGCCATTATGAGAATTCCAATTTTGTTGCTTTTTATCAATGTGGTGCTTAAGGATTTAAATACTTTTTTAATTTTAACCAAGAATAATTCCAAACTTCATGTTTAAACAATTACAATTTTCATAGTGTATTTAATAAGATTTTTAAGTGCTGTTTGTCTCTTACTAATCACCTGCTAATCAAAGCAGTTCGACGTATAGAACTCATTATCAGGTAGTTTTTAGCAAAATATAAATCAGAAATTGGCCATCAAACCGAATAAAATAGAGATGACCCATCAACCCTAAATCAATCCCCTGCATCTTGAAGCCATGTAAACTATCTTAATTTCAAATATAATATCTGTAGATTCACATCTAGAAACAGTATACATTAAGAGCTTTAAAGGCCTCACTTGAATAAAGTACTAGTCCCATTTCAAAGGCTTAGTGTAGAAAGAGCCTAGTAGAATTATTGCATACATTACTGATAGAACATTACCCTGTGCATGATTTTAAGAAAACCTTAAACCCATTAATGTCCAAGACACCAATTGCAGCAAAAAGTAAGAGGCTAGAATCAACATCAATATAAATATTTGCATATAGAAAGAAAAGTTCCACGGCATGTGCTGTGGTGGAAATTGAAAATTTTTGTAATATCAAGTTTGCAGGAGCGTGATATCATTAGGTGTCACGTGGTTATATTGGATCTTGAAAAGGGATTCGATAAACTGTCACACAAGTGCGTGATTGGTAAGATGGCTGCCGATGGTTTCACTGACTTCACCGTTAAATTCATGATGAACTATTTATCAGCACGGCATTAGCATGTGAAATGGAAAAACGATTATTTAATTTTTATTTGCCGGTGAGAAGTGGTGTCCCCAAGGATCCTGTACTGACCCACTGGGTTTTGGCTACTTTTGTGCGGATATTCCAGTTGGAGACAACTCCGAAGTGATGTTTATCAAATATGCTGACGACATGATCATCATAGTTAAATTGCACCACGATACTGCATGCAGTCCTATACTAACAGTGTATCATGATACCTCAACTTGGGCGATCACTAGCAAAATGTCCGTAAAGGCGGATAAGAGCTTGCAGATGTTTTTCGAATCATGTCTCTCACGTGATCTGCGGTGATGTCGCGGGCATCCCGGTTAAAAAATGTACTAAGGTCCTTGGTGCTACTTTTGACTCTTTTTTGAATTTTCAGCAACATATTCGCATCATCATCGCGCATGCATATTTTGCGTCAATCAAAACCCTATTTATGTGTCCTCGACTTGGTCAAGATCTATGGCAACTGTAAGGAGCATACTCGAATATTCAGCCCCTCTCTTTGTCAGTACTAGTGCCACGAACATGAATCTGATCAATAAGGTGCAAGATCACGCATACAGAATTATTTGTGGTCATCGCAGTGTCTTTGCAATTATTTCATACCTTAAGAGTTCAGACGATTTATGACCGGTCTTCGCTTATTCCGTTCTTTCATTGCAGAGCCTGTTCATCCCGTGCATCACCGAACACCCCGAAGACATCCTGTTTCCAACAAGTATTGCGCACCCGTGTGTCACTCTTCAACGAGAACGAATTCCTTCATTGTGACAATGATAGGATTTTCAAACAGTGGTTTTTGATTCTCAAGCTTGCTGACCTAATTCTTGACTTTAGATTTTTTGTTTTATTCTTTTCTTGCAACTGTCTTTTTTAAAAAAATGTCCTCACGATTAACAACGACGAAGCATTTTCGTCATCTGGAAATCTGAGGCATTGGTGATAAAAATAAACGTCTTTATTATTATTATTCTTAATGGTGCTACTTCAAGCCTCGTACAATGCCTAAATTACCCACAAATTGCGTTTGAAAAAACTATTTGAGAAAACTTCATTTTTGAAAATGGATTGATAAATCATTGATGCAGTACAAAGTTTACAAACGTCACACATAATTCATTTTTATAAATCTATCCGATTGAAATAGTTATACTCCTGAAATGGAAAGTCACAAGTTGCGATAGAGATTAAAAGACTACTTTTTCAAGATAACCAACTGATTAAATCTCAAAACTGTATTGAACAGTAATTCAAAAGTACAAGCTCATCGATTTGCACTATAAAATGCGTCATCGACAAAGACGAAATCCTTGCAAGAGACGATGCGTCCTTGATAAGCAGCTTGATCAGGATGAAATCAAATAAATTGCGCAAATCATCTCGTATAGCATATTTTTATCTACAAATGTCGCCACTTTCCTTATCCTAACGGCGCACAAGAAGTAATTGACAATTTCCTAAATTTGAACGCTATTGTCAACGTCGAAGAAAAATGAAGCATTTGTATGAAATTTACCTCCATTTCTAAATGCTGTTGACTGTCTTAACATCCTCTATCTTATTGCACTTGTACCACTAGCTATCAGAGAGACGCCTCTAGAAATCGCATCGATGAGGCTTCGGAAACCACGTTGAACGGAATCATAATGCTTAATGGAGAGTACATCCCTTGTGAGTTCACTTCCAGTGCTGTCCGTGGAGATTAATGGTCATTTGCTATCACCTTGCATTGTAAAGGGAACTTTTTACTGAGAGAAATTGATTTCCGTGATTTTGTTGGCGAAATCTGAATTCGCTGCAGCTTTTGACAAGAGGAACGAGTCCCCTTCTGACAGCTACATCGCATGATAGGAGTTGAAATTTGATATCATAAAGACAAAAAGGAGGTTTATTGTAATGACAATGAATTTTTAACTGTTGAATGTCAACTGGAGACCCACTAACAGTCTCAATGTCATCGATAAATCAAAGTCTCAAAATCACCAACATTGAACATCGAGTCATGAAATCCGACAGACAAAATTCAATGCAGAAATCGCTGATTTGTTGTTCCTTTCACTATTTTCTAATTATTCAATCTTTCACTAAAACAGTTCTCAAAGACGGATTCGATTCAAATAGCGGTTGTAGTTGAAAAAGGTCAATGTCTTCTCAAATCTTTTTAATGATAGTTATGAAAGATCTTCAACCGGCTTCAACTGAGGTTAGAGTACAGCCTCAATCTTCGTCAAGAAATTAAAAGCATTCAAAACACTTACAGAAATAGAATTTACCTGAAATCGCATGCATTCATTTTCTGCATCTTTATGTTCGTTGAGGTAATTTGCATGGTAAAACATGTAAATGCATTGATAGCAACTGAACAATGACACATAATTAATATTCATATTCTCCTCCATTCTGCGAGCGTGGACTGTTCCTGTTCAAAAACTGAATAACAGCCACTCTGGCCATTGCGATAGCACAGTAGGACTAGGTTATGTTTTTCACTAGGTTTACCATAATTTGAATATATCTAAGTATATTGAAATATATGAAACATATGCTATGTTTAGATAGATACTTTTAGATATTAAAGTTTAAATGAATGCTACAGATTATTAAAAGCAAGTTTCACAATAGGTTACAATTAAACTTTTCCTCGTTTTAAATACGAGTAGGCCTACAGAATATTACATTATCGACTGTGTAGGCTTATTATACTGCGTAGCTTGCAATAATCGCTCAGCAAATTGCTTCTTTGACTTGTGAATAATTGCAATTAATGGGAATAATTGGTTACTGATTCAATCAATGAATTGAATTGAAGATAGTTCATCAATCAATAATTACAATTAATTTCCAATCAATTAATTTCTTCCAACCTGTGGTTATAAATAGTCGCGTCTTGTGAAGTCGCGTTTTGGATAGATATTCATTTTTATTAGGCTACTTCAATTTTTTTGATCGAGCTCATCACGGAGTAACATATATTGTCTGAATTTTGTAAACACACATACATTAAAGCGTGTAAATGATTTAACTCCATAACTAATTCGTCTTTTATTAATCTTTCTCGACATTGTTCTTTATTCATATTAGTTCATCGTCAAGAAGTTTTACGAGAATCGGATGCATATTTTACCAACAGGAGTAATTTGAAATAAAAATTCGACATTTTATAGGCAGACATGCCGATAAGGGTTAAGCAAGAAGATGCCTTTTTGCAGTGTATCGCCTCTGTCCAATAACTGATAGTTGCTGATAATCGGAATTTGAATGTGAATATTAGGATGAATATGTTTGTTTGTGATACGAAATATCAGTTCAAAGATCACTATGATCGGTAGAAGGGTCATTCCGAAGAAAGTGAAGTATGGTGAAGTACTCGTATATCAAGAGGAGCTTGTGAAGTCTGAGATGAAATTGAAAATTTTGATGCATCAGGACTAGGAATATTGAAATAATTTACATTAGATCTCACACAGTAATCTCGACGTCTGAATGACGATGAGTCGTGAAATCTTGCAGTTTGAATACAAAGAATAATACCGATAACATGAATTAGTTCTCTATGTCGAACGCATACAATATCTCTCATTGGGTAAATCCAATTTATTCCACAACATTTGACGAAAATGTGTCTTTGATTTGTAAAATCCATATTTCTGAACCGATTTCAATAGTTTTTTTTAATCGAACCGTAAAGATCTCATCTATTATGGCATGGTTTTTAAAAAGTCACAAAGCCAAGACCTTCTTCACAAGTTGCCGTTTTTTACCGAAAAAGGACCAAAAAGGCATGTCCAAAGTTGCAGTACTCTCACTTTAACACGGATTTTCGATTAGATACATTCAAATACACCCACTAATATTTATATCATCTGAAAGAAGATCAGCTCTTTAATACAGTCTAATTTTAAATATTATAATCAATATTAATCATTGAATTTTCACTGGGTTTCCATTGTCCAATGAAAAAAATGTCCTCTGACCGAGACGTTTTCTGTCCTCTGACCGAGGTACCTTTTCTCGAAGAATATTGATTCTTCCATTAAACGTTTTGCACCAAACGAATCCTCTAGTGTGCTAGTTTATAAATCCGTAAAGAAAATTCAGTTTGATGCCGTTACAAGTGAGTAATATTGATTTAAAAATATTTTTATCCGTTTTTTCGACCAGAGAATTTGAATATTCCCAAAAATTTCATATGGATGCTGAAACCAGAAATTTTGCCAGGAATCGATGAAATTTCACAACATAGGAGGGATCCATGCTCTTAACATCTATGCAAAAGAAATTTTTTATTTATATCAATTGACCCTCTCAAAATCTCCAAAAACCACGAAAATATCCTCTGACCGAGACCCTAAAAAATCTCGGTCAGAGTACAAGGGTCTCGGTCTAAAGACATGATAATGTATGCAATTACATTTAGATCACTTCGTTTTACGCGTTCAAGTATTCGTCCTAAGTTCCCGCAGTCTCATGAACCCAAATGCACAAACCGAAGAGTTTCCTCTTCGACATCAATTTGTCCTCTGACCGAGACCTTAAAAATCTCGGTCAGGGGACAAGGTGGGTCACGGTCAACGGACATTATATGTAATACTTTACATTTTGGTCACTTCGCTTTCCGCATGCAAGCATTCATCCTAAGTTCCCAGATTCATCAGCAACCCAAATGCAGAAGCCGAAGAGTTTCCTATTCGACATCTATCTGACCGAGATCAATTTGTCCTCTGACCGAGATGTAGAAAAAATGACTTTTTAAAAGTGCTAGATTTCTATGGAAAGTCTTTATTTGGTGTGGTCGCCGCTAAGATTTTCGTGTTCAGCGTAAAAAATGAGTATGTATGCAAATCTTCACGGAAATCTGAGACCCAAAGTTGAAAAGACAGAAATGTTGTGGAATAAATTGGATTTACCCCATTACCGAACTCTTATACATGCTTTACAAACGCTCAACACTGATTACTTTCAACACTTTCTTGATTTTGTTCACTTGATCTGCGTTATGGGGAGGTTTCTTACAAGCAAGTAGCCTAATAGGCCTACGCGCATATCAACCCAGTAAAACCGAGGAACTTGACTTCTTGAGGGAACTGGGATGCTTTGAATGTTGGTTTTAGCACCTTTGAAATCTTCTGTCAATATTTGGTGATGTTTGATCTACTACAAAGTCGAATGTGGAAGCTAGTTTGAAAAGTACTTCTTTAATTGAGCCACTTTCCTGAACTTGCATTCTGATAAAATTAATGTTGATTCGAATCATCAGCAGCCACTTTGTAGCTACGTTAACCAAGACTTCAACTTTGAATCAAAGATGATATGCCTAACATATATTTCAAAAATCAAGTAAGTTCCAAGTCCAATTTAAATTTCATATTCAGAAACTCATTTTTCCGCAAAATCTGTAGACATCATGATGCATTTTATAACGTGGATTATGCAAAATGCACTATTTCTGTCAATTAAGATTAACTTAGTAGCAACTAGGAATCGCAAGCATGCGCTACACCGAATGTTTATAAAATGCTGAGTAGTAAAATAAGCAGGAAAGCAGGATTCATATCCATTCAAGATGTAAAATTCGACAGTAGTAGCGAAATTTAAGACTTTGAGCAGCAAATATTTTTTGTGAACAAAATTGTTATGAAAATCATATTAGTTTGAGTGTCTGATAAGAACAGCAGCGGTGTATAATGCATATCCGAATGTAGTTCAAATTTTGATTTGCTATTTTAGTAAAAAGATAAACGAGTTAGTCAAAAACGATACCCTATCTTTTCGAAGTTGTTTGTTCGAAGACACTCTTAACAAGATGCTAAATGAAAAAGGAACGATAAAAAAAGGCTACTACGAAAAAAACAAAAACATGGTGTTTTTTTTGCATAAAAGCATTTCAAAAGCTAACGCAATTTAATTTGACGATACAATAAAGAAAAATGAAATAGAAATCACAAATGCTAATAATGAATTGACCTATTGCCTTGATTACGTTAGTGGCATTACAATTATATGCAAGCGCAAATTTATCACAAACTTATATTTTCATGATAATGCTAATTGTAAAGAAAAACGGTGTTACATAATGATTTGAGAAAACAGCTGATGACTTGAGGATTTCGAACTTAGATGGAAGAATGCAACATCAGTGAATTTAACGACATTTATCAATTATCTCAAGTCAAAAATGACGATTGAATTTGTCCTGAAACATTTTACTATTTGATTGCCAATTATTGCTCTTGGATTAATCATCTTCCAGCACTAGGTTTGTCATAAAACGTTTAATTTAATTTTGAAAAGTAGTGTTTTTTAGAAAATATTTACGGTTGGCACTGCTTCCAATACCTCATTGACACTGCTATGGAGAGACCATGTACAACGAAGTAGGCATAATGTTCTGGAAGATTGAGTCATTCAAAATCGATTTTCAGTTAACATTTTTGTTGACAAAACTAGAAGATAAATTGTCCGTCTTCTTATACTTTCATCGATATGAAGATGACTTACCAGGTTCACATACTGGAATAACTGACCATGAACCATTATGACATCTTGGGGAAATCCTTTTTCGTAATCGATATCCACTTGTACAATTAACTTTCACTGTATACGCATGAGGAATCATTTGTACCCTCTTCAATCTGTTATGCTTGATAGTCATGCCATTATTGACCACCATGGTTCCATTTACAACCTACAAATCATCAAAGTAAGTCAGATTTCGTTGAATCCATTGAATGAAAAGTGATTTTGACAAATTTTTAATACCTTTAATGTCTGCTGTCTACAACTGATCAAACATGGCTTAATTTGCGCATCAAATGATCCTACGGATAAATATTTAAACAACTCGGAAATTTTCAATTCGCGGAATGCTGAAATCCATTGTAATACTGTCTTAGAGATATAATTATAGCTCTACAAGTCTGCAACTAATGTACTAACACTAGGTTCACAGAATTTTTTATAATAGTATAGCACCCGAACTTTCGGTTTTGTTAGTTAAGGGTCAGTGACGGATTGGATGAATGCAAAGTTCCATACATATAAAGATTTGCATACAGGTAATTAATGTGAATATGAAGTCATAATTGCTTTCTGGTGCTACAATTGTGATTTTTGACAACCACTGGTGCTTTGTCGTCCTCCGTGCCACTCAATTATAACCACAGTAGTGCGTTATATATTCCCAGTTATTTTGTACAGCGCAATATTCTAAAAGCCGATTTTTACACATCAGCTTATAAATGTTGATAAGCAATTAAAGGCTTATGCAGAAATACATGAAAAACAGAAAACAATAACACAAATTTCAATACCGAACCAAGTGATGCCAAAATCACTATTTATAAATAAGCAGAAATCGTTATGTTTAAATGCAACAAGAACTTATGAAACAAATTATTAGAACAATCTAGCCGGATACTCGGTGAAATTGGAGATGAGAAACTGTTTGCGATCTGTAAAAAGTAATATCTTAAGTCATGAAAGATTGTTAAACATTCAAGATCACTTAAAAGAAATCGATAAGGACTCAAAGTTTAGGCAGCGGAGAGAGCGAAATTTCAAAGGATAGTGGAGAACGACGTGAAAGTTATTAGTAATCGGGAAAAATTAGGATTTGGGATTGCAAGCTTCAGTATGCAATCATTGGAAAATCATCGATTGTCCACATTAGTCGGTTCGGACACTCGCATCTATACGCGGATTAAGCAGAAAATTTTGAAACAGAAAATTTAATAATGTTTATGATGCAACTAACACTGATAAACTATGTGAAACCAAGCACACCAGTAATCGAAGGGTCACATTGGCAGATATTTTACACTACACATGTGGTAGTAAGCAGTGTTGGATTTGAGTTTCATTCAAATCAAATTCACAAAGATCGGACTTCTGTCAATATTCTCAAAGTGAAGGGTATGCAATGTTCCCAAACCTGATTCTCTGGATTCTGGCGAATTTTGAATCGGATTGTGAATTATGTGAAGGATTGTGAATTATTACATTAACATGAATCAAATACCATGTCTGCATTGTCGACAAGACCCTGAAAGAAACAAGATAGCATTCTGGATTCCACTCTTTTTGTGATGGTTTCTTTACTTTTAATTATTCCATTAAGAATTTTCTGTTTCTCGAAGTCATTTGTCATCTTTCTGAACAAAGAAAGTTAATTATTGATGATTAGACAGTTCAGTTTATAAAGAGTCGTGAGGCTTGCATCTGTCAATGTTGCTCATGTTCACAAAAATAATAAATTGATGCTCAATCAATCTGAATGAGGTAATGCAAGGCCGATCACCGGAAATTATTCTTCTCCCTCCGGGAAGGAAGGCAGACCTTCAGTACTGGGGATGAGACGAGGCAGTGCAGGGGAACTTCCCCACCTTCCCTCCCCTCAAATCAACACTGGCAATAAGCCAAACAGTCTAAATCGGCAGGTGACTGAACATTCAAAGCATACTTTACTTTATGCGGCATATTCATTGCTGAACTTCGGCCGACCCATTGGAGATGGCACGCCACAGTTTTCGCTCACGCGTTGCGCCGGTCAATTCGTACATGTTGAGTCCGGTCCATTTCATGATGTTGTTGACATACTGCGTCCTGGGCCTTCCTCTGCGCCGACTGCCCTCCATGTTGCCTTGCAGGACAGTTCTCGTTAAAAGGCATCCTCCCTCCCTGCATTGATGACCGTAGAAGGAGAGTTTCCTTTTCCGAATGTGTAGAAGTAACATAGGGGTAGTGGCCAGTTGCTCGAAGATGCTGGCATTCGTTCGGTGCTCTCTGTAATTTATGCGCAACATTCTCCTCCAGAACCACATTTCGGCAGCTTCGATGTGTTTCTCGTCTGCAGTTTTCAGCGTCCATCCTTCCGCTCCATATGATAGAATTGGCCACACAAGCGTCTTCACTAATTTCATCCTGATCTTTGTTGATAGTGCCCTATCTGCCCATAGCTTGTTCAGTCTGGTCATCTTCGCCTTAGCCATAGCTATTCTCACACGGACGTCTTCTGTGCAACTTCCATCATTTTTCTTGATAGAGCCAAAATATTTGAAGCGACCAACCTCTGCAACAGTCTCAGCCCCAGCTGTGATTGTGCTATCTTCATCACGTGTTGAACCGACTCGCATTACTTTTGTCTTCCTTGCATTTAGCTTCAGCGACCTCTCAATTCCTGCGGCATTTACCTGGTCAACCATCTCCTGCATTTCACTCATGTTCTTGGCTATCAAAGCTGTGTCATCGGCATACCTGACATTGCTTATTTGTCTGTCTCCAATATTGATGCCAGCGTTCGTAAAATCGGTTTCTCTCATGATTTGCTCAGTATACAAACTGAAAAGATGCGGTGATAGAATACATCCTTGACGCACACCCTTTCAGTCCACACACGCTGTCGGCTGAACGTGCTGGTCGTGTCTGGTCTCTCTCTCTCTCCGAAGTGAAATATCTCTCGCCGTTCGCCGCCTTATCCTTGTTTATCCTCGTCGAATCTTGCATCACAGTGATCCTCATCCGACGCCCGTGCTTTCTCCGTCATCGTCCCCCTCGTTGGTCCACTACTTCGCGCGTAATCTCCAAAAAACTGCCTCCCTACGCCTGTGAGTGTTGTTCCCGTCGCCGCTTCCAGTAGAAACTTCAAGGTCATTGGTGGCGTGATCTCTTCAAGTTGAACTTCGATTTGGGTGTCAAAGTATAGAAGAACTTCAGTCCCCCTCATCTGCTTGCGTGGTGTATCGGTTGACAACGTCAGTTCACCTGTAAAGTCCGTGGTTCGATTCCTTTTTGCAACCCGATCAGTCCAACATGACAAATTCGTGCAAATGTTTTGCCGATTCATGCGTCATTGGCGATAAAGCGAAGGATAGAGAAAAGCGAATTGTCGTATGCAACAGCCCAGGTTGTCACATGCAATTTCATGCAGCTTGCATTGGTCATTCCAAGATGCCTGAGAAGGAATTAAAGAACATTTTCTTCGTATGTTTGAAATGCAAAGCTTATTTGGAATATAGCGCCCAAATAGCACAAGAGTCTTTTCTATCCGAGCTAGATACCAGACTTAACTCGCTAAAGGATTCAATCTTGAAAATGGTCGACGCCAAGATCGAAGAGAAGTTCAAAGAGTTTTCATCGAAGGTGCAAGAAGTGAACGACTTCGTGGTGGAAATGGTCGATGAACAGAAAAATGAAATTTCCTCTATCGTTTCACGAATTTCACAGCTTCATGAAGCTAATACAAAGGAAACTGAAGAACTGAAAACTGAAATCAGCCACCTGCGGAGACAGGTGCGCTCACAAGACTCCGAGAAACGGAGAGAAAATCTAATAATCAGGAATTTTCCAGAGAAAGCGTGCACAATCAATGGCAAATCCATCTCAAATTGTTCGGAAGCTGCCCACTTGATTGCTGAGACACTTGACCTAGAAGATGAAGCCAAGAGTTTCAAAGACATTCGGAGACTCGGCAAAACACGAGACGATGGAAAACCCAGGCTTATAATGGTCAAATCAACTGAAAGAACAGTTAGGCTTTTCCTCAGTAAAGCTCGTCAATTGAAGAAGAAAGCCTCTCCTTTATGCAAAGTCTTCTTACATGAAGATCTTCCTGCTGAAGTAAACAAGAGATTGGCAGAATTTCGCAAAAGAGCCCATGATCACCGCACGAATTTCCCTGAGGAAGATGCGTATGTCCGTAATAAGAAATTATACATAAATGGAGATGTTGTTGATGAGATCAAACAGGATTTTTAGAAACGGATTTTATATCTCAACATTCCAAGAGAGAGAGACTACCTTCTATCCTTTTAAGCAATCTGTGTTCGATCAATAATAAGTTTGATGATCTTCACAGCCAAGTCATCGCACTTAACCCCGACATTGTTATCTGTACTGAAACATGGCTCTCTCCCAAGAATCCAACGCAGAGCATTCAAATGGCAGGATATGAGTGTCATCGCACCGATCGAAAGAATGATTCTGGACGAGGAGGAGTGGCAATCTGGACAAAGAAGTTTTTGCGCGCCACCCAGATATCCACACCCACTTTTGATGAGGTTGAGGTTTGTTGCATCCAAATCCCTACTTCCAAAATAGTATTCACGGGAATGTATATTCCGCCTGGGATCGTCAATTCAAATTTCAAGAGGATTTGTGACACCCTCAGTGACTGTCTTGATCATCATCTCAGTAATCTTCCTCTTCATCGACTAATCGCGGCTGGTGACTTTAACCGATACAATCGCTCCTTCCTTGAATCTGGATTCTCCTTGATTAATATTGTACATGGTGCGACTCGACAGACTGCCAACCTCGACCTCATTTTCGTGGACAAGAGCTTGTCAAATAACTATCTTCCCGAAAACGTCTCAATTGGTGCTCCAATAGCCGGCTCAGATCATGCTACTGTTCTTGCTAAGACAAAAGTATTGGTGAAGCAGCGTGTGGTGAAGAAACATATCTTCTATGACTTACGCTTGTCGAACATTCTTGCATTTGAAAGATCTTTCCTTGACAATGACTTTTCACGCTTGTATGCTCCGAATGATATCGACACCAAATGTGATATTTTTTATGGATTCATGTATGATGCACTGAAGTTAATTCCGCAAACAACAGTCTATTTGACTGACAATGATGCTCCATGGATCTCACCTCTTTTAAAGATCCTGATAAACCGCCGATGGGAGGCTTATCGTGCTCGAAACTGGCCGTTGTTCAATGGTTTGAAAGTCAAGGTAAAACAAGAAATTCTGAAGGCCAAGCAGTACTACTTTCGCTCTAAATGCTCGGATTCCGCAAGGGGTCTATGGTCATTCGTCAACATGGAGAGGGGAAAATCTGGAAGAGATCCCAGTGATTGGCTCAGAAACTCCAGTAATCCATCCGAGGTGCTCAATACGATCAATGACTATTACTGTAGCATTGCCAACAACTCCAGTTTTGACTTCATCGACGGGTCTCCAGACGACTGCTGGTTACCTGAGTTAAGTGTTGAGGGCATCTGGAGCATTCTTTCACGACTCCCACCAAAGGCAACTGGAAGTGATTCTGTGCCTACTGCAGTTTACAAGAAGTGCTCTCTGGTCCTCGCTGAGCCGATCCATCACCTCATCAGTGAATGCCTGCGCCAAAGACGTTTTCCACTGATCTGGAAAATTGGTGACATAATCCCGATCCCCAAAACCTCGGAGAATGTAATAGAAAAATCCAGACCGATTAGCCTCTTGCCAATTCCAGCCAAGATTGCCGAGCGTGTCATCCTATCAAGCATCCGTCCCCAGCTAACAGCTCACCTTGGTGCTAATCAATACGGGATTAGTAAGAAATCATCAACAACTCACGCTGTCATCTATGCTCACGATGCCCTAACCAGATTTGCCGATGACCCACATACGGGAGCCGCTATTCTGATCAGCTTTGACCTCTCCAAGGCCTTTGACAGAGTTTGTCACTCAAAGCTGCTTTCCAAGGCCAGTCAGATGAATCTTCCTGCGGGATTTCTGTTGTTATTGAAGAGCTACTTATCGGACAGGCAACAGAGAGTACGCATTGATGGACAGAAGAGTGAATTGATGAAGGTCACAGGAGGAGTGCCACAGGGGTCCCTCCTAGGACCTTAATTGTTCGGCATTTATATTTCATCGCTTCAGACTATTTTCCCCTCGAACCACATAATCAAGTATGTTGACGACATTTGTTTCTTATCAAGAGTCCGAAAGTCCAGCATTCCAAAGGATCTTGCTGAGATCGAAAGTGATCTTGACAATATTTCAGATTGGGTTGCGTCAAATGAATTGACCTTGAATACGGAGAAAACCACTGGTCTAGTGAATTACCGCGGTGGATTCAAGAACATTTGCAGTATCGAGGGTGCCATCCCAACTGTCAAGTTCCAAGACAGCATTCGGTTTCTTGGGGTTCATTTGGATGCGAACCTTGGATGGAGAGGCCATGTAAAGTTCATCGAGAAAAAGTGTGCTCAACGCATGTACATTCTGAGGCGGGTCAGATCTGTCACTAGTATTGATGACTTCACTACCATTTATCAAGCATTGGTTCGGTCGCTGATAGAGTACTGCTGCCCAGCGTTTGTGGGAATCTCCTCAACAGACTCAAACCGACTGGAGAAGATTCAGAGGCGCTGTCTGAAAATCAAATCGCGTGATCTGAAGCTGGATGACATTGAAGCTAGAAGATGGTCGCAAGCTATCAACACCTTCAACAGCCTGGAAAGATTAGAGACTTCCATCAGAGAATTGTTCCCCAGCTATTTACCAAGTGGGCGTCTCGCCGTACCATTCTGTAAAACTTTGCGTCGTCAAAATTCTTTTTTTCCACGCATTTGTAGCACCCTTTCAAGGTCATCTACGAGACACTAAATGCACGTGACTATTAGTTTTATACTTGCTTTTGTACGCGTATACGAATGTGTTCTTAGTTTCGACTAAACAAAACTGTCATTCTGCTACTTTTATCTGTGTATTTTATTTCTGATTTCTATTCGACGATACAATATAAACGTTTCTCTCTCTCTCTCTCTCTTTGATTGGAAATTGCTTGGTTCGGTCTCCGTTCCAACGAATAACTCCTTGCTGATTGCAGTAGAGGGACTTTATCAGGTTGACGAGGTGATCAGGGAATCCAAAAGTAGACATGATATCCCAGAGCTGACCGTGGCTCACGCTGTCAAAAGCCTTGCAATAATCAATGAAAGTTATAACCGCTCCACATGACATGTCATTCACCTTTTCAATAATGACTTGTAGGGTTGCCAACATATTTGCGGTGCCTCTGCCAATTCGAAACCCTGCTTGTTCATCTGGGAGTTCCTGTTCGATCTTCATGAGCAGGCGGTCCAGCAGTATATTGAGGAGGACTTTGCTAGCATGCGATATAAGCGCAATGGTGCGATAATTGCCACACTCTTTGGGATTGCCAGTCTTGTGCAGTAATACGAGTTCTTGCTCTTTCCAATCGTCTGGCCAACGTTCCGTTTCCCAAATCCTCACACAAAGCTTGTGAAGACTTTTTGTGGCAAAGTCTCCAGCGAACTTGACGAGTTCCGCAGGCACATTGTCACGACCTGCAGTCTTGCCCATTTTCAGTTTCTTTGCCGCGTTCTGGACTTCTGCAAGCAGCGGAACAGGTTCCTTTTCTGCTGGAGGCGTAGTAACCAGCTCCTGATGAAAAACCGGTGAATTTGAACCGAAAAGCTGCTTAGCGTATTCTTCCCAACGCTTTAGAACCTGGTTAGGTTCTGTGAGGGTTAGACCTGTGGAGTCGTTGATTACACTTTGTTTTTCAGTAACTGCTGGTTCAGTAAGTGCGGAGATTTTACGAAAAAGTGCTTTGCCTTTATGCATTCTATCGAACTCGTCGATTTCAGCGCACTGTCGTTCTAGCCAGGTTTTCTTGTCTTTACGCAGGCTTTTCTTTATCTTCTTGTTCAGCTTTTTAATCAAAAGGTTATCTGAAACACGCCGAGCTTCTCTTCGTTCCTGAATTAGCTTGAGAGTCTCATTGCCAATCCAAGAATCAGTTACTTTCCGCCTCGGGGCAGTCTAAATCGGCAGGTGACTGAACATTCAAAGCATGCACTGTATAACTGACATAGAATACGTACAGATACAGTATACGTCGTAAGAGTAGAATGTACAAAGGGGGACTAGAGTTATCATGGGAATATGGGAAGCGTAAACAGTTTTCAACGATATCACAGAAACATTGGATGAATGGGACAAAAGGAATCAATCGCTACGACGACACGCTGCATTTAAGAGAGCATAAAAGAACATGGAACGATGTGGAATGTGGAGCGATATTTCTTATAGGTATACCGATAGTCATTTTCATATCGCGTTCGCCGAAAATGTATCAAGAAATCTTTAGAATCAGTCATACACGTAGACAGGATGTCTCATTGATGAACAGTCGAAGGTCGCCGAAAAATTAAGGACACAGGTAGAAGCTCAATTCAAAAGAATATGACAGAAACGAAAGACGAGAGGAAATCAACTTGCCTAATTTTTATTCGAGTGCCGACGCAAAATGGAAGCAGTAAGAACCATTACGTCTTTTGATAAAGATTAGCAGAGAAAGATCACTTTAGGTATTATTAAATCTCACCCAATTAAATCACAAACAAAATCAATCAGTATTAAAAACATTGAAAAGACTTCCGAATCTAGAGTGGTCCAGGTAAGTAATAGTTATGGTAATGGTGGACAAATATGCGAGATTGTCTTCGACAATGTCCTGATGCACATGTGCATATGTGTACAATTTTATCAATTTTTATGAATATTATTTAAGAAGATATCCTGAAATCAAAATATGAGGTAATGAAATGCAGAAACAAATATTTGCCATCATTACTTCTTCCTGAAAATGAATTTATCGACATTTTATTCGTTGATCATTGAGATATTGGCACTTCTAGAAGCGCAGCAGGCCTACCCCAATTTGCCCCAGTAATGGTCATATTGCATCAGTAGCAGAAACACCACCATTTTATCTAACAAAACCCGCCTCGAATAGATTCCGCATCTCAATCATGATAAATAATCATATGCAGTCGACTCTTGATGTAAACGACAACTTTGGACCGACTGTTGCCATCGCTTGCATCGAGAGATCGCTTATGCCGAGAGTCGACTGTACTAGCACTAAAAAAGATCCTACGTCGCCTACAGAAGGACTAACTATCCAACAGCTGTGTGCACTGCTATCGGAACACCTTGAGGAATCGCGATTTGCCTAGAGCTTTTCATGGATTAGCCAGACCAGTGCATGATCCGGATCCTATTTACTCCAGAATTAGGATCCGATCGCGCTAAACGCCGGACCAGGATATTATACTGGTGATTTATGAATAGTTTAGCAAAAAGAGTGAGTAGATAGTGCAATAAAGAAATGTTGCCTCTAGAAGTAAAATATAATGATGTCGACAGTTTGATTCGCAAAAGTCGCCGTTGACACGATATGAGTATTGTTGCAAGTGATCTGAGTGCCACACGACGACCTACCCAATAATTACCAATAATGACTTCCGACTGCCACTATGAAAATACCTATTCATCGGATCAAAGGCATGGCATCGAGAAATGGTGATCGGTATCCGACCCGGACGAAACCTAGATTTGTCCCGATCGAACGGACAGTGGTGATCGTCTTCTAGCAAATCGCAGGAAAGAACAATGCGTCGAAATTTCTAGACTAGTTTAGTTCAGCGCTTATTTTAGACGAATAGCTATTGCCTTGGTAAAACCTATTTACACTTGCGATGATCAGGAAAACAGGATTTGAATTTTGAAATGTTTGAACAGTCATTTCTTTATGTGAAGACAACGACATTTAGCATTCGATATTTGCTCGATTGTCCTCAGCCTTTGGGGGGGGGGATCGTCGATGCATTGCAATGCATGCAAGATTGCTCCTCGACACATTTTGTAGCATGATAAACTCAGAACTCAAACGTCAACTGAGGTGATAGGCTGGTGGTTACTGACCTGAGCAGCTAAAGACAAAGTCCATTCTTATCTTAGTGCGAGGAGGTGAAGTAACTGTTTTGAAGTGGTTTAAGCGATCATTCACCACAAAATGTGATCAAGTGAACCAAAATCTGGAATAATGCAATTTAAATCTTATGATTTGCTGCTCACCTTATTACGATATTAATTTAGTAAAAAACTTCTTGAAATACAATAAAATGTTTAACAACATCTTTTCGACTTCTTGAAAGAGTTGGGCGGCTCAATTACGTTTTCCAGCAATTTATCTGAGAATCAGCTATTCAGCTGAAATTTTAGAACATTATCGAAGGTCAAATTGATGAACTTGATCATATAAAGAAAAGCAGGCTGCTCTACGTTTACATTTGCTCCCAAAATGATTTCACTTGATTTTCTTGTGAAAAGGAAAATAAAGTGAGAAAACAATCAGGTAATTACACCCAAAATGTAAACATTGTGCAGGAAGAATTGCTTTTATGGCGGAAATTATTGTCATTTCACTGTTGTCAAGCGTCTTTTTAAATGCATGTCGACTATCATGGAAAGATGCAAAACTCCATTCATTTGGTCATTGGTCAATAGTAGTAGGTCATTGGTCAGTAGTAGAGCGTCTTCATTACAAGTCGAATCGTCCAATATCTCTTCAAACCTCCTCAAAAGGGGACGCTGATTTTATCCATTATCATCTGCTTACAATAGTGCTAATTTTACGAGTAGTTCACGTTTTCGTGCTGATTGCCTCTCTGCTGCCTCTCATGTGTTTTTGATTTCAGGAGCTTTCTTCAATTTTTTTCATTCTTTATGTCTATGTTAGACCCTTTTGCTTTAGAATATGTCAGAAACAACTGCAGATGCGCAGTTACTCAAATCTAACTTATTTTCAGCTCTTCACTCTGCGCCTTTTTTTACATGTTTTATTGAGAAATTATTGATTAGCAAAATGAGGACTGAAATTCCATTTTCTATCATAATCAACGCTAAAATTGTACTCGTAGAAGTATTGCAGCACGCGATTTTCAAATTTAGAAAAACATCACCGAATTGCCATATGAGAAATCTTCTCATTCCAATGACGCAGCCAGGATTCAGCTTCATACGAAGATAGCGGCCAATTTGATAGGCCTTGTCAATTAATATTGAAGTTTGGTAAACTTCAGATACGTAAATGAAAAAAACTGAAATGGAATTTGTTTCGCAATCATCAGAATTCACATTTACAACCTATGCATGCGAGTAATACTTGAACTTTAATACATTGGCATGCAATATTGAACTTTGACTTCACCTTCCTCCCTGCTGATATTTCAATGTCGAGATGGCCTTTTACATTCCTATTTCTGATATCCTACTGTTTAGATCTCTGTGCATGGGAATAGAAACCGTCCAAGCTGTGTGAAAGCACTTTGTGATAGTTGCATTGGGCAATAGAAGTTTCATCATCTGCAGATGCACTTAGTCATTTTTTTGTCGTTATTATGAAAGAAAATGTTTACTCCAGTCAGAAATCAAAACTATCATGCCTCTTTTATGATTTAAAGAAAGCTAAGTTAAACAAATCCTTTATCTCTTTGGAATAGACGTGTGTGGATGCAAATTGCAAATGACAATTGCAGACACTTAGTAGTTCTCTGACCTGAGCATTTTCAGCATGTCTATGACATAGAGAAGGATTCTATTCGTCCTCCATAATTCATCTCTCAGATTAGCAAACGTGATCGTCTTCATTGATGCTTCAATTTGTTACAGCATCATGTCATAAAGTGTTAAGTTACTTTTATTACTTCTATTTGCTCTTGATTCAAATTTCAACGCATGAAATGGAAGGTTTCAAGATCTTAGGAAGCAGTGTTGTTCCACTGTTTGCAGCAATAGTTTTTGTGCGGCAATTAACTGTCCTCTTCACAATAGAATTGCGTAATGTACTTTTATATCTGCAGTGTGCAGAGCAATGGTATAACACTTGTTTTCATCAGCGCATGCTCCGTACCGACTGTCTGACCGTGTGAACAGAGGACTTGTGGTTAGAACACAGGAAGACTTGTGTTCGAATCCTAGTTAGGCGAATCGCAGTATAAAGGATAGTATTGGCGCAGCTTGCGAAATGCATGTATCTACTGTAACTATTTCAATCATCAGATTTCATGCTATTTAAAGAATAGCAACAAAATTGTATTTTCTTACACGTATACAGTGACACATAGCTATCTGATTTCAATTAATAGAGGAATAAACACAATATTTGAAAGGATATGGCAGACTTTCTTCAAATTTATTTCCACAGTTGAACCATAGCCTAAGCATAATTGAATTGAGTGCAGTGCACAAACTGGAATTCGGCCGCCATAAATTTCTTCACTGGATCTTTCGTTTTCTTTAGGCCCACTTCAGTCCTTGATTTTGGACATTACTACCTGCTTTAACAATTTCATCACCGGTTCGATAAACTCAAGACTGTCTCACTGACGGTAGACTACAGACAAGTCGAATAGCTTAAGAAAATTATACTTTCGAATTTCATCATGCCAGGTCCAAGTGCGTGTGTATATTCAGAGTACAAGTACGTACGGCGCATGCGACAACTGCAACAACTTTTTCGTCATGTACATCGGCAGTCGTATTTCAGAGGCTACAGGGAAGCCAAGAGAAACGTTTTGGCTGAAGCAGAGGATCGGCATCGCCATTGCCAGGAGTAACGCCCTGAGTGTTAGCCTAGCCGCCACTACTGCAGTTTCTTGACTTTGACTTTTTTTAACTCCTACTTTTATTACAATTGTTTTTTTATTAATAAATCGTCGGTGAATCGGCAAAAGGCTTTATGTGCAAAATTTCCATTTTTTTAGAGAACGTCATTTTTCTATTTTTTAAAGTAATACATAATACATAGCTATTCAGTCCCCTCCATTTAGTAATTCAATGCTTTTCTGTTATCAATTGAGATATCAAATAAAACTGATTATAAGAGCTGGCGAAAAAGTAGTATCATAGATGTCCCCACAAATCATGCTTTGATTTCATACTTCACTTACATACTTACTTTGATAAAAACAAATAATTATGCCCAACCGGTTTCACTTGTTTCCAAGCTATTCATGGGCGGAATGACATCTATTTTCTTTACAGATAGTAGAAGTGCATTCAAATCAAAAGCCTGAGACATTTAAATAAAGCATGTATATCATGACACAACCTTATATGGATCCGATATCCTGGTTTAAGGTAGAATTCAATACCTTCATGCATCTTTTTTCTTTTTGTTCCCGTAGAGATCTATTAACATTGGGAGATAGCTGTAGAATTGGCATGATCTTGAAAGGAGGATAGATATTTTTAGCACATGTAGATATATGATCACTAACTTTCAATGTTCTATATTTCAGTTCCCGAATTTGCTGTCTATGTGTTCGAACTCTTGATCTTAATGCATCTCCCGTTTGTCCAACATAACGGGCACTACAACCTCCACATTGTATGACGTAAATTACATTGTTATATGAACAGTTCATGTTACTTCTTATTTTAAACTCTTTAGTTATGTTTACTTCTTTATATGTAAATTTTATACCTTCAATTATATAATCGCAGCCCGAACACCTTGCGTCGCCACATTTGTTCACTCCAGTAATTGTTTTTCGATTGTTTTTCCGAAGAAGTAAACATAACTAAAGAGTTTAAAATAAGAAGTAACATGAACTGTTCATATAACAATGTAATTTACGTCATACAATGTGGAGGTTGTAGTGCCCGTTATGTTGGACAAACGGGAGATGCATTAAGATCAAGAGTTCGAACACATAGACAGCAAATTCGGGAACTGAAATATAGAACATTGAAAGTTAGTGATCATATATCTACATGTGCTAAAAATATCTATCCTCCTTTCAAGATCATGCCAATTCTACAGCTATCTCCCAATGTTAATAGATCTCTACGGGAACAAAAAGAAAAAAGATGCATGAAGGTATTGAATTCTACCTTAAACCAGGATATCGGATCCATATAAGGTTGTGTCATGATATACATGCTTTATTTAAATGTCTCAGGCTTTTGATTTGAATGCACTTCTACTATCTGTAAAGAAAATAGATGTCATTCCGCCCATGAATAGCTTGGAAACAAGTGAAACCGGTTGGGCATAATTATTTGTTTTTATTTAAAACTTTATACGTCAGGGTGTTTCAGTTTTGTATTGATATACAGCTATGGCCAATGATCTCCGACCACTAATATTTTCATGCTGACAAATTTACATGTAATTTACTTGTATAACCACACGTTATGTTTGTTATGATTCGTTGATTTACCTATCAGGCATTAGCCAATCACAATAGAGTATGTATAAATCGGTAGAATTCTCAGAATTACACGAATTCCAGAAATTGTCTGTCATAGTTCATTCGTGCGTCACATTATAATCATGCTTACAAATCCTGCTGCTCGCGCTAATATTAAACTTTTATTTGATGATGGATGGAGTGATGGCAGGAAGATTAAATTTGTCGAAGACAATAGTGCATACTATTATCCAAGTTATCAGCCAGACTGGATCCACAGTTCCCAAAAAAACAACCAGACAAAACATGAACCACCAGCCGTCAAACTGATAACATGATACGCCGTGCTGCTGTGAGGAATCCTGATATATCCAGTTCTCAAATTAGAGCACAATTACCTAAAAATATTGCAGTCAGCACTCGAACCATCAGAAGACGTCTCCTTATCGATGCAAGTCTTCGCTCTTACCGTCCAGCTGTAAAACCTTGACTTTCTCCAAAGAATATTAAAGATCGACTTATCTTCTGCAGAACTCACAAAGACTGGACAGTTGACCAGTGGCGGAAAGTACTCTTCAGCGACGAAACACAAATAAAGCAGTTTCAACCACACAGGGCCTTGTTTCGACGTCCTTCAAATCAGTGATTCAATCCAAGGTTTACTGTACCAGCTGTGAAAAAATGTCACTCTCATATTTAGGCTCGATATCTGCATTTGGCCGCGGAGGTGTTTACTTTGTGCAGCAAGGGAAGACGGTCAATTCCGCTGAATATTTAAAAATCATTCAAGAAAAGGTGCCACTGGGTGGAACTTCATAGGTGCGATGTGACGGTGTACCATGCCACCAATCCCGTGCTGTAAAATGTTGGCTTCATTGTAATAATATTGAAGTACTCAGTCCTTGGCCAGGATGGTCCCCAGACTTAAACCTGATCGAAAATTGTTGGGTAAAGCTAAAGTTAGCAGTGTCGAAATCCAATCCATCTTCAATGATAGATCTCAAAGCTGATATTCTCCATGACTGGACCCATGAGGCGTATTGTCAATCTCTTGTGGATTCAATGCCACGACAAATCAACCCCGTTCTAGCGGCTCATGGTACTGCAACTAAGTATTAAATGTTTTGTGAAGCATTGACATTTTTCACCTAGAATGACCAATGACATTTAAATGCATGTACAATTGTTCACATGTATTAATTGCACATGTTTTGTTCATAACTTAAATACTACTTATTAACTAATACTTTGAACTCGTTTTATTCTAAAAATACATGGGTGGTCGGATATCATTGGCCATAACTGTATATATATATATGTTCTTTGAAACTTCTCAGCAAGACGAATTCAAAAGTCAATGTCTCCATTTGATCCGATATACTTAATTAGTTCAAAAAACATGTACATGTAGAAACCGCGATAATATATACATTGTTTCGTGAATCGTGAATCGTGATTTATGTACATTGTTTATCGTGATATACAAATGATGAATCATTTGAAAACCTTGACGGATATAAACCATGTATCATTGACCCCATCAAACCTGAAGAATGTAGATGGGTAGAAAACATGTACATGTACAGCACAGGCAATGTGTATGTACGTCGCACAATGTGCATGAAAATAAAATTGTGCTTTTCTAAAGTGATTTCATTATATGATGCGCTCAATATGACCAATACTTTCACTCGAATCTGATAAATATCATCTTCAAACATTATCTAATTTTGCTGCAGTTCTGTTTTACCAAATAAAACATCTGTTGTGGTGGACAGATGCTATCAGATGCTGCTTAAGCAGATCGGACGATAATCATTTATGCCAGGGTTACTTTTCTTTTCAATTGGAGACATGCATGAATTTTTCCACAAGTCAAGAAAGATTCTGGACTCAAGAGAGGCTTGAAATAAATGGGGAAGAGGACCCGAGATCAATTCGGTAGCTCCACTTAAAAGTTTAGCGGCACTGTTGATTGCTTCGTTGGTAGTCGTCGCAATAAATCATACACACGCATGTTCCTCGTTGATTTTCATATTCCAAATATCATTAGAAAATGAACATTTGTCGACGTCTGCATCAAAACTGAAGCAATTGATAAGATGATGCGATAGCTCGCTTACAAACTCATGGTTCTGACGTTTACTACCCGACTTCTTTGTCATATCTCCGTTAATCTCCATTACAATGTCCCATATATTTTTGCGTTTATTAATAATTCTGTCACTCCATCGTTGTTTGGATATCATAATCTCGCTCCTAACTTTTTCATTCAGAGGTTTGTAACGTTTGTAAGGTTTGTAATCCATCGATCTTCAATCATTGCCTTTAAAAGTGGAGTTATTCAGGGTTTGTCAATGTTGCTTAATATAACTTCTCTTTGAGGAATGCTACTTATTGTTACAAATCGGGTCTCATAAAAGGCAGGCAGGTTATTATTCTTATCTGAATGTTCATAGACCGTTCTGAAATCTGCATCTTTCAATGAAGTTAGAAAACCAATTAAATAATGTCGCCGATAATCAAACACTGTCTTTCTGACACTCCTATTTCATAGAACAGGTGAGCTCGACGACAAAGGTACACTGCTATGATCATAAGAGTATAAAGGAGGACCAATGGCTGCAGGTTCAGGGTAAAATGTACATGTATTATCTGTGATCCAAATGTTCCAAAACAAAGTTCTCTCTAGTTGGAGAATTCAGACAATTAACACAAGAGAACGAATCTCTAAAAATTGAAGTATCGAAGTCATTGAAATCACCACAGATGATAGACCTCAAAGTGGGATCGCTGTTCAGCTGGGGATCAAAAGGGATAGCATGCAATCGTTGATGAGCTGTTTGGTGGACAAACACAGGTTTGGAGTTGCCCACAAGCACAAGAATAGTATTTGTAATGGGTAGTTTTACTGCCGCCCACTCAAGGGAGCAATGATAGTCCAAGTCCACTCTAATAAAGGAAAAGTGTTGTGGATCCGTCCATAAATCCACTACTCCACCAACGCGATTCTGTTTGTCACATCTATAGCAGGTACAATGTTTGATGTTAAAAGGAGAGGTAAGGACGTCATCGGCTAACCAAGTTTCAGCTACAGGAATACAGGAAGGCTTTATATTTCCAACAAGACGACGAAGTTCATCAATCTGTTTGACATCGATTTTGCATTGAGTGACAAAATTGAAGGAAGCCGTGGTGGGTAAATTTTTCAGAATTTTTCAAAATATTTCAGTCGAGAACGACGACAAATCTTGCCATTAAAGATGACTACATCCTCACCAGATTCTCTCCGCATATCCAATTGCTTTCGAAGATCAAATCATTCTTGTTGCTGCTGTTTTGTCCTATCTGGCTGTATATAATCACGACTGAATTCTTCGGACTGCTTTAAAGTCTTTGATAAGCGAAGTATGGATTGTTTAATTCCTTAATTATGATGGACAACTTTGAGTGCTCGTGGCTTACTAGGCATTTTTTTAAATTTTTCCAGCTAGCCGAATCTCGATGAGACGGATGCCTTTGACATGGCGACAGATTCTCTTAACGTTGTCCTTATCATGCTTTTTGTTATCTTCTAAGGAACCACTGTCTTCTGGAAGACCCAAAATGACTACGTTGTTACTCCTTGCTTCTCTTTCCTCGATCTCATTGTGCATTACCAATTTAAGGAAATCAAGTTGTAAAACACCAGATTTTACTTCGTTGATTTCAAATTTGTCTTTGATCCTTGATCCGTCGACAATCATGATTTTTAAGGATCCCAATTCAATTGTCAAGCGAATCAAGCGAATCTCCAACTTACTAATTTCCTCTTTGAAGGATCTCAACAGATCTTGTTAAAAGTCTGTAATAATTTTTTTTCTAAATCGAATTGTCAGTGCCTGAATTGCTGGTGGATCTTGTCACTTTCACGAAAATTCTTAAAAATGAAAAAAATGTGTGAAAGGGCTCGAACCTGGTACTTCTCGCTTCACTGTGCACGCCGTAGCAGCATGCACCATCAACACAACTGTTTCACGCATATTCGACGAATTGATTTTTAGAATGCAGAAATCTTCTGCAAGACGTGGCTGGTATATTATGAAGTCAAAATCGACAGCAGACCATCAGCAGCAAAGAAGTTACAGATCACGATGATGAGATAGGTTCAGTGATGCACAAATTATCACAAAAATCCCACGGTATTGACTTTCAGAGGGATTCTGACGAAAATTGCGTGTGATATTAGCACTCAGTGCCACGAGACGAAGAAATCGATGCATAATTCCAACACTTCTAATAAAGGGAATCTCTAGAAGTTAATCGATGAATATATACTTGCGACGATCAGCGGAGACACAACCACGCACGACGACCGATCACACATCCTTGCCGTCAAGGAGCTGCTCCATAATATCATAAAGATGAACTCATAATTAATTGCTTCAGACGGGAGGTTTTTCATAGATATGTACAAACAAGTAAAAATATACTCTACCTTTAGTTTGTGCAGGAGTTAAAAACAATTTTTATAAGCGTTTTTGTCTCGGACGTTTCGGGTCCCGACCCATTATCAACGAGAATTTTTTTACTTGTACATAAAGATGAACTCATGCCTGTCAGCAGCCGTCCAGATCAATCCTTCTTGTGTTAGGCCTCGATATCTCTTCATGTGCTACTGCGCGCACCTGGAACTCACTACCCACGTTCATTAATACAAACCTGACCATAAGATCTTCAAGCACTTCCTAAAATCTCATCTATCTTCTTTATAGTTCCCCTAACATGTAGACTTCTGTAAAACATCCTCAACCGTTGTAAAGTTGCCTTGAATTCTGCTGACCGAACGCTACTTAATTAAAAAAATCGTTTCTTTTCTATTCTATCTGAATAGGTTTTGTATCTTTGAATTTATTTTGTGAAATTCAAACGAGCAGATGTACAGTAATTGACAAATTATGAAAATGAAAGATTGGACGTTTTTGGAATTTAATGTTTACGAACTTGTATTCAGTAGTCACTGACAGGTTGCATGTGACTTTAATACCAGATAAGGCTAAGAATTAGATTTAGATTCGCAATGTGCAATACTGTTCTACGTACCCTCAGCATTGGACAATGACTGAGGCATCTGGGAATGCCAGGAACCCATAAACCATGTGGGCCACATGTCAATGCTTCACTTTCTCCAGCAAAACTCGAATTCGGACCACATCTGTAATATACAAGTTTTTTGTTTTTTAGACTTCAAGCATTCATTAATCACAAGTACGTTTAGCTACCTCATCTTATTTTAATTCAACTTACCTGTACGTAGCTTTTGATCCATACTTGGTGTCATTGAAAGAAATTTGAGCATTTGGGGAAAATGGAGGCAATCCACAGTTCCATACTGAAATCAAAAAGCTGAAACATTCTAAAACAATAGCCAATTTCCAATATAGACTGCTATTCTATAATAAAATGTAGTCGCATCATCTAATATCACAACTTCAAAACTCAGAGAATGAATCTCTCTCCCTCCATCCCTATATTTATGAAATTGATCAGATCAAATATATCATTTTCATCAAATGGATGAAACATGATGCAACTGGTCCTCTCCAAGTTCGTGAGTCGGTCTTCATCATTTAGAATAAATAAGAAATCTGCTAAAATGAAGCAAGTAAAAAACACACCTATTTCCCTGAATTGACTTGAACCATAAAATATTTCTAAAATACAACAAGTCAAATACACACGCATCTATCACCATTTTGCTGTGGTTTTCAGGTATTAAAGGTTGGCAGATTTAGGTTGCTTCATAAAAAAGCCGTGCTTTATATTCAGCTTCGGTTTAGGCTACTACAATGCTTGCCCATGCAAATGTACATTGAATCCTACAGTCAACTCTTTCGCTTTTTAGTTTGCATCCACAACAGCAAGAACTAAACGCTACTCTAACTCATTTATAAGATTTAACAAAAATCTTTGCTTTTTGTCTTTTTTGTGTCCAACGTGTACTTAAGTATTAAGGTAAACCTGGTGCTTTTACATCTTTAAGTGTAGTGTCCACCGACTTTTGAAAGTGAAGCAATAAAGACTTTATTATGTCATTGCTATTTCTCTTTGCCCTATGTATGGCACGCAATGTTCATAACATTTGCCACTAAACTAATTTAGAGATCGTAAAGATGTGGGTAGAAAAGTAGTCTGTACTAATCTAGAACACTTAGTAGCTTCTTATGTAAATTCCATCAATCCTGATTCGAGAGTTGACAAGGTGATGTCAAAACGAAGTGGTAAATGAATGCGCTGTAGTATAAAGACATCACATTAATAAATTAATGCAAGACAGTAAAACCACAGAGCAGTAGACCAGAAAAAATGAAGAGCAGGTTGTAAAAAAATAAAATTGTAAGTGAAATAAGGAAGAGAAAAAGCAATGCAAAACATGCAAAGGAAAATATGAAGCACTATGCAAAGTAAAATAAAGATAACTAATTTTAAGGAAATTTTGAAATATTAGTTCACCAAAATTAATGAATAAACTTAATGAAGAACAAAATGAATAATGGACTATGTTCCCGTAGTCACAAATCGAAAATACATCAAAATACATATACACGTACATCAAAAACTCTACGAAAAAATATTAATGTGAGTAATGCTTTATTTGCTATTATGATTCCTACTTTCAACAAATAGTTCGTTTGGTTCGAGAGCGTTCTTGAGCGACACTGATTCAGACCTACTGACGGCTTATAAGAAACAATACGCTGAAACAGGTCATGTAGTGGCACAATCTATTGAGATTTGATGCAATTATTAAAACCAAACAGAACCGGAAGTCCCTGCACTTAGAATGTCGTAGCACTGTTGAAAGACATCATTAGGACGTGAGTAGTAAGCAAAACTCCACTTCTGGACCGCGCAAGATGGCGGCCATCGCTGCGTCCCCCCCCCCTCTGGCACGGCAGAGTGTCGTGGTCGGCCGCCGTGGTGCTTCGTGTCTGAGTCCCCCCCCCCCCTCTGGAACGACAGAGGTTGTGGTCTGTCGTGGTGTGCCGGCCGGGTGGGTCCACGTTCACAACATGTTCGCTGACGTCCCCCCCCCTCTGCAACAACAGAGTGTGAGACTCGGGTGAGTTGGTCCGACCGCCTGGTTGACGTGGGCGACCGTCTAGGTTGACGTGGGCGACCGTCTAGGTTGACGTGGGCGACCGCCAGGATTAGTCTTGAGGCTATAGTGTGTGATGTTTTTGGTGCAATCTGCTGAATGTTGGGTTGTAAAATGGGTTGTTTCGAGTGGAAGGAGTGGTCGGATGAGAAAACGGAGGTCAGATTCGGATTCAGCGTGAAATTCTGCATCGGTAGGGTGAGTTTCAAGGCAATCGGCGAGAAAAACTGTTTCTTCAAAATTTTGACATAGAATGTGGGACGTTTTGGTGTGTAGCGCCCAAACGAAGCATCGGATGAGAAAACGGAGTCCAGATTCGGAATCTACGTGAAATTTTGGGTTATGAAGGATGTTTCCAGCGAAATCGGAGAGAAAAAATTTTCGGCTGACGTCCCCCCCCCCTCTGGACAGCTTGCTTCGATTTTGGCTTCTAGTGGACGGATTTTGTCGTGCGATAGCTCGTTTGAAAGCTAAGAGTGAGACAAATTCAGTGAAACAATCGGCTTGTTCCTATCTGTCTTCGTTCAAAAGTTAGAGCGGTTACAAGATTTTAGGTCGGAGCTCGCTTACCTGAAAAAATCCTAAGTGTCAGAGTGACTTTGTATGGGTAAAATTTTGAAAATTTTCCAAAGTGTGGAATTTCGACCTGGGACCGTCACCAAAACATTTTTCATCAAATTTCGCTGACCCCCCCCCCCGACAACAATCTTCTAACTTTGGTTCTAGTGGACGGATTTTGTCGTGCGATAGCTCGTTTGAAAGCTAAGAGTGAGACAAATTCAGTGAAACAATCGGCTTGTTCCTCTATCTGTCTTCGTTCAAAGTTAGAGCGGTTACAAGATTTTAGGTCGGAGCTCGCTTACCTGAAAAAATCCTAAGTGTCAGAGTGACTTTGTATGGGTAAAATTTGAAAATTTTCCAAAGTGTGGAATTTCGACCTGGGACCGTCACCAAAACATTTTTCATCAAATTTCGCTGACCCCCCCCCCCTCTGGACAGCTTGCTTCGATTTTGGCTTCTAGTGGACGGATTTTGTCGTGCGATAGCTCGTTTGAAAGCTAAGAGTGAGACAAATTCAGTGAAACAATCGGCTTGTTCCTATCTGTCTTCGTTCAAAAGTTAGAGCGGTTACAAGATTTTAGGTCGGAGCTCGCTTACCTGAAAAAATCCTAAGTGTCAGAGTGACTTTGTATGGGTAAAATTTTGAAAATTTTCCAAAGTGTGGAATTTCGACCTGGGACCGTCACCAAAACATTTTTCATCAAATTTCGCTGACCCCCCCCCTCGTTCGGACAAAATTTCTTGAAACAAACTTTGGTAAAGGTCCCAGGTCAAAATTCGGAAGTTTTAAATTTTTCAAAATTTTCACCACACTGGAGCTCCCACACTTAGGAATTTTTTCACTTGTGGCATGTTACATGCACATGTGCTGACGGACCAACTTCCCGTGGTCATATGAGAATGGTTGAGGTGTCATATTGTAAAGAATGATGAGACAAATCGTTTGCAACAAACCGCATGTCGCTACGATGAATACTTTCGGAGATAGAGCCATTTTAAGTTTTCTTCCGAGCATATATAAACCCCCGACAACGCAAGTCTGATCACTTCATCGAAAGACGAGGTAAGCGACGGTCGTCGCTCTGAGCTCCCGATATCGGGTTGCAAAGGACTCTATCTTTTGAAGTAGGCAAGCTATCTTCTTACTTCAAAGTTTGTGTGATAGAGTTTGATAGTGTCTTTACTACTGATAAAATTTTTTAAAAGTAGTATGAGTAGTAAAATGCGGAATTTTTTAAAAATTCTTAATTTTCAGTTTTAACATGTAGACTAAGGTTTTCAAGTATGCTGAGTTCAAATCTGCTATCAGATTTGAAATTTAACTAAGTCTAAGGCAGCTTTGAGGGGTTAGATCCCAGCTACTGATCACTACCTTTGACTCGGCGTTCCTGTTACCACTTCGGGGCAGTGACAATGATGTCTTTAGCTGTAAAGAGCGGGTATCGGGGAAGATCTCTCACTTCCCTAGTGATCGGTACAAGGCCTTCGGGCTGTCGACGGGATCGAGTGCCACTCACTACACTCACATCTATCATTCCTGACTAAGTGTAATGCTTTAGGAATATGACTGTACTACATGATTTAAAACTTATACTAATTTCATTATCTTACAGTTAACGAGAAATCTGAGTACTGACAGCAAAAATGGTCAACAACGATAGAAACAAAAAATTTCATATTAAAATGTGCTCTTGTGGACGAGTTAATCGCAGTGCGGACGCCAAAGCTCATGTGAAGAAGGCGGGCACCGGCCACATGATTGTCTTGAATAGGGTTGCTTGCGTGAAGTGTAGAGTGCTGAAGGGTGATGAGGATGAGGTGCGTTTCTACAGAGTGCATGCTGACTGTAGTGGTGGTTTAGTGACTGATTTGAGATTTACGGAGTTGATTGTGGAAGAGAGGGAGCGAATGTTGGCGAATGTTGCGAATGTTGTTGAGAATGTTGTTGAGAATGATGAGGTGTCGAGAGCGGTTGCGTCGTTGGAGGCTGAGATTGAGCAGCGGAAGAGAGTGCTTGACAGTGATGATGAGGATGATGTGGATTTAGATAGGGAGCGTGTGAGGAAGCGTGTGAGGAAGTTGAGTTCTTCGTCGTCGGAGGTGTCCAACATAGTCATCACCGACCCCCCGAAGAGCTCATCTTCCCCAAAAAAGAAGAGTGGTGGGATACGTATGCAGTCGGCGAAGTGGTTGAAGGATGAGGAGAAGAGGCATGTTTCGCAGCAGATGGCGCATGATTTGTTGGTGAATAAGTTTGAGAGTTTGAAGAAAGTGAAGGATGAAGTTGTGAAGGAGTTGGATGAGTTAAAAAAGAAGGATTTGAAGTCGAAGGAGGTGGCGGATGAAAACATTAGAATGAGGCGTTGTGTGACTGATTTGAAGAATAAGACGCGAGAGTTGGAAGAGAAGAATGATGCGTGTGAGAAGAGGGCGAGTGCTGCGGAGAGAAGAATGAGAGATGCAGAGGCGAAGTTTGAGGCGATGATGAAGGAGATGAGTGTGTTGAGAGCGAAGAATGTTGAGTTGGAGAGGACTGTGGCTCGGCGGGGTGATGAGAGGCAGGCGTATGAGAAGTTGGAGCGCATGAGGGATGAGTGGGAGCGTGTGAATGAGGATCGTTTGTTTGAATTCCACATCCCTATTCGGGACAATCATTTGGCCGGCGAAGTCCTCGTCAATAAAAGCCTCGACGAGTCAATTATTTGTTACAACGGTCATCCGAGCAAGAAGTGTCTCCATGCAAGCTTACGAATGCGCGGCCATCTCCACAAATTTTCAATCAGGAAGCCCGCGAGACTGCCTAAGGATGACTAACTTGGTAAGTGAAAAGCAAATAAGATAGTATATCCTATTCTAATACATATCATTTTCATTGCAGATCTTTGCCTGCCTTCACCACCCCATCAATTTACTCCCGAGAACGAACCATCGGCTCTCTTAAGGGCCACCTAGGGGCAAGACATGATAGAACCTCCACGCGGTTTGCCCTGGGCAGTCTTCGGACTGGCGAATACTATCATTAAGTTGAATCTGCTATCAGTCAACTTGAACGTTGCGTCGCGTTAGAGGGGTATATAAACCACTGCCTCTCATTTCATTTCATTTCAATCATGCAGACGCCGAACAGTCAAGTTAGCTCTCCTCGCGGACCGCAGATAAGGCCGCGAAATTTATTTGAGGAGTTTGTCAGGCTAGAGGAGCAAGACAGAGTCCACAACAATCTTGCTCGGATTGGCAATCCGATGACAGCAACTGCTGTCAATCCAACGGAATGGCGCTACATTCCACTCTATACTCACATGCCAGTTAGTGTGGAAGTCGACAGTGCTACCAAAGAGAGAGTCTTTGACTCTCTCAGCAGAATTGGTAGGCTGTAGGATGACGACTCCCGAGAACGAACCATCGGCTCTCTTAAGGGCCACCATGGGGCAAGACATGATAGAACCTCCTCGCGGTTTGCCCTGGGCAGTCTTCGGACTGGCGAATACTATCATTAAGTTGAATCTGCTATCAGTCAACTTGAACGTTGCAAATGAAGTTCGGTGTAATACTTCCTTTCGACGGGCGTTCCTGTAAAGGGCGGCGGTGAAACCCGTAGCTATGTATACCGCAAGGGACATTCGGCAATGGTCAATCTTGTTAAACCTCTCTGCGTCATGTTTGCAAGTGATTGCCTCTGTCTCAACGTAGTATGCATTCGCGCCAGGGCGACATTTAGCCAACTGTCGAAGGTTGCCTAAAACTTTCCATTGCATACGTTATGAGAACCATGAGTTCTACCTGTCTCTATCAATGAGACGAATTGATGAATGGAATGAAATGGGAGGACACTCACGCGCCACACGCAACATAACACACTTCTCTCTTCCGTAGTCTAACAAGCTCTTTACACATGGATCGCAGTCGATTGCTATCCCTGTATCAGAAGTGTAAGCTATCTTAATTTATTTGACACTATTTTATCTACCATCATCGTCCATATGAAATGTTTTTAGATTTACAAGTTAGACTAAGCGTGCTACTATTTCCAAATGAAAAAGTATACATGGTTAAATCATCCACTTAAGCCCATCCATAGTCTAACAAGCTCTTTACACATGGATCGCAGTCGATTGCTATCCCTGTATCAGAAGTGTAAGCTATCTTAATTTATTTGACACTATTTTATCTACCATCATCGTCCATATGAAATGTTTTTAGATTTACAAACGGGTCCCGTAACTAAGGGACCCGTTACTAAGGGTCGGGCCCCTTTAGAGAATATATAAGAAGGAGTTTGAATGTAGATGAATTATACCGTTGAAGAAGACTACTCAGATACAATATGGCAGTAGCCGGTGAAGTAACGATATCTACAACGTCAGCATCAACGTCAGCATCAACGTCAGCATCTATTTTCTTCCCATTGCTTCGGGATCGAGTACCTGCAATGGTGTATCGAGATATTCCCCTTTTCGCTGGGGATGTGATCCTATCAGATAAGATATCATGTGTGGTGGTCAAGCGGGCTGTGGTACAGACAGAGACTCACATATTTCCAACTACGATTGACACTTTTTATTTTACTAAATCACCTGTATATCGTATACATTCAAGTACGAATGACCCACCGGAGAAGCCACTATACATGGAACGAGATGTGCCTATGTACGAAGGGGATGTAATTCTGGGGTACTCCCCTACAAGAATGATGATACGTCGTGCACCAGGATGGGTGGATGATGGAAGGTGGATGGGGGCGTATGTGGAAGTTGAACATCATTCAAAGCCACTCATGGACCCACCGTATGAGACGCAACGATTCCGTCTAGATGGTGAAGCATGGATTCGTGTCATTCCCAACGGATGGTACAGAGACATTGATGAAGAGAGAGGTGATTATAAGTCCTTTAGTGAAATAAGTGGAGAATTTGTATTTCAATGAACTTTTATGTATATATTGAATGAACTTTTATTGAATAAACATACTTCATACATGTGATCATTTTCCTTTGAGTTATACTATAATGAATAGGATGGTATTAGAAGAAGATGGATATGGGTATAAATAAGTTAAGTGAAAATAGATGGGAATATAATCATCATGAGTGAGGTTCCAGAGTGTGAGGTTCCAGAGTGTGAGGTACGTTATCCAATACGTCATTGGAAAGGTAAATTTTGGCAATATCACCGTACCATTCCATTATTTCATGGAGACAAGATAATTTCAGAGACGAAGAACTGTGTAGTGATATCACGCCGTAAGATAGAATTGGAAAATGAAATAATTCCAACGTATATTGACACATTCTATTTTGAAGTAACACCGACATATCAGCATCCAATTACAACAACGGTGGAGAAACCGAAAGACTGTCTTTATTTTGAACGTGATTACATTCCAATGTATGAAGGAGATGTAGTTATATCATGGAATCCTACAGAAACATGTATTCGACGTTCTCCAGGTAGAAAGCGTGAAGATGGAGGAGGTTTGGCACGGGCTATGTATATAGTATATCAACATACTCCAGAAGTGTATAAACGACCGAAATTGACACGACGATTTCGTTTGGATATTGAGAAGAAGGTGTGGGTTCAGATTCTTCATACTGATACATTGACTGACATTGAATGGACGGGTGGACAAACGAGGTGATTTCAGGGTCCCCTGAAGGGGACCCATGAAGGGATCGGGTCCTTTGAGAGATGTATATAAGAGTGGATGAAATGAGTGTCACAATCATAATCATGGTAGAAACAAGAGAAGAGTTGAGAGTAAGGCAGCGTGAGGAGATGAAGACCATCAAACAAATGATTGAAAGATATAAGAGGAGAGCTTATAAATCGAAGAATCCAGAGAAGATCAGAGAGTGTGAGGACACATGCGACTTTGTGCTGAAAGCGACGATAGTGAGTCATCAACGACAATCAAATTATTGGAGAGATGGATTGTGGAAGGGACCCGATAGAGGACCCGATACCTTTTAGAGGACCTGATACCTTTTAGAGGACCCGATCCACTAAAAACTGTATATAAATGACTTTTGAAATCATTTACTTCATATTTTGACTTGAGCTAGTGAACATGCCCGACGTAACGATGATCCAACCTTTACGGATTCGCATTCCCGAAGTGTTAGTGCCAGAGAGCGACGAGGAAGGCTGGCCAACTGATCTTCCGTCTGGATGGGGATCGTGGCCCGATTTGAGTGAATTGACTGATGAAGGACTTCCAGAGTTGGTGACGCCTACCCCGATGGACAATCTTCCTCCAAGGTTTTCACCAGACATTACACAGTTGGACAGATTTTTAAATTCACCATCTTCCAGTCGGACGAATTTTAGTGAAATGACGGATGAAGAGTGGGTGACGTACGAAAAGGAGAAGGAGAAGGAGAATAATCCACCTAACTCGAGGGCAGGATCTCCGGTGGTCCCATTGGGATTACGTTGCTTATCCCACAATTGCCGCATCGACAGTTTCATGGACGCATTTCATCAGAATCAAATTATACGACGTGAGGTGGATTTGGTGGATGAAGCGTTGGTGCATGTCATTGATATGAACAGTGTTTTCTCATGATTTACTTTCTCATGATTTACTTTCTCGTGTGTGCTTCTCAATAAACTTACATGGTAAGCCTTGATTCTTTTGAATGAAAGGGTATGGGATGTAGAAGTTTAAGTAATCATATACATAGCAGATTGTATGAATCATTCCATGTTATAGACGAAGACGAAGACGTCAGAGAGGGGGTATTCTTTTACCTCTAGCGGGAATGCTTGGTAAACATTTTGCAGGAACTATTACAAAGGGTGTTTCACGACATATAGCAAGGAAAGCCATTAGACGTATTAAGCGAAAGCGCTAAGTAACAGTGAATGGAATGTTATTATGACAATGCCATATCGTACTAGACGAAGACGAAGACGAAGACGACGTCAGAGGGGTGGTCTTATCATTTCAATTTTACCACGTGTCCTTAATAAAGTAATGAAAGTAATGACACATCGAGATCTAGGTGCAGGTCCTACATTGCTGCATAGATTTGGTGACGAATAAGATTTACTAGTTTGCAATTTAGACTAAGCGTTCTATTATTTGTAAATGAAAGATATAGTTTCAATAGTTTACACGTTAAAAATAAAAATTCAATAGTGTGTATGTTAAGAATAAAGTTCTATCTGTTTGTATGTTAGAAATAAAATGAAGTTTCATCAGTTTACAAGTTAAGAATAAAGTTTTATCTGTTTGTATGTTAGAAATAAAAACAAAGTTTCAACGGTTCAAAAGTTAAATAAAGTTTCAATAGTTTACAAGTTAAAACTAATGTTTCAATAGTGCGTATGTTAGAATAAAGTTTTAATCTGTTTATATGTTAGAAATAAAAATGAAGTTTCGCCAGTTTACAAGTTAAGAATAAATTTATCTGCTTGTATGTATGTTAGAATTAAAACAAAGTTTCAATCGTTTTCAGTTTAAAAATAAAGTTTAAATAGTTAACACGTTAAAAATAAAGTTTCAATAGTGTGTATGTTAAGAATAAAGTTCTATCTGTTTCTATGTTAGAAATAAAATGAAGGTTCATCAGTTTACAAGTTAAGAATAAAGTTTTATCTGTTTGTATGTTAGAAATAAAACAAAGTTTCAACCGTTAACAAGTTAAAAATAAAGTTTCAATAGTTTGCAAGTTAAAAATAATGTTTCAATAGTGCGTATGTTAAGAATAAAGTTTTATATGTTTCTATGTTAGAAATAAAACAAAGTTCGCGCCAGTTTACAAGTTAAGAATAAATTTTATCTGCTTGTATGTTAGATTAAAACAAAGTTTCAACCGTTTACAAGTTAAAAATGGAAGTTTCAATAGTGTATATGTTAAGAATAAAGTTCTATCTGTTTATATGTTAGAAATAAAATGAAGGTTCACCAGTTTACAAGTTAAGAATAAAGTTTTATCTGCTTGTATGCCAGAAATGAAATAAAGTTTCACCAGTTTACAAGTTAAAAATGAAGTTTCAATAGTGTGTACGTTAGAAATAAAGTTTCAATAGTGTGTATGTTAAGAATAAAGTTTTATCTGTTTGTATGTTAGAAACAAAACAAAGTTTCAACCGTTTACAAGTTAAAAATAAAGTTTCAATAGTTTACACGTTAAAAATAAAGTTTCAATAGTGTGTATGTTAAGAAAAAAGTTCTATCTGTTTGTATGTCAGAAATAAAATGAAGTTTCACCATTTGGAAGTTAAGAATAAAGTTTCATCTGTTTGTATGTTAGAAATAAAACAAAGTTTTAGCTGTTTGTATGTTAAAAATAAATAAAGTTTCAATAGTGTGTATGTTAAGAATAAAGTTCTATCTGTTTGTATGTTAGAAATAAAATGAAGTTTCATCAGTTTACAAGTTAATAATAAAGTTTTATCTGTTTGTATGTTAGACATAAAACAAAGTTTCAACCGTTAACAAGTTAAAAATAAAGTTTCAGATTAAAATAAAGTTTCAATAGTGTGTATGATGGAAATAAAGTTTAAGCGCTTTGTGCGTTAAAAATAAAGTTTCAATAGTGTGTACGTTAAGAATAAAGTTCTATCTGTTTATATGTTAGAAATAAAAATGAAGGTTCACCAGTTTACAAGTTAAGAATAAATTTTTATCTGCTTGTATGTTAGAATTAAAACAAAGTTTCAACCGTTTACAGGTTAAAAATAAAGTTTCAAAAGTTAACACGTTAAAAATAAAGTTTCAATAGTGTGTATGTTAAGAATAAAGTTCTATCTGTTTCTATGTTAGAAATAAAATGAAGGTTCATCAGTTTACAAGTTAAGAATAAAGTTTTATCTGTTTGTATGTTAGACATAAAACAAAGTTTCAACCGTTAACAAGTTAAAAATAAAGTTTCAATAGTTTACAAGTTAAAAACTAATGTTTCAATAGTGCGTATGTTAAGAATAAAGTTTTATCTGTTTCTATGTTAGAAATAAAATGAAGCTTCACCAGTTTACAAGTTAAGAATAAAGTTTTATCAGCTTGTATGTTAGAAATAAAATGAAGTTTCACCAGTTTACAATTTAAAAATAAAGTTTCAATAGTGTGTACGTTAGAAATAAAGTTTCAACCGTTTACAAGTTGAAAAATAAAGTTTTAACAGTGTCTACGTTAGAAATAAAGTTTTATCTGTTTGTAAAGTACGATCGTAGGATTTACTAGTTTGCAAGTTAGACTCAGCATTCTACTAGTTGTAAATTAAAAATATCGTTTCAACAGTTTACAGATTAAAATAAAGTTTCAATAGTGTGTACGTTAGAAATAAGTTTTAGCTGTTTATATGTTAGAAACAAAATAAAGTTTCAACAGTTTACAAGTTGAAAAATAAAGTTTCAACAGTGTGTACGTTAGAAATAAATGAAAGTAAAAACTTCATCGTATGAGTATTCAAAGCATGTTTTGTAAATCAAATGTGTGTAGTCCTGACATGATAGAATCGCGTTAGAAATAAAGTTTCAGCCGTTTACAAGTTAAAAATAAAGTTTCAACGGTGTGTACGTTAGAAATAAAGTTTTAGCTGTTTATATGTTAGAAACAAAATAAAGTTTCAACAGTTTACAAGTTAAATATAAAGTTTCAACAGTGTGTACATTTAGAAATAAATGACAGAAAGCACTTCAGCGTATGAGTATACAAAGCATGTTTTGTAAATCAAATGTGGGAAGTCCTGACAGGACATGAGAGACTCCAGCTTGACAAACGCGTGTGTCAAGTTCAATTGATTCTATCATGTCAGGACTACACACAATTGATATACAAAACATGCTTTGAATACTCAAACGATGAAGTTCTTACATTCATTTAATTCTAACGTACACACTGTTGAAACTTTATTTTCAACTTGTAAACTGTTTGAAACTTTATTTGTTTCTAACATATAAACAGCTAAAACTTTATTTCTAACGTACACACCGTTTGAAACTTTATTTTTAACTTGTAAACGGCTGAAACTTTATTTCTAACGCGATTCTATCATGTCAGGACTACACACATTTGATGTACAAAACATGCTTTGAATACTCATACGATGAATTTTTTACTTTCTTTTATTTCTAACGTACACACTGTTGATACTTTATTTTTCAAATATTAAAATGTTGAAACTTTATTTTGTTTCTAAAATATAAACAGCTAAAAATTTATTTCTAACGTACACAATGTAAAAAGTTTATTTTAATCTGTAATCTGATGAAACGATATTTTCATTAACAACTAGAAGAATGCTGAGTCTAACTTGCAACCGAGAAAATCCTACGATCGGACGTTACAAACAGATAAAACTTTATTTCTAACGTAGACACTGTTAAAACTTTATTTTTAACTTGTAAACGGTTGAAACTTTATTTCTAACGTACACACTATTGAAACTTTATTTTTAATTTGTAAACTGGTGAAACTTCATTTTATTTCTAACATACAAGCTGATAAAACTTTATTCTTAACTTGTAAACTGGTGAAACTTCATTTTATTTCTAACATAGAAACAGATAAAACTTTATTCTTAACATACGCACTATTGAAACATTAGTTTTAACTTGCAAACTATTGAAACTTTATTTTTAACTTGTTAACGGTTGAAACTTTGTTTTATTTCTAACATACAAACAGATAAAACTTTATTCTTAACTTGTAAACTGATGAACATTCATTTTATTTCTAACATAGAAACAGATAGAACTTTATTCTTAACATACACACTATTGAAACTTTATTTTTAACGTGTTAACTATTGAAACTTTATTTTTAACCTGTAAACGGTTGAAACTTTGTTTTAATTCTAACATACAAGCAGATAAAACTTTATTCTTAACTTGTAAACTGGTGAACCTTCATTTTTATTTCTAACATATAAACAGATAGAACTTTATTCTTAACGTACACAATGTTGAAACTTTATTTTTAACGCACAAAGCGCTTAAACTTTATTTCCATCATACACACTATTGAAACTTTATTTTAATCTGAAAATTTATTTTTAACTTGTTAACGGTTGAAACTTTGTTTTATTTCTAACATACAAACAGATAAAACTTTATTCTTAACTTGTAAACTGGCGTAACTTCATTTTATTTCTAACAAGAAGCAGAAATTTCACTATTGAAACTTTATTTTATTATTTTAACATACAAACAGCTAAAACTTTATTTATGTCTAACATACAAACAGATACAACTTTATTATTAACTTGTAAACTGATGAAACTTCATTTTATTTCTAACATAGAAGCAGATAGAACTTTATTCTTAACATACACACTATGAAAACTTTATTTTTAACGTGTTAACAATTGAAACTTTAATTTTTAACTTGTATACGGTTGAAACCGCGGTTTTTATTTCTAACATACAAACAGATAAAACTTTATTCTTAACATACACACTATTGAAACTTTATTTCTAACGTACACACTATTGAAACTTCAATTTTAACTTGTAAACTGGTGAAACTTTATTTCATTTCTGACATACAAGCAGATAAAACTTTATTCTTAACTTGTAAACTGGTGAACCTTCATTTTTATTTCTAACATATAAACAGATAGAACTTTATTCTTAACATATACACTATTGAAACTTCATTTTTAACTTGTAAACGGTTGAAACTTTGTTTTAATTCTAACATACAAGCAGATAAAATTTATTCTTAACTTGTAAACTGGCGAAACTTCAATTTATTTCTAACATATAAACAGATAAAACTTTATTCTTAACATACGCACTATTGAAACATTAGTTTTAACTTGCAAACTATTGAAACTTTATTTTTAACTTGTTAACGTTTGAAACTTTGTTTTATTTCTAACATACAAACAGATAAAACTTTATTCTTAACTTGTAAACTGATGAACCTTCATTTTATTTCTAACATAGAAACAGATAGAACTTTATTCTTAACATACACACTATTGAAACTTTATTTTTAACGTGTTAACTATTGAAACTTTATTTTTAACCTGTAAACGGTTGAAACTTTGTTTTAATTCTAACATACAAGCAGATAAAACTTTATTCTTAACTTGTAAACTGGCGAAACTTCATTTTATTTCTAACATATAAACAGATAAAACTTTATTCTTAACATACGCACTATTGAAACATTAGTTTTAACTTGTAAACTATTGAAACTTTATTTTTAACTTGTTAACCGTTGAAACTTTGTTTTATTTCTAACATACAAACAGATAAAACTTTATTCTTAACTTGTAAACTGATGAAACTTCATTTTATTTCTAACATACAAACAGATAGAACTTTATTCTTAACATACACACTATTGAATTTTTTATTTTTAACGTGTAAACTATTGAAACTATATCTTTCATTTACAAATAATAGAACGCTTAGTCTAAATTGCAAACTAGTAAATCTTATTCGTCACCAAATCTATGCAGCAATGTAGGACCTGCACCTATATCTCGATGTGTCATTACTTTCATTACTTTATTAAGGACACGTGGTAAAATTGAAATGATAAGACCACCCCTCTGACGTCGTCTTCGTCTTCGTCTTCGTCTAGTACGATATGGCATTGTCATAATAACATTCCATTCACTGTTACTTAGCGCTTTCGCTTAATACGTCTAGGCTTTCTTGCTATAATGTCGTGAAACACCCTTTGTAATAGTTCCTGCAAATGTTTACCAAGCATTCCCGCTAGAGGTAAAAGAATACCGCCCTCTCTGACGTCTTCGTCTTCGTCTATAACATGGCATGATTCATACAATCTGCTATGTAAATGAATTACTATAAACTTCTACATCCCAATACCCTTTCATTCAAAAGAATCAAGGCTTACCATGTAAGTATATTTGAAGAAGCACACACGAGAAAGTAAATCATGAGAAAGTAAATCATGAGAAAACACTGTTTCATATCAATGACATGCACCAACGCTTATCATCCACCAAATCCACCTCACGTCGTATATTTGATTCTGATGAAATTGCGTCCATGAAACTGTTCGATGCGGCAATTGTGGGATAAGCATACGTAAACCCAAATGGACCACCGGAGATCCTGCCCTCGAGTTAGGTGGATTATTCTCCTTCTTCCTTCTCCTTTTCGTACGTCACCCACTCTTCATCCGTCATTTCACTAAAATTTCGTCCGACTGGAAGATGGTGAATTTAAAAAATCTGTCCAACTGTGTAATGTCTGGTGAAAACCTTGGAGGAAGATTGTCCATCGGGTAGGCGTCACCAACTCTGGAAGTCCTTCATCAGTCAATTCACTCAAATCGGGCCACGATCCCCATCCAGACGGAAGATCAGTTGGCCAGTCTTCCTCGTCGCTCTCTGGCACTAACACTTCGGAATGCGAATCCGTAAAAGGTTGGATCATCGTTACGTCGGCATGTTCACTAGCTCAAGTCAAAATATGAAAGTAAATGATTTCAAAAGTCATTTATATACAGTTTTTAGTGGTCGGGTCCTCTAATAGGTATCAGGTCCTCTAAAAGGTATCGGGTCCTCTATCGGGTCCCTTCCACAATCCATCTCTCCAATAATTTGATTGTCGTTGATGACTCACTATCGTCGCTTTAAGCACAAAGTCGCATGTGTCCTCACACTCTCTGATCTTCTCTGGATGTCTTCGATTTATATAGGCTCTCCTCTTATATCTTTCAATCATTTGTTTGATGGTCTTCATCTCCTCACGCTGCCTTACTCCTCAACTCTTCTCTTGTTTCTACCATGATTATGATTGTGACACTCATTTCATCCACTCTTATATACATCTCTCAAAGGACCCGATCCCTTCATGGGTCCCCCTTCAGGGGACCCTGAAATCAACTCGTTTGTACACGAGTCCATTCATTGTCATTAAATGTATAAGTATTAAGAATCTGAACACACACCTTCTTCTCAATATAAAAACGAAATCGTCGTGTCAATTTCGTCGTTTATACACTTCTGGAGTATGTTGAATATACTATATACATAGCCCGTGCCAAACCTCCTCCATCTTCACGCTTTTCTACCTGGAGACCGTCGAATACATGTTTCTGTAGGATCCCATGATATAACTACATCTCCTTCATACATTGGAATGTAATCACGTTCAAAATAAAGACAGTCTTTCGGTTTCTCCACCGTTGTTTGTAATTGGATGCTGATATGTCGGAGATTACTTCAAAATAGACATGTGTCAATATACGTTTGGGATTAGTTCATTTTCAAGTTGTATCTTACGGCGTGATAACACTACACAATTGTTTGTCTCTTAAATTATCTTGTCTCCATGAAATAATGGAATGGTACGGTGATATTGCCAAAATTTACCTTTCCAATGACGTATTGGATAACGTACCTCACACTCTGGAACCTCACACTCTGGAACCTCACTCATGATGATTATATTCCCATCTATTTTCACTTAACTTATTTATACCCATATCCATCTTCTTCTAATACCATCCTATTCATTATAGTATAACTCAAAGGAAAATGATCACATGTATGAAGTATGTTTATTCAATAAAAGTTCATTCAATATATACATAAAAGTTCATTGAAATACAAATTCTCCACTTATTTCACTAAAGGACTTATAATCACCTCTCTCTTCATCAATGTCTCTGTACCATCCGTTGGAATGACACGAATCCATGCTTCACCCGCTAGACGGAATCGTTGCGTCTCATACGGTGGGTCCTTGAGTGGCTTTGTATTATGTTCAACTTCCACAAACGCCCCCCTCCACCTTCCATCATCCACACATCCTGGTGCACGACGTATCATCATTCTTGGTAGGGGAGTACCCAGAATTACATCCCCTTCGAACATAGGCACATCTCGGTCCATGTATAGTGGCTTCTCCGGAGGTCATTCGTACTTGAATGTATACGATATACAGGTGATTTAGTAAAATAAAAAGTGTCAATCGTAGTTGGAAATATGTGAGTCTCTGTCTGTACCACAGCCCGCTTGACCACCACACATGATATCTTATCTGATAGGATCACATCCCAGCGAAAAGGGGAATATCTTCGATACACCATTGCAGGTACTCGATCCCGAAGCAATGGGAAGAAAATAGATGCTGACGTTGATGCTGACGTTGATGCTGACGTTGTAGATATCTGTTACTTCACCGGCTACTGCCATATTGTATCTGAGTAGTCTTCTTCAACGTAATAATTCATCTACATTCAAACTCCTTCTTATATAATTCTCTAAAGGGGCCCGACCCTTAGTAACGGGTCCCTTAGTTACGGGACCCGTTTGTAAATCTAAAAACATTTCATATGGACGATGATGGTAGATAAAATAGTGTCAAATAAATTAAGATAGCTTACACTTCTGATACAGGGATAGCAATCGACTGCGATCCATGTGTAAATAGCTTGTTAGACTATGGATGGGCTTAAGTGGATGATTTAACCATGTATACTTTTTCATTTGGAAATAGTAGCACGCTTAGTCTAACTTGTAAATCTAAAAACATTTCATATGGACGATGATGGTAGATAAAATAGTGTCAAATAAATTAAGATAGCTTACTCTTCTGATACAGGGATAGCAATCGACTGCGATCCATGTGTAAAGAGCTTGTTAGACTACGGAAGAGAGAAGTGTGTTATGTTGCGTGTGGCGCGTGAGTGTCCTCCCATTTCATTCCATTCATCAATTCGTCTCATTGATAGAGACAGGTAGAACTCATGGTTCTCATAACGTATGCAATGGAAAGTTTTAGGCAACCTTCGACAGTTGGCTAAATGTCGCCCTGGCGCGAATGCATACTACGTTGAGACAGAGGCAATCACTTGCAAACATGACGCAGAGAGGTTTAACAAGATTGAACATTGCCGAATGTCCCTTGCGGTATACATAGCTACGGGTTTCACCGCCGCCCTTTACAGGAACGCCCGTCGAAAGGAAGTATTACACCGAACTTCATTTGCAACTTTCAAGTTGACTGATAGCAGATTCAACTTAATGATAGTATTCGCCAGTCCGAAGACTGCCCAGGGCAAACCGCGAGGAGGTTCTATCATGTCTTGCCCCATGGTGGCCCTTAAGAGAGCCGATTGTTCGTTCTCGGGAGTCGTCATCCTACATCCTTCCAATTCTTCTTAGAGAGTAAAAGACTCTATCTTTGGTAGCACTGTCGACTTAAAATATAACTGGCATGTGATTATAGAGTGGAATGTAGCGCCATTCCGTTGGATTGACAGCAGTTGCTGTCATCCGGATTGCCAATCCGAGCAAGATTGTTGTGGACTCTGTCTGCTCCTCTAGCCTGACAAACTCCTCAAATAAATTTCGCGGCCTTATCTGCGGTCCGCGAGGAGAGCTAACTTGACTGTTCGGCGTCTGCATGATTGAAATGAAATGAAATGAGAGGCAGTGGTTTATATACCCCTCTAACGCGACGCAACGTTCAAGTTGACTGATAGCAGATTCAACTTAATGATAGTATTCGCCAGTCCGAAGACTGCCCAGGGCAAACCGCGTGGAGGTTCTATCATGTCTTGCCCCTAGGTGGCCGATTATACGTAGGTGTTAGTAACTTTCAATTCATTGAAAAGGGAAGATGAGAATCATTACATTTTGTCTCATCAACGTTTATCATGGGAACAATCATTGACGGTACCATCTAATGAAATACATTTCACTCTACTCATATCATAAAGAACTAACCTTTGTCGAATGGCTGAAGTACTCTGACCTGGCAGAGAAAGCGTCACTTGAGTAGAAGTCGAACGCCCAACATGAGCAACGGCTCAGAGTTTCGGTCTAACCAACGACGAACAACCCGTGCCACACAATCCCTCTACGGCAAGACCCCCCCTCCTCCCAAGGAACGCTCGACAAAGGAGGGAATTACAGCGATGATGTGCCTTTATAGTAGAAGTGAAACTCTAGATAGCAAGAGACCATTCAACTAGATAGCAAGTCAAAATAACCTGATCGCAGGACAAATGTATCGTCATTAATTTACACTTAGTAGGAATTATAGATTTTGAGTGTAGTGAGTTGCACTCGATCCCGTCGAACAGCCCGAAGGCCTTGTACTGATCACTAGGGTAAGTTGAAGATCTTCCCCGATACCCCCTTCTTTACACTGAAGACATCATTGTCACTGCCCCGAAGTGGTAACAGAACGCCGAGTCAATCGGTAGGTGAACATTAGCTGGGATCTAACCCCTCAAAGCTGCCTTAGTCTTAGTTTAATTTGAAATCTGATAGCAGCATTTGAACTTCGCATACTCTGAAAACCTTGGAGGAAACATCCCAAGTTGTTGCTTTGATCAGCTTGATAGCAAGCCATAGAGAGCTTTAGATTCACCAGCGTTTTGCCAATGTGAGATGTTATAGGCACCCCAATGACAATATAGCTAAGACTCTCAACCCGATTGGCGTTCAAAAGTGCTTTACGTTGAGAGCTGTGTCAAATGGCCCAACAGATAACCATGAGTTGTCCCCCGCGGTTACGGTCTTAAATATAGACCCACATTCCCCTTGCCACACTTATCACTACGGCTATCGTCCGCCGTCCCGAAGGAACAACCCTGTCAGTGGAATATGTACAGCAAAACTCTCCGTGGTCCTTGCTCGCTTTCAGTGGAAAAGCCGCTTTATAACCATGAGAAGACGGTCTCAGACATCATTAAAAATGCTTATCATTGACTTCAGCAATGGTCCGAAAACCCCAGAAAACCTCCAAAACTAGTTGAATTTTTAAAAATTTTCAACTTTTAGCTACTACTTTCTGAAATTTTAATAAGTAGTCCATCAACTTAGGGCAGTGTCAATAGCGGAGGGGAGGGAGTTGGGGGGGGGGGACCAGAATAACCTATTTTGAATCTAAGTCAAACGAGACTTGTAGAAGCAAAGTTACGAGCCTTTTAAAGGTTTGGAGTCTTTTATGGCCTGGGAGACGAAGGCCATCCCGAATCACCTGGCGAACCTCTAAGTCGTGACGCCTTAGCTGATATCAGCAATTGAAAATTTAATCTATCAAGTCGGTTTCTTACAGAAACTTGGAATTTGGAATGGTCCGAAAGCTATCAATCGGAGCTCAGAGAGACGACCTACCTCTGACATTCGTTCTCCTCCTAAATGACAAAAGTCCTCCGTTTGGTTCCCAGCTTAATAATAGTGTGGAGGCGAATCAGCTGATGACGTAATACCCATCATCCCAAAACACTAAAAATTAAATCCTTCTAAAACAAATTTTATCTTCTAAATCTAATAAAAATCAATCAAATCATACATAATAAATCATAAATAAAATCCCCTAAATATCCAAAAATCAAATCCCGTCTATAAAAATCTCCGAGTTCTAGTGCTCCGTATAGAGCTGGAAATTACAACCATTTTCCATGTAGAATTTGACGCTGAATCCGAATCTGGCCTCCGTTTTTACCATCCGATGCTTCGTTTTGGCTCTACAGTAGGCAGCCATCGCAAAAATTCTAACTCTGCTGTCGTTTTTCTTTTCCGAAAAAATGTTTGAAAATTTTTCTCATAGCCGATGACTTGAAACTCTCACGATTGACATGAAAACTCACCATAATAGATAAAGAATCTGACGCTGAATTCCAATATCTGAAAATCCGTTTTCATATCCGATGCTTCGTTTTGAAGCTACAGCCCAAAACGTCCCAAATTCTAACTCTGTCGTTTTCCGCCAATGTCCCAAAATCTTAAATGGCATCTCACATCTAAACGAAGACAGATAGGAACAAGCCGATTCTTTCACTGAAATTGTCTCACTCTTAGCTTTCAAACGAGCTATCGCACGACAAAATCCGTCCACTGGAAGCCAAAATCGAAGCAAGCTGTCCAGAGGGGGGGGGACGTCAGTGAAAATTTTTTCTCACCGATTGAGCTGGAAATACACCATTTCCATGTAGAATTTGACGCTGAATCCGAATCTGGCCTCCGTTTTCCCATCCGATGCTTCGTTTTGGCTCTACAGTAGGCAGCCATCGCAAAAATTCTAACTCTGTCGTTTTTTCGAAAAATGTTGAAAATTTTTTCTCTCCGATTGACTTGAAACTCACCATACAGATAGAGAATTTCACGCTGATTCCAACTCTGAAATCCGTTTTCCAATCCGATGCTTCGTTTTGAAGCTACAGCCCAAAACGTCCCAAATTCTAACTCTGTCGTTTTTCGCCAATGTCCCAAAATCTTAAATGGCGTCTCACATCTAAACGAAGACAGATAGGAACAAGCCGATTCTTTCACTGAATTTGTCTCACTCTTAGCTTTCAAACGAGCTATCGCACGACAAAATCCGTCCACTGGAAGCCAAAATCGAAGCAAGCTGTCCCAGAGGGGGGGGGAGGGGACGTCAGCGAAAAATTTCTTCTCTCTCCGTTGCTTTTCGAAAAATTCACCATACCGATGCAGAATTTCACGCTGAATCCGAATCTGGCCTCCGTTTTCTCATCCGATGCTTCGTTTGGGCGCTACACACCAAAACGTCCCAAATTCTAACTCTGTCGATTTTTCGAAAAATGTTGAAAATTTTTTCTCTCCGATTGACTTGAAACTCACCATACAGATAGAGAATTTCACGCTGATTCCAAATCTGAAATCCGTTTTCCAATCCGATGCTTCGTTTTGAAGCTACAAAACAGAGACAAACAACAACAGAGAATACAAACCCCAACACAACAGCAGCAGGCAGCAGCAGAAAAGAGAAACGGCAACACAAAAAAAAAAGGCACGCGCAAACACGTCCCAAATTCTAACTCTGTCGTTTTTCGCCAATGTCCCAAAATCTTAAATGGCGTCTCACATCTAAACGAAGACAGATAGAAACAAGCCGATTCTTTCAGTGAATTTGTCTCACTCTTAGCTTTCAAACGAGCTATGGCACGACTAAATCCGTCCACTGGAAGCCAAAATCGAAGCGAGCTGTCCCAGAGGGGGGGGGACGTCAGTGGAAAATTTTCCAAATTTGATGAAAAATGTTTTGGTGACGGTCCCAGGTCGAAATTCCACACTTTGGAAAATTTTCAAATATTTTAAAACCCATACAAAGTCACTAACTCCTGACAACTTTCGGATTTTTTTTTTATATCAGTAAGGCGAAGCTCCGAACCTAAAATCTTGTAAAACCGACCAACCGATTAAACCGCTCTAAAACTATTGGAACGAAGACAGATAGGAACACAACCTAAAGCCGAATCTTGTCAACTGCATTTGTCTCACTCTTAGCAATCAACGAGCTATTGCACGACAAAATCCGTCCACCTAGTTGGAAGCAAAAACGAAGCAAGCAGTCCTAGAGGGGGTGGGGGACGTGTCAGCTAAAAATTTTTTTTATCTCCGATTTTCGCTGGAAACATCCTTTCCTAAACCCAAAATTTCACGTAGATTCCGAATCTGGCCTCCGTTTTCTCATCCGATGCTTCGTTTGGGCGCTACACACCAAACGTCCCAAATTCTAACTCTGTCGTTTTTTCGAAAAATGTTGAAAATTTTTTCTCTCCGATTGACTTGAAACTCACCATACAGATAAAGAATTTCACGCTGATTCCAAATCTGAAATCCGTTTTCCAATCCGATGCTTCGTTTTGAAGCTAGAGCCCAAAACGTCCCAAATTCTAACTCTGTCGTTTTTCACCAATGTCCCAAAATCTTAAATGGCGTCTCACATCTAAACGAAGACAGATAGGAACAAGCCGATTCTTTCACTGAATTTGTCTCACTCTTAGCTTTCAAACGAGCTATCGCACGACAAAATCCGTCCACTAGAAGCCAAAATCGAAGCAAGCTGTCCAGAGGGGGGGGGACGTCAGCGAAAATTTTTTCTCTCCGATTTCGCTGGAAACACCTTCCTAACCCAAAATTTCACGTAGATTCCGAATCTGGCCTCCGTTTTCCTCATCCGATGCTTCGTTTGGGCGCTACACACCAAAACGTCCCAAATTCTAACTCTGTCGTTTTTTCGAAAAATGTTGAAAATTTTTTCTCTCCGATTGACTTGAAACTCACCATACAGATAAAGAATTTCACGCTGATTCCAAATCTGAAATCCGTTTTCCAATCCGATGCTTCGTTTTGAAGCTACAGCCCAAAACGTCCCAAATTCTAACTCTGTCGTTTTTTCACCAATGTCCCAAAATCTTAAATGGCGTCTCACATCTAAACGAAGACAGATATGAACAAGCCGATTCTTTCAGTGAATTTGTCTCACTCTTAGCTTTCAAACGAGCTATCGCACGACAAAATCCGTCCACTGGAAGCCAAAATCGAAGCAAGCTGTCCAGAGGGGGGGGACGTCAGCGAAAATTTTTCTCTCC
>CAJQUW010000649.1:0-34262 GCA_907163375.1 Prostheceraeus crozeri | reverse complement strand
TTGAATGGTTGTTTCCACGCCCCGCGGTGACTTGTAAACAACATATTTACATAATGTGTGGTTTTATTTATTTTTGGTTCTTTTAGTCTTTATGGTCCAATGCAGTTGAAAAAAATAGGGTTTTCAGGCCTAGTGCGGTATATCTAACAAGATACTAGGGTCTACCTTTTAAGAATATATGTATAATTTACAGCTGTAATTAATGCAAATCGAAAATATTCATTCGTATGAACATTTGATTATTAAAGTACATCCAATATAAGGTATAATTTTTTCCGTGAATTCCGATTGGATGTCAAACAATATATTCCAAAAACGATATCGTAGTTATGCCATAATTTATCAGATTCAAGAATGTATATTTTGCCTCTGTATAAATTTACTTAAAACTTAGAATTTACTAAACTAATTTAATTGCGCTAAGATTTATAAATTTATTGCTGAAAAGAGAGAAGCAAGAATTATAACAATGAAATATTATAAATATATAATTCCATGATATGGCCACATATTCATTTCAAAGAAAAAAAAGCAAATCTTGAGAATAATTTGCTTTTATCCAAACGCGTTTTCAGAGCGTTACCGTCTCCATTGATCAATGGATTTGATGTTAATAATCAAGGGTAAACATCATTTTTATATGAAGATGAAATGAAATGAACACTGTTAAAATTGGCGTTCAGATGGCAATGTACAGATGAAACAGAAAAAGGACAGACATGAAATGACGTAGTTTGAATCCAGAAGTTGCACAGGAATAAATGAAAACGTTGACAACCAATGTCAAACCATCATATCAAATATACATATGAACCAATTTGTGGGAAGCGGATCGCCTGAGTTAAAGCAAGTGGAAAGACACTAAATTTGCTTCAATAAAAAAAAGATAATTTTCTCAACAACACACGGCCAGTTTGACTATTATTGATAGATAACCGCGGTACAAAGTATAATATATAGCGTCCATTCATCTCAAATAGAGGAAAACCAATAGAGAATACATAAAAACCCGCAATTCTTTTCTTTCAATAGTTCTTTCAATAAGGATACGGCAAAATTGCACTCAAAAAATTAGGAAAAAAAAGTTTTTTACCACTCTGTCTCTTACTAAATTTGATTTGTAGACCGGAGTGCCCCACACGTTTTTACTATGATGCCTTAACCGGTATACTGCTGAAGATCCTTCTTATATGAAAAAAGATATATATCCTGAAATTTATATAAGTTAAATCGACTCACTTCTGCAGTCCTACATTAAGAAGAACAAGATGACGGAGAAATGTTCCTTGTTTTTTAATGTTTGGTAGTCTAATAGTAATATTATAATATATACATGTAATATATATATACATATAATTCTGTATATTGTTTTTCCTATTATGAGCCAGACTACTAGTGTCTACATTGAATTTAGGCCTTACTTCTGACATTTTCTGTATTTTTAGAAAATGTCTAAGATGTAGTGTATAAACGGCGGCGAAAAAGAGGACGAGAACTCAACCGGTTGGTCGACCCACTCTATGAATATGTCATCAGATTCGAGTCTGGAGAGAAAGATTAGATGGTGATGATAGCAGTTGCATTTTGCATGTCAGCGCAAAACTGAGGGCACGGTAGGATTAATTCAACAAATGATTTTTTATACCCTTTTGAACACGATAGCTATGATGAATACAAGTTCAGTCGAAACTTGAGCGAATATAACTCATCCATCGGAATTTCTGATGCATCTGATAACTGATAAAAGAAACTAGATATAAGAAGAGATCTTTCCGAAGTCGTTTAATTAGAAACAAATCCAATCTTAACTTCATAATGATCTTTCACACAAGTTTTAAAATATTGAACAGATATCATCCCGAGCTGGCCTATTAGATGCACGCTCGCTGATACACAACAGATCAAAGGATTTTTACTACCAAAGAGAAGGTTTTTCCTGGAGACTACCATCATTTTCGGTCTAAAAAAGGGCTTGCGATTCGTCATCTGAAACTCTGAAAATTGCAAATGACAGGACTCTTACTGCTCTTAAATTCAATTTTGATGGTTCTGCCAGATCATCGAAGTACTATTCAAAATGTTATGTTGGCCTATTTTATGTCCTTTGTCTGGATATTCGTCGTCGGTTTTTACATTGTTGGTGCCTATTATGGATCTCAGGAAAACCAACAGGACCCTAAACGAGTACGTGAGTGGACCTTATCATGACATAGAATTAGAGGATTTACTGCGAAAATGGAGATTGATGGTTCTAACGTGAAATTTTACAGCAGTTGTTGCGATATCCAGCATAGACATTTCATTCTCAATTTAAAATCGCATGGAATCGTATTATGGTTGGTTGAAACGTTGTTGTTCAAAAAAAGTAGCTACAATTAGATAACAGGAGGTGTGTTCATTGTTGTGAATAAATTCCAAAACCATAACAACAAATCATTCAGAAGGAAACGTGAGCAGCCCAGTCGACAACAAAGGACGATCCCCATTTTGAACGCTATCGCAGATATAGACATGGTAGTTGCAAATTTTTTCCATTGGACTATATGCATAGCGTCATGCAAATGGAGTGACATATAGATTATTGGAAGGGGGGGGGAACTAAGATATCTGGCGATAGTGAAAGGATTATCCGGGCTAACAACTCATTCTTATGTCTGGAAACTGATGGTCTCTTTTCGTAAGAATATAGTCAATGGTACTTCAGCCAGACGTCCCTCGTAGTTCTCTCGCACTCTGGGAATGTGGAAGGCTACTAGAGTTGAGATTGTTTCTACTATATCTCGGTTCTATTGTTCTACCAAAAATTTTTGTACGCTCAAAATTCGTTGATGTGCTTCATTTCTCTAACCGTTGTTATGCGCATCTTCTGCTCCACCGCATAGTGATGAATATTTTAATTACGCTGTGAAACTTGTTGGAATAGATTCGTGTCACTTATTCGTGAAGATATTTGGCGAACGGAGCACATGTATACAATACACATTCACTATGCCAAAATCTGATTTCATGTTCAGAGATACGGTCTATAAGACTCATTTTCAGCTGTTTTTTTTGAATTTGAAAATTTTTTGCCGCTTTGTTAAATGCGGTCTAATACGCTCTCACAGATAATCCCTAACAATAATCAAGCTCTAGTTAGGACGCGTTTTTTGGAGTCTGAATCATATCATTAGGGCCATTGTGTTACTTGACACTGAAGGTAGGAAGAATGTTTTCACAAAGAGATCAATCCTTACGACTAGCCCCGAAGATTTTTGGGCTCAATATGAGATGAGGGGGTTTTTCAAAACTTTTATTTGAGTTCTCTGTCTTACATAAATAGCTGAAAACTCCGAATCGATACGGTCTATCTTAAAAAGTGAGTCGCTCAAGCCGTTTTTAAAGTTGCATATTTTGCTCATAACCACTGTAGTAGTGATGATTCGTGGTTGAGACTGGCATCTGAAAAAGTTATCCGGGTAATATTTTTTGATGAGCCGCTTCCTTCCGTCAAAGTAGGAATGTGATCTGTAAAGTTCTGTACATTCAACTGCAGAGTCCCAATCTCCCAGCATTGGTCAAGCTGGTCTGATATTGCTGGCATAAGACCATGCTTCTTAATGATAAAATATTTCATGACCATTTCTGCACAGTCCAATTCTTAAGTTTTGATAATTTATCTGTTTCAGATGTATCAATTATTTCTTCAATTTACTGATGAGACAATTGAAATTGTTTTGGATGGGATGGATAGATAAGAAATTGGAAGATAATAACGCTATGGTGGCATTTCCTCCGAAAACATCAATATCAATCTTCTGGAGGACGATTATTAAAGAATCAAATGGTCTTCCTCAGTCGACATGGGTTACGTATCTTGGCCCAAAATCCTGTTTTCAGATGGTAAGTATTACAGTACAAAGTTTTCCTTGCATATTGAGCTGTCTTTTCTAAAGTGAAATGATTCTTAAACTTGTTTTAAAAGTAGTGTGCTTATTTTGATTCTACAGTTTCTCAATTAATTCGTTCATATATAGTGCCTATTCAAATCCTTGCACATAGTGAGTATTTTCAGAAATTTAAATCGGACTGGCTTTGAGGTGTTGGAATTCTAATCAATTGTCACCTGCTTTTTTAGTATTCAGGGATGAGAATTTTCCGGCAATACGCCGGAATTCCGCCCGGGCCTCAGTAAATGGGGATAATGGATTCTTCATTTTTTCATCTATTTAGGGTCCAAAAAAGATTCTAACATTTTCCGCCCCCGGACCCCCTTATTAACCCCCATTCTTCATCCCTGGATCTCCGGTTAATTGGTTGCATTTATGTTGCGAATTGTTTGAAAATTTAGAATAGTCGAAATAATTCTGGTATGTTTTATTTTTATCATCTTTTTATAAGTTTTCCTCATAGTTGACTCCTAGGGATAATCACAATCCAAGATTTATGTTCCAATTATAGTGAATTGATAACTGGAATAGCAAATGCCCGGACTTTTTTCGAGCAAATCTTTTAGATTTGGGTGCCCGGACGGATCACCAGATCTTTTTGGAAAATATTGTCTTACTTTGTTACGGAGTAATATCGTTGTTATTCAAATATAAATAATGAATATCTTGATTTTGTGGTGATGGGATCGTGGCTGTGGGTTAACTTGGCAGGACCCTATTTTGCATAATACAAAAATAGACGTCGTTGTTCTAAAGGAAAGGAATTTATAGTTTTTCAATTTTCACTAGACATGTAGGTTAAATCATATTTTCAGTAGGGCCTTACAAACGTTTATAGCTTACTGGCTTATTCCAATCTCCAAACTTATCTCGCCCCCCGATTTCCAAAACCACTATTCATATCGTGTTCTGATAGTTTCCATTTCATTTCAATAGCGGATTAAACCATTTGTATTTAAATTGAAATACAACTATGAATAGGTCTATAAATGAGCTTCATATAGTGGTAATCAGAAACATAGATCAGAGATTCTGCCTATTCTAAGTCCATGCTTCAAATTTTGTGTCTCGGCTAATTTAGGCCGCTCATTCCGATGATTCGTTGATAAGTTAGAGACTGATTATAAATGTGGTTCAGGTTGAAGCAAAATCCCATGTGAAACCTAACCACTTTTCTTTAGAATAAGACGATAAGCCCATGAAACAATGTCTTTCTTTAATACTTCATTTCAACTATCATATGTTCTTTTTTTCAAGCATAATGAAAATTTGTTGCTTTCAATAAATGCAGTAGAACTACGGTGAAGCTCAAAAAAACCCAGTGCACCTTGACCGGCGTACTTTATTAGAAGCTCTCCAATTGACGTAAATGTCATACTTCAAATACTACGAGAGTTAAATCGAAAGCTAATATTGTATATTATAATTTGTCATCTCTCAGTACTTGGTGTCATATCTCAGAGTTGTTGCGACTAGTTTTCCTTCCTTAGGATTTTGAAATTATATTTCTATCTGATATATCCAAAAATCTTCCAAAACAAGGTTCTTGTCAAGATATTTTTCCTGACGAAACTACTATCGACATGAACTTTGCCTTAGAAGAATTTTCTATAGTAATACATAATCTAAGCTCTTGAGAAGGACAGAGAGGGCCTATCTATTATACACGACTATGTTCAATATGTGATACACCATGATAGCCCGTGATTATTCTTGATGAAAGAATGACCTTGCCAACAGTAATGTGATCCATATAGCCTAAATGTCATTGCATTGGCTCATAATGAAAACAATAATTTCGCTCCGTGTAAAAATAATCTGGAAATTTGATGACTTTATGTAGTAGCTTGGAAGTCTCCAAGTAGTGCCTGGTAAATTCGAAGCTGATTGAAGTGCTTTGTCTTCCTGTATGTCACTGTTTATAACAACATCTCGGTTGCGTTTTTAGACACTAGCTGCTTAAATTTTCGAGTACTCTCATTTTACCGGAACTCAAACCTCGAAAGAGAAATCGGAAGAACTTTAACGAGACCGTTACGTCATTTGAACATATAGCTTATTCTTATTACATTATTTTGTAAAGATAAAGTGTCATGATATCTTTCATGATATTGATACCTTCTTCTTTATAGAGGATTATGAAAATGTTGCAAGAAAGAGTTCAAAATTTGAGTTGACGGGATCGATATCCTCAGATGTCGCTGGTAAACGGAGGAGGAGGGAGATTGTACGATATGGATTCGATGAAGCTGATACGGATTACGAAAGCGAGAATGAAGAACTTCCACCCAAGAAAAGAAAATTTAAGCTTAAATGACATGATGCTATCAGATTTGCGACCATCTACAGTCTCAGAATTCCACTATTCCAATACCGTCAAATAATTTGCACGCTATTGCACCAGAAGTACGCCAATATCTGATTCAAACGATGATACGGACGTAGTACCTACTACACCTCCAAGGACGTCGAATTCTCCAGAAAGCTCGCGAAGGTCCACATTTTTAATTCGTTCTTCTACTTCAGTTTCGAGTCAGGTCAACGAATCCGTTGACCCAGTCTGTCAAAGGAGCGATGTACTTCCATCACAATATCGGTGTCACTGTCCGCACCAAGAGCATTGGGCCAAGGAACTTTTAAGAATTCAACTCAGGATTGAAGATTCATTGAGTCGAGGATGGGCCACACATAACTCCCCGAATGATCCTGAAGAAGATGGGCAGGTGATAGTATTTCGAGGACAAAGGACGAGATATTGACATTTTTCGAGGAAATCAAGAATGATAACGATAAAATGTCTGCAGTCATCAATTGTGTCAAGAAGGACAGTTTCCAGAAAATTGGAAAGTCTATCAAAAAAGTTATTTTAAGAGTTGCTCCTGCATCAGCTTGGTCTCATTTCTCAAATTATGGACAGCGCGGTAAGATATCCGCCACAGACATCGGTCTTCCAGCACTCGTTATCAGATGTTTGAAAGAAAGCAAGGTGAGCAATTTCTTTTCTTTCTGTCTATCTGGTTTTCATTTCATTTGAACAAGCTAAATATTCATTTACTGTAATTGTAATTTTCAACGTTTGCTGAAATTCTTCTGTCGATGCAACGCCATGCGCCCCTGGATTGATTTCTTTCTTCAATTCAGTGTATTACACGTTGAGACAGCCATTTATAGCAGTGTCCCAACGAAATTTGCAATAATTTATAATATAAATTGAAATGGACACAATACATTCATTAACAAGCATCGTAGCGCTTTGATTGTATTTACTGGGCTCAGTAGTTCTGCAAAATGAGATTACAAATAACTATGTTAAAATGTCATTGAAAGTCAAATGTTTGCAGTGTTTGTGAATGTTTGAAACAACGGATCCTCACTCATGTCATTGTAATAATTTCCAAGGGAATCTGCAAAACAGTACAACTGTACGATCGTAACATACAACAGTTTTGCGCATTCACTTGAAAATCATTACACTGTGTGTGAATTTTGTCACTCATGTCATTGTAATGATTTCCAAGGGAATCTGCAAAACAGTACAACTGTACGATCGTAACGTACAACAGTTTTGCGCATTCACTTGAAAATCATTACACTGTGTAAGAATTTTGAAAGTATGCAAGGCTATAGACCAGTAGATATCCCTAATTTCGTCATGGTTGCTTAGGTACGGATTAGAAGTATATAGATACTATTATCCAAAATGCCTACCTTGGTTGGAGATCTAAAGAATCTTTGAGACTTATTCCTATAGCAACCTGTCTATTAGTGTGGTTGAGTCACGGGCCCAAAACTATTCTAATACAAATATGGAAAATTCATGCTTTCAAAGCTCATATTTTACGGCTTTTCCGATTTTTGATGATTATATAATTGCGATCCCTGCTCGTGCCTATGATAACATGTATAGCGACAATTTTTTGAACAATGCATGTATGTATACAATATTGAATTTGCTGAATAAATAACATATAAGCCAATGTTCTCACTTTGGCGGTACGCGACTAGAAATTGCTTACTATTTTCAATGTGTCTGTGGTTTGAAGTAAGGTTTTGGTTTAATTTTTCGCCGTGTGTGTACCAGAATCTTAAAAAACTCAGCAACAGGTATTGAATATACCTGTAAGTTCATACATCTGTGTACAGATCTGTTTCGGTTTTATTAAGGTCATGAATGTATAAAAGTTATCTATAAACGATGTATTAAGGAATATATTTGATGGATTGTGAATGAGAAAGATGAACAAATAAGAATCTGAAGCAACTGGAAATCGTGGAAATAACTGCTTTACTGATATGTAAACTATCAAAACATATTTCCACCTTCGAAATGCTGCCCTTTATCTACTTTTTTGAAATAATTACTTTTATGCATTAATACTGATAAATTTTCTGCTCGAAGTGCATGATAAGAATCATTATACTACGTTTGACCTTGATCTCAAAAAAGCCATCAATAAAGTCTAATAGATGAAGTCGATTGTCTTCACGCAAAACATATTCTTCACGTGCTTTATAATTTGAATTGTTATCACATGTATACCACAGCTCACTAATTATAGGTAACTCAAGTGTTGTCAATTTAGTTCTTCAGGAATCTCAGTTGAAACTAAAATGTCAGACTTAATCGGAAATTAACCAAATCTAGTTATATCTGATATACTGAGTTTAACTCTATTATAAGTTCAACTCGGTAAACTCTGTCACAACAAAACTGCACAAGTAAAAAAGTGTATTCTAATCTAAAATTGAGGAAGAAAATATATCATTATTATAAATGCTTCAATCAACTGTTTTCATCAAAATTTGAGTGACATGTTATCATCATTTCAGCGCTAGGTACATGTATTGTTAAGGACAATCAGAAAGTTCAGGACATAAAGTAGTATAAGTTAAGATATGTAGATAATTAAATATTTAGTCTCAGGAAGAAAGCTTCCGTTTAAAACGAACTGAGTCCAGAATTAAGTCTGATCGTGTCTCTTCCGACGTGTGATTTTAAGAAATGCGTTACCTCATTTAAGACGCTTGACTTTTCATGATATGACGCTGAATGGCTCAACAAACTTTCCGAGTTTTCAAAACCAAGACTTTCAGTAAAACTCACTACTTACTATGTTTCTGATAGGAAACTGTTTAATGATTAGATAATCTGTTTGTTCTTTCTTTGAATTAAAACTCATACAATTTGTTACTTAGTCATTGATTAACCCCTAGCTTCGTTAATATCTCATAGCTGTACTAGGGGTGAAATTCTGTAAAAAAAACTAATGAAAAATGAACTCAGTAAGGCTTACTTGGTAATTGCGATTGTAATGAAATTCCAAACCTGAGTCTGGAACTCTACACTGTAATTCGTGAAGTCACAAACGGGTACTCCAAGTTCTTACTTTGATTTAATCAGAACACTAGATTTCCGAACTCGATAAGTCCGAAAACCTCACTACTTAATGTATTTAGGACTCAATCCGATCTCATTCAGTTCTAAACGCTAAACCAAAGACTGATTTAGAAAGGTAGATCCGCAGGACGCTGGAAAAGATTTCTTTCTGCAAAGTCTTTCAGATGAGAGTGTGGAATGTCTCCGGGATGTGGGAAAGCTGTCATTCTACAGATAAATTCATGTATATGACGTTTAGTCGATTAAACTATGTGATTGACGAATTGAGTTTACCATTAATGTGACTCGCAAGTAATGTTTCACTTTCGTGACTAGCATAAACGATCAATTTGTAATTGCTTCCTTACTTATTATGTGATTAAATGTCATTTCATATATTTTTACTATATGCTCATCACTTTAATTCTCAGTACAATCTTGCTGAAGTCAGTGAAATGCAGCTAAATTTCGGTTTTAAGTTCTTAAAACCATGCCATTACCTATGATAAAAATGTAAAAGAACAACGAGCTGAGTATATATAATTATGATTCATTTTTAGAAGAGTAACGGAACTACTAAGCAGAGTAACAGTGACGTGAATAGTCCCGCTAAATTGATGTTTTCTTTTATTTCAGATGTATAAGTTGGATACAACAGAAAAAGTAGAAGGTGTACATGGTTTGATAGGGACTCAGCTGAAACGAATGCCGCAAATGATGAAAAAGAAGGAGATTGGATTACAAAACATTTTGAAAGAATTCTCTATCACAAGAAGTGGTTAATTTTTTCATGTAAACTTTATAGTAGTAGTATGCTCTTCTACTAATAAATTTTCTATGTAAGTATTTGTTTTTCCCATATATGATAACAGGCCTATTAGTGCAATAAACGACACGAATTTTAGGCGACATCTGGTGCATATAATTAGTCGTCTTTTACTCGACTGTCTAGACGTTACCGAGACGGCACCTTAACGGTCACTTTTGAATCAGTTTTAGACCAGACATGAAAGACGTCTATTAGTCGATATTTTGTTTAAGGGGACTGATACCGAACGGCAACTTCGTATACGTATACCGGCCAAACGGTGTAGAGAAAGATAAGAAATGCTGTGAATCCTCTTGTACTGGAATTTGATAAAACCCACTTTTACAATCCAACTGAGAGAAGTACTTTGGTTTAACAACTTTCATAGCTAGCTCCTCAAACGTAGGAATTTGGAACTGCTCACGCAAAATGTTTTCGTTCAGTTTACGAAAATCAGTACAGATTCGAATTTCACCCGACTTTTTATGGGCAATAACCATAGGCGCACAAAACTGAGTGGGCTCTATGATACGGCGGATAATACCCGTATCTTCTAACCTCTCTAGTTCTGCCTTAACTTTAGCGTGTAACGCGGGAGCCAACTTCTGGCAGGTGGACTGAAAGGAACAGCATTAGACTTGAGTGAAATGAATACTTGTAGCCTGTAGTCAAATACCTTGCTATCAAAAACATGAGAAAACTTAGCCACAATATTTTCGGAAAACTCGTCCATACTCAGCGAGCAAGCTCAGCAATCAAACCTAGTTGTTTACAAAGAGTATAACTTAATAGAGGGTAAACAGTAGGAGGCAAATCAACGACATAAAATAATGCATTCACTGATACTGACTTATAACAAACATTAATTTCAGTAGTACCAAAACAGTAACGGGAAAAGTTTCCCCAGGCGTTTATACCTGTTGAAGTAGGAGAAATCGAATTCAAACTTATACAATCACGTGGAATGGCATTCACTTGCGCACCTGTATCTATCAAAACGTTTACAATTTGATGATTCAAAAAAACTTGACGTTCACAATCAGACATGCCATTCGTGCTATTATCAGTTGCAAAAATGGAAAACTGTTAGTATTAATGTAAGAATGCAACGTGGTATTTGAATTGGAAGCACTAGAAGAAGTACTGGGATCATTAGAAGCACACACCGCAGCAGTCGTTCGTTTACACTGATCAGCAGGGTTGGGTTGAACGGATAGCATTGTAGATTTGCACGCAGCTTTGAAATGTCCCTTACGATTACATGCACTGCACAACACGTTCCTCGCAGGACAGGATGAGTCGTTCGCCCAATGATTTGTAGAATTGCATCGATAGCACCTTCCTCGTTCCGTAGGCATATTCTTGGTTGAATTTTGAAAACGAGCAGGTTTAGACTTCTGGACACGGGAAGCTGGACTTGTACCATTAGGAAGACGCAAATTTGAAACAGATTGCGGCACCACTGTTTTTCGGTCTTGCCGGGCACGTTCGTAGGCTTCGGCCTTGGACAACGCGGTTTCAAATGTAAGCACGGTGGCGTCCTCAGCGAGAAGACGTTCACCTAGAAAGTTATTGTAAATACCACAAACGAAAATGTCACGTAGAAGAACCGCTTGAGTAGCACCGAAATCACATTCCTTAATTAACCGCCGTAGTCGACACGCGTAGTCTGTAGAAGTTTCACTCTGCCCTTGTTTGGCTTCGAAGAATTGTTTCGTCGTAGAAGAATTGACGTCCGGCACTTGAAGTGAGCTTTAAATCCAGCAACTGCTTCGTCGTAGTCTGATTTGGGCTCAGGTAACCCGTCGAATATGTCCAGTCCGTCTCGTCCGATAGAATTCAGTAGTAACGGAAGTTTCTGCGCTTTCGTAGCAGCGACGATTTCGAGGTAGTTCTCGAAAGTGCGTAAGAAATAGTTCCAATCTTCAGACTTGGGATTCGAACACAGCACCGGTACGATAATTCGCTCCATGGCTCAGCAGTTCACTTTATCCTCGTCGCCATTAAATGTTGAATCTTATTACCACGTGAAAACAACCGTTCGGGACAGCGCGATGTGCGGTATATTTCAAAATCAAGCGCGCAGACACATATATATAACAGTGCGGGAGAACTGACCCAGTAACTTAGCAACACCGATAATTCACGACACGAACATGTATGAACAAAAACGCATACTACTTAATTGACTCATGAAAGAGTACCTGAAGCATAACACCAAGTTTATTTAAGGGAATAAATTTACATCTCAAATTCCACACAGTGATTCACAATACTTTAATGATTTTATGTTTCAATCAAATTTTTAAAATATGCAAAATAAATCGCTACCAAACATGCATCGGACAGCAAACTTGCATTGCAACTTAGTCACTGAGCAATTAGTTGTTTGTCGAGCATCCCCAACAGGGGATTGTTTTTCTTCCTATGCAAGCCTCCCGTCTAATCAGACAGTCACTGTGTGACGTCAACTGGCATTATTCACACACCGAGCGCAGCGCAGGGTGTAGCAGTATGCATCGATTCCCTGTCGTTATGACAATGCCGCTACAACCCGACAAGGCTGTCTGCTAACAGGTTGGACTTCCTGCGCTCATTCGAACAATTGCCTTCCCGACATCGTGTCAATTATTAAGTGCGCATCAAGTTGTGAGATCTCTGGTGTCGTGCCTTTTACGCGGCTTGGTCAACTGTGATTCTGATAAACCACTTCGAACGTATAGGATCAAGGCTGTGCAAATCAATGACTGCTGTGTGTGTCAATTTAATTCCCTTCCTCAAGACTGCGGAAAAATACCACGGTTGAAGCCATGTAAAAATGGGTGAGTCGTTTCACTATTGTCACACATTATGAAACCCGCTTTAGTTTTAGAAAAATAGGTTATTTTCCTATTGTAGTGACTAGCGTAATAGCTATACACACCTTTGCTGTAGACTATGAATCTCTGCAACTTAAACTTAATAACGAGATATCTATGAACCAATAAGGATAACATTGTAGTAAGTGAAACGTTTAAAACCTGTTATCAATGCCAGCATGTTGAAACGTCGACGGATCGGGCTTTGACATTATCTCAAAAGTATTTCAATCCTGCAATCGCCTCAATAAAATTGTGTGCACCTTAATCATCTTGCATTGATTTTGAATACATGAAATTAGATGGACAACTGCCAATCGAATTAAACCATAATGCTTATAATTTATGCCATTGAAATTTTCCACCGTTGGTCTTTCGGCTGATTTCAGTTAATAGAGAAAATTATATTGTTGCGAAAATCATAAAGTTATCGAATTTTTCGTAAAACGACAAATGCTCCAACGATAGAATTCTTTTTGTAGGATTATTCATACTAAAAACCTTTTACTTTAAAATGTGTAAAATTTGTAGAAATGAATTATCTTTTTCTTCATTTTGTAGCAATGGCTAAATATGAGTGTTAATTTGCTTTCCTTTTGTTATATGATATCAGACTGCATAAATTTCGCATTGACGTTTAGGCTTTGCCTAAACAGTTTTTTAAAGACTCTGGTATAAAAATTTCATTGTACATTCCAGACCGCAATCGCTGCCCAAAAAAATTAAATATCAAATATGGACGCGGGCTCTACCAAACCAGTTCAATGAGCATCGACGGGAGAGAGAAATTGGCGACCATTTTGCAGAGGTAAGTTCTAAGTTTTTGATATGAATGCAATTTTTATGTGAGTTCTCAGTTTGTCACTGCCTCCGAATGTTTTGAGTTTAGCAGCATTGAATCATTCTGCTGTTAGTCCCTGGAGTGTTTCGTGGCGAGATGACAGTATTCAACAGTATTTTATTATACGTGTGGCCTAAATATTGCATAAAAATAATCAGTGAAAAAGGTAAGCAGTGCGAATGTTCATTTATGAATTGTAATTTTGCATGTAAATATAAAGGCTCCATTATTTTGCATTTTAGACACGAACCGCTGGTCTACAGGAATTTATGCTGAAAATACAACTAATTTTAATCAAACCAGCTCATTGCGTCTTCATGGCATGGAAGAAACTTTGAACCTCTGCAAGCCTACAATTGTCTAGCAGAGGTGAGTCCCACATCTTTTGTCACTGTCTCCGAATGTTATGGTTTTGACAGTTCTACATCCACTACTGTTGATCCATGAGCATTTCGTGGCAGTATGACGTTGAGCAGCATGTTTTTGAATTATGTTAGATGTGTAAGGAAGTACAGGAAGTCAACGAACTAGGCTTCATATATGCTAATAATTAAGGTACAGCGAATATCAAGCGAGCAGCTAGCTTTTCAATGAAGCAAACGATTAGCGCGCTACATCAGCATTCGAAAAGCATCGCCAATCGCGAGCGAACAGCAGTGTTTTTGCTTCTAAATTAGCAAGCTTTTCGCCAGCATTTTGCGAGACAAAACGGAAGCTATGCGCTCTTTATTCGCTCGAGATTTGTGCCAGCTAATCGCGAGCTTTTTTCCCAGCGGGTTCCGGCGCGACCCTCTAGCTTCGACGGTGCACTCCTAGCTTTTACCGACGCCCCTATTCCACTGTCATCCCCTTCGCTTTCACTGGCGCCCTTTGCTTTCACAAGCTAATTTTATAGCTTATGTCCCCTTTGACTTTCATCTGCGACTACTTAGCTTTCACGGCTATCCTGTGATTTCTCCTAGAACCTCTTCGCTTTCATCGGCGCTCCCTTGGTTTCTACTGGCGCCCCTCAGGTTTCACTTGGGTCCCCTTTAGCCATCATCTACGACCCTTTAACACGGCGCCCCTTTATGGCTATGGCGCCCCCTTGACTTTTACTGGCGTCCCTTGGCTTAATGGCACCACTTCGCTTTCACCGGCACCCCCTTCCCTTGCACAAGTTCTCTAAAACTAACCGAGTATCACTTTAGTTTTATTTCAGTAATACTTAGTTTTCTTTGACTGGGTCGCCAATGAATGCAGAGTAATGCATCTGACTCGAACACCCAGATTCCGTAGAATTCCATAATTTGTTTTTACGTGATTGATGTGACGCTATGTTTAGTAGGCCTACTGCAGATAAGCTCATAATCACGACTTTCGTCCGAAAGGAATATAAACGTACTGAAAAGATGACAGTCGTCAAGCAAGGTAGACCAACACCTGATTTAAAAATTGAAAGCTAGTACTCACAGAGAAAGTAATAAGAGACACACAATACATTTTAATGCATCTTGCAAAGTTCAAACACATGAGTGGCTGACCAGCGTGAGAGACGCAAGAAACTGTTGACATTGCCTCCTTATTTCTCGAGAAAATGTGGTCTGGAACAGAGAGGGGAATAGGCCTAGTAATCTCAGCTCCTTGAGTAAGGCGGTAAGAGACATGAGCTATCACTTTCTCATGTGCACATTGACTTGGCAAAATGTTCGGGAAATTGTTACTAAAAATTCATCGTTTATGAAAATTAATGTTATAACATAAAAAAATGTCTGGTATAGAAATACAGTGACCGCAAAAAGTTTACGAACACCCCTCAGAATTCAAAAGAATTGTCTGTCCAGTAAAACTATGTGTTGAATGACGTATTAATGCACATATAACATGATTAGTGAAGAAAACACATCAAATTTGATACAAACAAAGCATTTTAATGAAAAAATTTCAGTATTTTGTATTATAACCTTTGTTCTTCAGAACGGCCTGTATGCGGCGTGGCATAGACATGACCAGACTCTGGCACAGCTCCACCGAAATATCAGTCACCCAGATCATCTTTAGGTGGTTCTTGAGTTCCTCCTGCTGCAATTCTTTTCCGCCATCTTTTTCTTCAAGAGAACCCAGAGATTCTCAATTGGGTTGAGATCGGGTGAGTTCCCGGGCCAATCGAGCTGAGTGATGCGGTGTTCTCGGAGCCACAAGCTCACCTTCTTAGCCTTGTGGACAGGAGCACCGTCGTGTTGGAATGTCGTACACCCCTGGATCTCCATGAACTGCAACAGGTATAGTTGTCCAGCACATCGATGTACCGGTTGGCGTTCATCGTTGTGTTCTTCTCCAGGAAGTAGAGACCAGCTCGTCCTCTAGCACTGAAGGCGCCCCAGACCATCACTGATGGAGGGTGCTTCACCGTCGGCATCACGTATTGAGGAGAGAAGGCAGACGATCCGGGCGGCCGGCGGACAGTGGTCTTGAAGTTCCCGAACTGCCGAAACACAGACTCGTCACTGAACATGACGGTGGACCACTGTTCAGCTGTCCAGTTCGCGTGAGCCCTGCAGAACTCCAGGCGCTTCTTCCTCATCTTCTTTGTGAGAAATGGCTTGCGAGCTGGTCTTCTGGCCTTGAAGCCCAACTCCGAGTGCAACCGGTGTTGGACTGTCCTACAGCTGACGTCGTCCAAGATGCCTGGGAGTTCGGCCTTGATTTGGGCAGCTGACAAAAACGGTTTCTGTGACACTAGACGCTTGATCTGCATGTCAGTCCTGGACGAAGTCTTGCGCTGCCTCCCGGTCCTCTTCTTAGGTTCCAGTGATTCTCCTGCGTCCTTCAGCTTCAGAAACTTGTTGACTGATGCAACAGAAATCTTAAGACGCTTGGAGATCTGTCGCTGGCTGTAACCTTCTTCAGATAAAAGCAATATATTCGAGCGCACAGCGACTGAAAGCTGCGGTTTTCGACCCATACTAACTCTGACGGCTCACACTCGTGTGTGACTTTTTACGTCAATGAGGAGGCAATGAGAGGCAGACAATAATCAATAGTGTATCTGGTGTATCTAATTGGACATCCAGACAGCCAATAGTCTAAAGTTACGCTGCATGAAGGGAAATTCAGCATTGCTATCGGCTCTGGTAAGCGATTCAACCAGGCAGTCAAATTTCATCTATTTTTAGAAGGTGTTCGTAAACTTTTTGCGGTCTCTGTAGTATTCCAATACCGAGCGAAAAGGCCTGTGGTCTGGGAGCACGCGACGCCAACTGTTCAACTTTTGGCATGGTTCGTGACAAAAATAGGATAGTAAGGAAAAGTTCAAAGTCAAACAAGGCCACGTACGAAAAACAAATATATAAAGAAAGAGAAAAAAAGAAGAAGACTGATCATTGAAAGCCACAATTGAATAATTTCGACATAGAATTAAAAACTTTTGGAACACAAAGACGACTTCAAGACAGGAAATTGATATTTATGAGAATGTTTCAAAACGAGTTGCACAATGATGGAGAGGGTGAGCGTCGTCGTGAATCAAAGTCAGAAAGAGGTTGTAACCGATTATCTTCCTGCGATAGGAGAGGCACAAATTTTGCGCTGTCACAATGTAATGTTCTACAGATCGAGTGAGCGCGACGTTGCATGTATACTATCGATCATTTGGGAAAGTGCAACGTTTAGGAGCTGCATACTCGATCACACTTAGGCCTATAACGCAGCATTCGTAAATCAGCACCACTTTATCTTTATCCAAGAAATCGCGGAGTTGACGTAAAACAAGATACCTTTTTGCATATTAACTACATGAATTCTCCAAGAAAGTCTTTCGTCGAAGGTAGCTCCAAGAAAAGTAAGGTGCGTCACTACAGGAATAGGCTACCAGATACAAACCGTTATATTAAGTGATTTAGCATTAGTTATGAACAACTGCTTACGGTGATAGGGTCCAGATGGGAAAGGCTTAAGTGTCATCACGATGTTTAGATTAAGGTTTAGGATAGCGCCTCGAATTATCCCTCGTCACAATTACATAATAACGTTTATTAACGATTCCGCTTGAATTATCAAGTCATTAGGACTTCAGACCCTTGTCAGGTAAGCAGACAATTCCAGTCTTGTGAATTATTAATAACTTTTTTAATATCAAGATACTCGTAATTTGGGTTGGTATTGAGAGGTTTTCTTTGCGGTAATTTATTTATTTATGGCTAATTAACTATTTCTTTTTCAACTACCTAAACACGATTTTGTGATATTACTATTTTCTTCTTTAATTAGCATTTTGTTTAAATTAGCCCAGTTTGTGATGCTGTTGTTCATATGCAGGAGAAACGAATGAGAATCTTGAAATATTGCCTATTATTATACAATAAGATCAGCAAACTAGTCCAGCCTCGCCCTACAGTTTGACCAACTTTCTGGAATAGTGGCAAAACAGCCTATTCGGTTTTCATGATTTCGATCTTTACCTAGTTCATAAGCTTCCTAGTCTCTCAGCCATGGTGCTTGTCAATGTGGCATCCCCAGTAGGCGATTTCACTAGTCATTATGATAATTAGTCAAATTGTTGGATTCTCAGATTTTAGTTTCAATTTTAATTCGTCTCGAGTGATTGTTAGATTTTTGTTAAAATTTGACGGATTAATGCGTGCATCTTTACTTCGTTTACCTGTCCATTAAAACTATTTTGGCAATCTGTTGGCACACTCCTGTGACTACAAGCTTTACTTCAATCTCTCCCATTTTTTGAAGACATATGTGATCATCAACTCCTTTCATATCATTAGACCGAGACCACGATGGCATCACAAGTCCAAAAATAATGTTCTGGTGTATTTCGGCTGTTTGTGGTCTGGCACCGAGTTAAATTTGCGAACGACGCTTCGGTGACATCTTAAATTGGTGAAAACCTGGTTGGAAGTCAATTGCAGAATGTAATGTATTAATGATACTAAACCTGGCCATCATTAAAGTCTGATAATTTTTACAGGTCAGAACAATACTGCATCCGCAAAGCTTCATAAAACACTGGAAAAAGTTTGTCATAGAAAATCTAGAATTCAAATTAAATTTCGCAATTTACACATATTGTCGATTGCTGTCACCTGCCACGAAATGCTCCAAGAACTAATAGAAAAACAGTAAATGACAACATTTTCTACTACAAAAGAAGCATTCGGAAGCAGTGACGAGTGTCGCATCCATGAACTGAAGACTCCCAAGATACATGTTGATGTCAATCGATAGTTTCCACTGGAAAATGCCGATAAATCTGTGTTGGGCATCTTTCCTTGTCTTGTGCTTAAAACCAATCTGAAAGGAAGAATATTTCCTTAACGAGAATACCACAAAATTTGGAATTTTTCAAAGCATGCATACCTTAGCGATTTAGTTTCTTAAGCAAAATGAAACCGATTACATTGCCGTGAGGAAAGCTGGTCTTGAAAGGTTACCGTTTTATTGCCAACTACATGTACATGTACAATTATGTGAGCAGGGGATATTCATACAGAAAAACACAGCAAAACCCACTCACTGCACGCGGAAAGTCATTTTTGACGCTTTATATAAAAGCAATCCCTGCCAACCTTTGTCTCAAATCAAACATCTTTAACCATAAGAAAGAATGACTGCAAAGCCAAAACTTCATCACACCATAACTACACAGACGACTTCAGCTATCATCGACTTCTTCTCCTCCTCAGCTGATAACTGCATTCAACCACCGGTACGTAGCAATCACATCATCGTCACATTCAAAAAGATCAATTTCAACACAACTCACTTTCGCCTTCAATCAGCCAAACACCAATGTCCGCACTTTCTTCACTGAAATGCAAACGATCACATTATTCAAATGCCTACAAACATACTCTTTCATACCTACACTTCAATAAAACAGTCAGAATATACTTTTTCTCATTCATTATTCAATCCCGAAAGATGATAAATTCATCATACACATTCCATCATTTCTAGATTTCATGGAAAGTGATCTCGATTTCAAGTTCACATCACTGACATGCTAGCATGACACAAGCATCTCACCTTCTTCGCTTCACTTACTATCTGAAGCATCTTTGAATATTGTTTGCATTCAAATGTCAACTATTCACCTCACTGATAATATTTTAGGAAAGGCTACACAAATTAACTCAACCTCCCACAGCTCTAGGTGCACACAGAAGCATGTCAAAGCAGCCTCAACTTCTTCAACATACTCTCACCTCTCACAGAGATTAACTCAACATCTTCTACGATAACAAATTATACACTAGAAACTCCTCCGCTGATGCGGCGTCGTTTTCAGTCATCAACTAAACATGAGGTCATGTCAGTGATACAAAGTAGGTACTCACTTTGCTCGATCGACACTTCTCCTTCCTTCATATCTCTCTCTCTCTCTCTCTCAGATTTTAAAGTCCCTCGAAGGCCTGAAAATAAAGCATTTTCCATATCACCCAACACTGATTACTATACTACTACGTCACAAATCAACCACACATGCTATACAAAAGCAGGTATCAGATAGTGCCCCATCGTCATTAGACTCAACATGGTTTCCCATGAATCATCAATACGAACGGCGAGCGTTATTCATCATTCAACTCTTAGTACCTCTACTTCACCTATAAAACTCTCATTTTTCACACTAACATTTTAAGTGTAGGAGACATGTATACCAAAAGATAGACACAAGATCCAATTCAGAATAGCGCAATCCAAACATTATCGCTGCTTCTTCCTATTCATTCTTTGAAAAAGTCAACTTAAGTCAAGTCAACATGACGTCTCCAACACAGTCGAGTTCAGAAGGCGTGTGGAAACGCTCTGATTGAACTTTTCTTTTATCAATAAAGCGCATACCTCTCAAATAATTGTGACTTTAAGAAAATAAATAACACACTCAACACTTCAATCATAATTGAATGCATTCCGCATAGCCTCTACATGATTCCATGTCAGGTCAAAAAAACTATCAAATCGCAAGCGATCACTGCGCTGGGGTGAAAATGATCGACCTAGTTCATTTTCGTTAAATAGCTAGCCTTTCTCTCGCAAAAAAAACATCTTTGAGCACAATAACGGATGACTGCTAAGCCAAATGATCAATTTCAACACAACTCATTTCGCCTTCAATCAGCCAAACACCAATGTCCGCACTTTCTTCACTGAAATGCAAACGATCACATTATTCAAATACCTACAAACATACTCTTTCATACCTACACTTCAATAAAACAGTCAGAATATACTTTTTCTCATTCATTATTCAATCCCGAAAGATGATAAATTCATCATACACATTCCATCATTTCTAGATTTCATGGAAAGTGATCTCGATTTCAAGTTCACATCACTGACATGCTAGCATGATACAAGCATCTCACCTTCTTCGCTTCACTTACTATCTGAAGCATCTTTGAATATCGTTTGCATTCAAATGTCAACTATTCACCTCACTGATAATATTTTAGGAAAGGCTACACAAATTAACTCAACCTCCCACAGCTCTAGGTGAGCACAGAAGCATGGCAAATCAGCCTCAACTTCTTCAACATACTCTCACCTCTCACAGAGATTAACTCAACATCTTCTACGATAACAAATTATACACTAGAAACTCCTCCGCTGATGCGGCGTCGTTTTCAGTCATCAACTAAACATGAGGTCATGTCAGTGATACAAAGTAGGTACTCACTTTGCTCGATCGACACTTCTCCTTCCTTCATCTCTCTCTCTCTCTCTCTCTCTCAGATTTTAAAGTCCCTCGAAGGCCTGAAAATAAAGCATTTTCCATATCACCCAACACTGATTACTATACTACGTCACAAATCAACCACACATGCTATACAAAAGCAGGTATCAGATAGTGCCCCATCGTCATTAGACTCAACATGGTTTCCCATGAATCATCAATACGAACGGCGAGCGTTATTCATCATTCAACTCTTAGTACCTCTACTTCACCTATAAAACTCTCATTTTTCACACTAACATTTTAAGTGTAGGAGACATGTATACCAAAAGATAGACACAAGATCCAATTCAGAATAGGCGCAATCCAAACATTATCGCTGCTTCTTCCTATTCATTCTTTGAAAAAGTCAACTTAAGTTAAGTCAACATGACGTCTCCAACACAGTCGAGTTCAGAAGGCGTGTGGAAACGCTCTGATTGAACTTTTCTTTTATCAATAAAGCGCATACCTCTCAAATAATTGTGACTTTAAGAAAATAAATAACACACTCAACACTTCAATCATAATTGAATGCATTCCGCATAGCCTCTACATGATTCCATGTCAGGTCAAAAAACTATCAATTCGCAAGCGATCACTCCGCTGGGGTGAAAATGATCGACCTAGTTCATTTTCGTTAAATAGCTAGCCTTTCTCTCGCAAAAAAAACATCTTTGAGCACAATAACGGATGACTGCTAAGCCAAATGATCAATTTCAACACAACTCACTTTCGCCTTCAATCAGCCAAACACCAATGTCCGCACTTTCTTCACTGAAATGCAAACGATCACATTATTCAAATACATACATACGTGCAAAAGCAGGGATTTGGCAACCATCATGTAAATGCCGGTTTTTGGCAACCCATTAAAGAAAAAAATAGAACGAGGTAATATCTGGAGAAAAGGTGCCATATACTCGTAAGAACATGCCCATGCATTTCAGTTTATGAAAAATCAAGATTTAGTCATTGAGTACAGACTTTTATGATTTCATGAAAAACACTTGTATGACGTGTAGATTGACAACCGACCGGAATTTGACAACCAAATGGTGGGAATTTCAAATTATCGATGAATTAGTTTCACTATGTTTATCACGAGTTTTGACAACCAATCGAACGATGCATTATTTCCTCCAATTTTTCTTCCAACCAATCACTATGAAGTATTTTTAGCCTATTATGGATATTTTGATAGGTTATCAATTAGTTTTACAAAATTTACTAAGCCATTTCAAAGTAACTTGTTTATGAATACAAGAAATAATTTGACATCCAACTAGAATTGTTTAATCTTATACCAATCTCAATCGATCACTGTGATACAGGCCTACGTAGGCTAATTACATTTCTCGGAATCTTCTCATACTGATCCATTCAGTTGGATAGCAATATAATTACCGATATATCTAAGTACTGAACGTTGCGGTATTAATTAAAAACAATAATTTTCAAATATAGTGCATATGTATATTCATATTGTCTACTTCGTCTCTAAGTTCGTCGCTAAGGCACTTCGCTGCATTTGATTCACGATTGCATTTTCAACCCTGAAACGAAAAAGAATGTACAAGAAATACACTGCGTAAGAAGTATATATAATCATTGAATGACAGGTGGCACACGAAATGTCAAAACGTAAATACCGTGTGTTGACAACCGAATATGTAAATACCGTGTTTTTACAACCGAATATGTAAATACCGTGTTTTTACAACCGAATATGTAAATAAAGTGATTTTACAACCGAATATGTGTTTTGACAAGAAAAGCTATCAAAAATTTGTAACATCAAGAAATATAGGCCCTATTAATTTCTTCAGTTTATCTAATCAATCTTAAAACTGACGTCAGTGCATATTGACTTCTGAAATAGTCTGACTTACGCAAAACGAAGGACTAAATGTGTACCACACTTAATATTATAATAGGCTATCATACTCATATATCCAATATCTCATAATACTCGTATCATAATATACTTCTTCATGATACCGATAATTATAATCATCACATCATTATGTATTGAAAATATTTATTTCAGCAGTTATATACAATTATTTCAACTTTCATCAATATCAAAATAAACTGCATCAGTTTTCTAGCAGATCACTGATGTGTAAACGTGGATACCGTGTTTTGTCAACCGAATATGTAAATACCGTGCTTTGACAACCGAATATGTAAATACCGTGTTTTGACAACCGACAGAAATACAATCAAAATGCTGTGACATCAAAAAGTTTATTCATTTCTACAATTTATCGCATCAATCTTAAAACTGGTGGTAGTGTATATTGACTTCTGGAATAGTCAAACAAACTTCGAAAGGAAGGTCTGAACGCATACCATGTTTTAGGCCTACATCGTATTTATTATATTGAATTAAATTTATTTCAGCAGTTATATACAATTATTTCAACTTTCATCAATATCAAAATAAACTGCATCAGTTTTCTAGAAGATCACTGATGTGTAAACGTGGATACCGTGTTTTGACAACCGAATATGTAAATACCGTGCTTTGACAACCGAATATGTAAATACCGCGTTTTTGACAACCAACAGAAATACAATCAAAATGCTGTGACATCAAAAAGTTTATTCATTTCTACAATTTATCGCATCAATCTTAAAACTGGTGGTAGTGTATATTGACTTCTGGAATAGTCAAACAAACTTCAAAAGGAAGGTCTGAACGCATACCATGTTTTAGGCCTACATCGTATTTATTAAATTGAATTAAATTTATTTCAGCAGTTATATACAATTATTTCAACTTTCATCAATATCAAAATAAACTGCATCAGTTTTCTAGAAGATCACTGATGTGTAAACGTGGATACCGTGTTTTGACAACCGAATATGTAAATACCGTGCTTTGACAACCGAATATGTAAATACGTGTTTTGACAACCGACAGAAATACAATCAAAATGCTGTGACATCAAAAAGTTTATTCATTTCTACAATTTATCGCATCAATCTTAAAACTGGTGGTAGTGTATATTGACTTCTGGAATAGTCAAACAAACTTCGAAAGGAAGGTCTGAACGCATACCATGTTTTAGGCCTACATCGTATTTATTATATTGAATTAAATTTATTTCAGCAGTTATATACAATTATTTCAACTTTCATCAATATCAAAATAAACTGCATCAGTTTTCTAGAAGATCACTGATGTGTAAACGTGGATACCGTGTTTTGACAACCGAATATGTAAATACCGTGCTTTGACAACCGAATATGTAAATACCGTGTTTTGACAACCGACAGAAATACAATCAAAATGCTGTGACATCAAAAAGTTTATTCATTTCTACAATTTATCGCATCAATCTTAAAACTGGTGGTAGTGTATATTGACTTCTGGAATAGTCAAACAAACTTCAAAAGGAAGGTCTGAACGCATACCATGTTTTAGGCCTACATCGTATTTATTATATTGAATTAAATTTATTTCAGCAGTTATATACAATTATTTCAACTTTCATCAATATCAAAATAAACTGCATCAGTTTTCTAGAAGATCACTGATGTGTAAACGTGGATACCGTGTTTTGACAACCGAATATGTAAATACCGTGCTTTGACAACCGAATATGTAAATACCGTGTTTTGACAACCGACAGAAATACAATCAAAATGCTGTGACATCAAAAAGTTTATTCATTTCTACAATTTATCGCATCAATCTTAAAACTGGTGGTAGTGTATATTGACTTCTGGAATAGTCAAACAAACTTCAAAAGGAAGGTCTGAACGCATACCATGTTTTAGGCCTACATCGTATTTATTATATTGAATTAAATTTATTTCAGCAGTTATATACAATTATTTCAACTTTCATCAATATCAAAATAAACTGCATCAGTTTTCTAGAAGATCACTGATGTGTAAACGTGATACCGTGTTTTGACAACCGAATATGTAAATACCGTGCTTTGACAACCGAATATGTAAATACCGTGTTTTGACAACCGACAGAAATACAATCAAAATGCTGTGACATCAAAAAGTTTATTCATTTCTACAATTTATCGCATCAATCTTAAAACTGGTGGTAGTGTATATTGACTTCTGGAATAGTCAAACAAACTTCAAAAGGAAGGTCTGAACGCATACCATGTTTTAGGCCTACATCGTATTTATTATATTGAATTAAATTTATTTCAGCAGTTATATACAATTATTTCAACTTTCATCAATATCAAAATAAACTGCATCAGTTTTCTAGAAGATCACTGATGTGTAAACGTGGATACCGTGTTTTGACAACCGAATATGTAAATACCGTGCTTTGACTTTGACAACCGAAAAAGTGAATTCATAAATTCCTCTATGACTCAAAGACATTCTTCAGATATATAACATTATTTACAAAACGCTGGCACGTTGAGATGAAAAAGTCATTTCGGATTGCAATTATGGTAAGAGGTTTCGAAAAAGGTTTGCCATAAATCTAACATAAACGACGGAAACTTATTACAATTAAATGCAAATAAGAGAACTTACCAGATTTTGCTCGTTTTAACTTCATTTTTGCTGAAAGGAAAATGGAACGCATTACAAGTAGAACATACAATTTCAAAAAAGTTTAGAACAGTACGTTTGCCACAGAGTGTAATTCATTGGCACAAGTGTCGAATTGCAGGCTTAGCTCGTGCATGAATAGATTTTGAAATAAAAATATAGAGTGATTCACTCAACCTGCTATAAAAATTGACATGACGATTGAAATAAAAACTAAGCAGTTTGTATTTATAATAACTGAAACTAAAACATTAACAAGCATTATATTTTGGTATTTCAACTGAAAGGCAGTCACTCTAAAATGACAAAGCGATCAACACGCAATGGGCTGATCTTTCGGAATTACTGGTTACGAAATTAGGCCTTCAGTTGACGAAATTGACATACATGTACTTCACGTTAACTGCTTTATAAGCCTTTTTACCTTAGTATTACGTAAATTATGGTACAAGCAATAAATAGTCAATTGACATTCTTACGGGTTACTGAGTCTTTCCTACCCGATGAGACATACGTGAGTCATGTGAGTACACGTAAGTCTACTTTTTTTGCCCCTAACTCACTTTGTTTGACTCTCGTAGTTTTGTAAAAGAAGTTTCGCTACGGCCGTTAATTCCACGGTAGGATTTTGTAATCGATACCATCTATTGTGTACAGCAACTGAGTGCCAAGGTGGTCGCAGAGTACCTTGTATTGAGTTTCCGACAAATTTTCCAACTGCAAGTAATGGATTGAAACAATGTAGAACATATGTACCTTGCCATGAGAATATCTTGAGAAAAAAAGTTTCAGTATGCTGCTTTTCAATAAGAACAATTATAGCAACGTACATATATTTCTCTATATTGTACCTGTTTCAAGAATATTGAGATTATAATCAAGATAGTTCATTTTATGAAATGAATATCAACGCATGAAAAGCGGAGAGAGAAAATGAAGGCAAATATTAAAGGTACATAACATCATACACGTATGAATAAGAAATATTTCATTCTTTTAAAATCGAAGTCGAAATTGGTACACATTGCAGTAATATGCATCAATAAACCATAGTAATAGCAGTTCCGTGTTAACTAGGCCTAATTCAGTTAGCATATAGTGATTTAAATATCACGTAAAATTCATTTTTAAACCTTTATATAACTTAACCTTTTTATACAGTAACGACATCCAGACGACATTCCAACATATAGCACGAAACGAAGCCGTATGACGCACTTTCCTTTTCATTTCTGATTTCAATATTGAAGTGCACACACTATTAAATCCCTACTCTATGCTCTTGCTTATGGCTAATATTGAAAATTCGTCAACCAAAAGTGAAAAAAATAGAAGTTCAACAGTACACCTGCATACCCCATAAATATCTCATTAATACCCAACTGTTGCTACATCTATTTTGGCTTTTCGTGTTGGGACATCTGGATCCATAAAAAATTGCCTTGAACATTGGTACGAAATAAATTCTTCATAAAGATTGCAAAATGCATATTCACTATATTTTGAGGGTGAATGAATTTTTTTCAGAACTTAGATTCCATACGTGATTCTGAAGCTTCATGTGTGTATCTTTGTGAAATAATATTGTTATCCAGATGAATTGATCGGTAAGTGCCTATAAATCCAGTGTACATTGCGTGATTTTGCCGAACCCTGAATTCTGTCGCTGACAAAACAGGAATTTTCAATATTAGCCTAATGTTATGTCCTATTGGCGTGCTTGAGATTGATCTCTAAGTAAAAAAAATCAGTTACCTGTAGGGTAGTGGCAGCGAGCTTTCGGAATTTTGTGGCTCCAATTTGCTCTTCAATATTTGCCTTTCTCGCGATGTTCCGCATAGCATCATTGCCTCTTATGAAGCCCTTCCTTTCATTGGCAAATATGTACCTTGTTGTTCTTTTTGATAACCAATCGATTTCTTTTACTATATTGGGAGGAAAAATTATCGGCACATATCGTCTACCTTTTCCGAGAATATAAACAACCTCCAGTTCTTTAATTAGTAATTTCTCGGCTTGGTCCAGTTTCTCCATCTCGCTTTCAGCGACTTTCTTCCAGTCACTCCGTGAATTCCATGTGGACTTCGTGAGTTTCGCAACTTCTGTCGACGACGCTTATTAAACATAATAAGATAAGCCAAAGAACTTTCCTTTATAGCTCTTTCGTTTGCATTTACTTTCGACAAGACAAGCATTTCCTGAATCACTTTCTTAAAGGCATCGATACTTTGAGCTGTAGGCAATGTTTCAGGTAATCCCGATTTCGAACATCTCATGCATTCCCTGGCTACATTTGTTATTGGTAACAATTCTTTTTGTATGAGAGATGCAACATCCTTTGCTCTTTTTCTTTCCTTTCGATTCCCTTGTTTTAAATATCTCAATTTTAAAACATCAGTCAATTTCGATAATGTCTGTCCCAACTTTACTACAGAGGAGGGGGAATCCATGGAGGCAACAGAATCTTGCTCTTCTTCTGTCGATGAGAGAATCCGATAATTGTGCAAATTTTTTACTTCCTTTACCAAGGTGTCAAACATTTTCAGAGTCAAAATGTCAGCAGTGGTCAATGTTTGGGACTTCAACGCTTTCCGTACATGAATCAGAAATTTTGCAACATTACGTGTTTGGTTACTTAATGCATTAAAGCCTTTTTTCGCCCTTGAAACTGATTTGCCTCACAATGTAATCCATAATCAAAGTGTCACCCTTAATCACAATTGAAATGTCATCGTCCCGCAACCTATCCAAAAACTGCACAACTTTTGGTTCTTTATAAATAAGTTCATTGCATGTGATGGCTTGGGTCTGGTCATCATCGCCAGACGGACAGACGTGCCTCCACAATTCTTCTTTGGAAAAAAACCCCAAACATTTCTGACAACACTTGTACGCTTTCGACCGTCTAATATCGATATCCTTCTTTGGGCGATGAGCACTTTTAAAACACCACGTCCGTACTTTAAAACATGCCGGTTATGCATGAAATTTCCTTTCTGACGTAGAAGTCTAAAAGCCCGATTCCGATCTACTGTTCCTTTCGGTAACCTAAGAAGTGCTTTGACTTCACTTTGACCTGAATGATTTCTTTGTAAGTGCCTTGAGAAGCTGCTATTCCTAACATACTCCTTGCAATAAAGGCATAAATTCCTTTCTCACAGATTTAGACGTTGTAGGCTTACCTGGACGTGCATTAGGTGCGACAACGGTCTCGAGAATATCTTCCATTACAACATTCAAAGTGTCATCTAATGAGTTCTCATCATCACTTGTTTCACTTACAATATCCTCGCCGCTGCTAGAATCAGTATCGGAAGCATCAAGGTCAACACAATGTCTGTAAGACTTCGATTTTGCTGTATTAAGTTTTATCAGTTTCGATTCAGACTCTGGCTTAAGCTTCATGTCATGTTTTGTTTCCGATTGTGGTTTCTTCTTCGTTTCAAGATTTGCTTGATATTTCATGTCATGTTTCGATTCAGACTCTGGCTTAAGCTTCATGTCATGTTTTGTATCCAATAGTGGTTTATTCTTCGTTTTTCGGGATCTTGCTCATATTTCGATTCAGGTTTTGGTTTATTGGACTTTTCATGCTTTTCATCTAAAAAGAAATGAATATGATTTTAAACTGATTACTTGTACAATTCATTACTTCAGCAGAATAAAGTCTGCATTGGTTGCTTTAACAACTGTTTGGTAAATCAATATAGTTTCACTTAATTCGTGATGAACTCTGTTCCTGGAGCACTTTTTCCAGAATATCAGGATATATTCTTAAATATCTTCTTAACTGTTATAACAAAAGCAATTCTTGATTTAGAGAGGCTAATTTAACTAATAGGCTAACTGGGGTAAAAGAAAACACCCTAGTGATGGGATAAAAATTAACATTACTAATTTTGCGCTTTGTGCTTATCGAAATATAAAATATCGCATATGAATAGTGGTTTTCAGTATATTTCCTAAATAATACTAGTTATACTCGTCGTTTGAATTAAGCTTATAAGCTTTGAAAATATGAACAATCACTGCGATTTGTATATGATTAAAAACTGATGAAAATGAATTAAGTGACCTTTCTTTCTTTTACCCCACATCCTATCATCAATATGTTCCATCATATCATTTTTCGACTGACATCTCATAATCCCTTCGGTAACAACATCAGAATATCCGTGACGTTCATTTTGATATGTCAGGATCATATATTGGTACATAAACTGATACAATTATGATCTCCCGTCGTCTAGTCAATAATGATAACTTCAAAACAAGAACAGATTAATTCTTAAAACGAACATTCGATAATGTTTAATCAATTGGACAAAACTTCACTGCCCACAAACACATAACGCTGAACATCATTAAAAAATGAATTTTTAGTCACATCTCATGAATACATTCGACGTAAATCGGTAAATGTACATCAACGAATAAACGATCATGTATATTGTATATTTGAATTGAAGAAACTACGGAGCTAGGCCATTATTCTCTGAAAAATAGGACTAAAGATGCTTAAGTAATTTCATAAGCTACTACCGATACTGCAATTCAGTAGATGGAAATGTGCATGGTAGCAGTCGGTGGCCCAAATCTCGCCAACTTTGATTTTCAAAGCTCATTTATGGGTGATCATATCTAAGAAATTCCGCCTAGGTTCAATTAATATCTTACGGTACATAAAATCTTCGCACAACTTCTTAAGGTCGAGTAAATGAGAAGTGACTTTAAGGCGATATCTTGCAAATATTTAACAAAAATTACCTTCAGTGTGATAAGTCCCATAGCTGAAATGATAAGAAACCATTTCTACATCAAGATAAACTCCAATAATTTCCTCAAAACTGAGATCATCTACCTTATCTAAGGTATCTGCTGAACTAAAAGATCATTATAAATTCATATCCAATAGGCCTACTCGTCTCATCATAGCTCAAAGAGCAAGAATGGATCCTAAGCCACAGTGTATGGAAGGATTTACATGTATATGTATCATCAAAAAACTGTGGGAGATTAGCAACCTAAACGTTGGACCGGACATACACACAGACACCATACTTAAAGGAGGAAATTGGAATAGAATGAGTACCTGTGACACAAAATGTTAATAAAGCATACATCTCTTCCGTTAAAAACAAAACATTTGGGTTTATGGATTGAAGAAGTTCGATGAAGTTGCTGCATACCAGTTCGGTTTGGACGCAAGACACGTAAGGATTTCAACTTTTAGTCGCCGCTGACGACAAGCAGAGATTCATCACTGAGGGTCGAATAGCGAATTATTTTGTATCATTTTGATGATGTTAGTATCTCTCATCAGCTAATTAACATATCATACTCTGATATCAGGGCTTCTATCTCAATCATTTAATCTTAAGAAATAATGGTGTGCTTTGAGAAAGCAAATACGAGAAATCGAAAAAAAGTAGATATTTGCAGAGAAATTAGAAATAAGTATAGCAGATCTAGAATGCATAACTGGGCGCCTAATGCGCCGAAGTAAAAAACTTAAGGCCAATCACGCCAAAAAACAACGTGATTCCATTCAAACACTTGTAACATTCAGCAATAGGACTGAATATTTTATACTTAATTTCCCACTTGTTCAACGATAACGTCGATTGGCAAATAAAAGATGACAATTTGCAGTTCATTAAGCTTCAATAATTAAATGAAATCCGGTTGTATTTTCATAACGTGAGGAATTACTTATGCACACCTACTACAAATCAATGCGATACTTACAGCTCGTTAATTGCTTTCAACTTCGTGGCCCGCATCTGAAAAGGAAAATGTGCTCAGCCGTTTAATTAATCTAAAATATTTTTGAATTATTATTTTATATTTTTTGCAATCCGGCCTCTAGAAATTTCATTATTACATGTAGGCCTAGTCCTATGTCATTTAGAAAGAACTAGGTAGTAAGATACTTTGTCATACTCATTAAATCTTTAAAAATTTTTATCAAACATGTTTCTAAGACCTTAACAAAACTCTCATGGAAATAATTTTCATGAAATCAACTTGTCTGGACGCAATACCAAAGCGCGACTGTTAGACAACAAGAAGGCTTTTGACATGATCTCTCAAACATTCAGATTTGAATGAGCTGAGAGCGAAGAAAATCGTTAAGCTTTGGCTATGTTGTAACTTCGGTTGTAAATCAACTTCTCCGTTGGAGATACAGTGATTGTTGGATCTCTACGTTTATATCAACTATTGTTTGGGACGCTCTGGAGCGTAAACGAAATAAGTTTTGACGTTTAGCACGCTGGATTGACGCGCCAGGAACTTCTAGTATTTCAAAAAATCGTCATCAACGCGCGTCGGTGCGCCAAATAGTGTTAGATTTCTAGACAATTCAAAATCCGAGGAGCCGGGAGTATTCTATTTACAAAAGAATCTTAGTATGTGTACGCCTGCGCGCCAGGAGTGTTCTATATTTAGAAATATATATGCCACCGTATTTATATCCAGCGAAGAATATATACATGTATATACTTATAATGATTACTAATAGAATGAAATTAATTAAAGTAAAGACACGGTCAATAAAAATAAGATGGTAATTCGGTAATTTTAAATAGTCCTACTTTACCATCGGACTATCAAAGAGACAATCGACTATACAGTCCAAATATCTATCTTATTTTTATTGACCGTGCCTTTAATTGATTTCATGTATATATACAGGTATATTCGACCCACACGCTGTGTTCTATTTTATAGAAAAAATGGAATGTAATAGGGCCAACGCGCCGTAGAAATTGAGCGAAATACAACAATTCCACTTGGGATGGCAGTTACCTGAAACTGAGGATCCTAATGAGCTACAAACGAAGAAAATCGGTATAGATGTGGCTAATGTTGGCTCCGGTTGTATTTTATTAATTATTGGGTTCAACTCCCGTTAAGTTTTTGTCAACCACCCATGGATAAACCTGTAGCTACGTATGTATTTGGTGGAATTTCGATTAAATATAGTAGGCCTACATATGCTTAAACTAAAGGATTCAGCTCTTCTTTCATTAAGTTTTGTAAAATGTGTTTTTAGAATTGGTTTTTGCGTGTTTTTTACGATATGACTTTTTAAGGACACGTGTAATGTGCTAAACAAATATGATTGTAAATATGATCCAATTAAATATCATTATTATTTCATTGCATTATTATAGGCCTACGTATTAATAGCGCTGGCCGAAAACGAGTGGTACTAAAACACACTCACACCAAAAACTGGAAAATGCACCCATAGCCAAATATCTTTAAATATTTACTCAAATGCTCTGAAACTTCATGCTATACTTATTTTGACGTTAAAAAGCATTCCTGAAGATTTTATCAAAAAACTGTTTGGGAAAGTATTTATTTAAAGCACAATTAGGTTTTTGGTATTAAAAAATAAGTTGCTTTCATTTTACACCTCTACCCACCAATTTTTATATACTCAACCAATCAAGCAAATAAAAACATTTTCAGATACTTAAGATCTTCATTATTCATTCCTAGCAATGACGAAAGCTAATACTCCATGAATTTAGAGAAATTCAATAATAAGTAAAACTGTGACTATTACAATGTAAGAATTTACACCCACAGCCTGAGAAACAGAGATCCTGAGAAATTTTGCACCAAAACAGCGACTGAAAAGCGTCATAATCGCGAGGATGTTGGAGTTATCGGGGTTGGACAAAAATGCATTTCTGAAGATGGTCAACAGCTTGGGCTTACTCATGATTGAGATTTTCTGACTCCATAACAGAGTTACAACAAAGTTTGACGTCTTAAATGCTTTCATTTTAAAATAGTCAGCAAACTTATTAATGCTTCCTTACTTTGTGTAGTCCATCAAGTTTTTTCCAGCCATTGTAATCAATTTTCACTATGAGTCAATAGAAATCATTGACGTGCTATGATTTCAGAATCATGCTGGAAAAGCGCGCTATGATCAAGATTGATGGATGGAAATCGCATATCATTATATTCCGCATAATCTTGAATTCTACCATTGGAAATACACAAGAATTCGAGCTTACCAAACCAGATTCCTTTAAGAGACCACTCCAATGTTGAAACTTCAAAAACTTTACGCCAGACAAAAAAATTTATGGGTAATATTTACATTTGGTATGCAAAAAGTTAGCTCAATAGAATGGAAATTGACGAAGTTATAAGCGTTTAGGTTTTCGTACACTT
>CAJQUW010000648.1:0-116232 GCA_907163375.1 Prostheceraeus crozeri | reverse complement strand
AGGTTTTCCCGATCAAATATAACACCCTGTCAAACCAAATGTAGATTCAATGCAGCGCATCGATTGCAAATCTAATTGTTGGTAGATCAAATATAATCTGTCAGATCAAGTGTTGAATTCTATTCATTCTCTATCGTTCTATTGTGCACCATAGGTAGAACAAATATCAAACTAGTCTCTTTATAAGTGGCAGATACAGACCAAATATATGTTGTTATCATCGGATGCTATCAATGATGCGATATCAAAGAATTTCCGTCATTGACAAGCAGCGCTTGGTAGACGCTCATTGTCATGGCGAGGATTATGTTGCACTCACCCGCCAACTTGGAATCAAGAGGTCCACAGCGTACGCCATCATTCGAAGAGCCAATGACAATTACGGCATCGTCGCCTTTCCTCGAGGTGGAGCTCGTCCGCAACGGACTCGTGGGACACCTGCTCTGAGGGAGGCCGCAGTAGCCATTGTGGAGCAACATCCAGACTTCACTCTGGATCAGATAAACTCTGAATTACGCGTAGCTCTTCCGACACATGCGCCGATCGGAAGATCAACGCTTTCGAACATGCTGCATGGGGAGCTAATCGTAATGAAGAAATTAAAGGATGCGCCTGGTCAACGAAATTCGGAGGTGGCAAAGCAAAGACGTAAAGAATTTGCAGAATGGATCATGCAGCTGATGAACAAAGAGCCACGTGACATTTGCCAGCGTGTTTATTAAAGCAGAACATTTTGATGTAAATTTGATTTGATAATTTATGCACATGGATTATCAAGTTGTTCTCACATTCAAATATTTTTTGGCTTCAGATATTGACCTAAGAAAAGTGGGGTACTCAAATTCCTGATCATTCATATATAGGTTTTCCCGATCAAATATAACACCCTGTCAAACCAAATGTAACACTAGACAATCACTTTGTAGCATGTCAGACCAAATGTAGATTCAATGCAGCGCATCGATTGCAAATCTAATTGTTGGTAGATCAAATATAATCTGTCAGATCAAGTGTTGAATTCTATTCATTCTCTATCGTTCTATTGTGCACCATAGGTAGAACAAATATCAAACTAGTCTCTTTATAAGTGGCAGATACAGACCAAATATATGTTGTTATCATCGGATGCTATCAATGATGCGATATCAAAGAATTTCCGTCATTGACAAGCAGCGCTTGGTAGACGCTCATTGTCATGGCGAGGATTATGTTGAACTCGCCCGCCAACTTGGGATCAAGAGGTCCACAGCGTACGCCATCATTCGAAGAGCCAATGACAATTAAGGCATCGTCGCCTTTCCTCGAGGTGGAGCTCGTCCGCAACGGACTCGTGTGACACCTGCTCTGAGGGAGGCCGCAGTAGCCATTGTGGAGCAACATCCCAGACTTCACTCTGGATCAGATAAACTCTGAATTACGCGTAGCTCTTCCGACACACGCGCCGATCGGAAGATCAACGCTTTCGAACATGCTGTATGAGGAGCTAATCGTAATGAAGAAATTAAAGGATGCGCCTGGTCAACGAAATTCGGAGGTGGCAAAGCAAGACGTAAAGAATTTGCAGAATGGATCATGCAGCTGATGAAACAAAGAGCTCATCTTCATAGATGAAGCCGGCATCAATCTGTGGACGAGGAGAACCAGAGGACGCGCACGGGTAGGCGAGCGAGCTGTACGAGTAGTTGGTGGTACAAGAGGACGGAATTTCACTATGACACTTGCTGTTAGTGCTACTAACGGTCTAATTCACCATGATCTGATCAGTGGAGGAATGAATGGCGAACGGTTCAAAGAATTTCAGCGAGAAGTGGTAGAGCATTTTCCCGACGATGGAGTGGAGAAAGTCCTTATTTTCGACAACGCGCCTGCTCATCGAAGTGCTGGTGATGTCAGTCTTCCGCAGACAGTCACACTCGAGTGGCTTCCACCGTACTCACCCATGTTGAATATTGTGGAGAACTGCTTCTCTCAGTGGAAGGCTTCCGTAAAGCGAGGTTTAGCGGAAGTAACAGATCAGCTTCATGATCAAGCTCCTCAGGAGAGAGAAGCCACTTTATGTCAACTTGCGGAGCAGAGTGTGTCGGTCATCACCCCAGAGGAATGTGGCAGCTACTTTAGACATTTGCAGCGGTATTTGCCAGCGTGTTTATTAAAGCAGAACATTTTGATGTAAATTTGATTTGATAATTTATGCACATGGATTATCAAGTTGTTCTCACATTCAAATATTTTTCGCTTCATTGACCTAAGAAAAGTGGGGGTACTCAAAATTCCTGATCATTCATATATGTTATCAATTCTTATTCTATTCTTAGGCATGAGTAAATTAATCGTTTTCACATCTTGTATGTTGCGGACATTCACCAGTATGACATTCAATTAATGGTTGATGTTCAAATGTGAAGTTAATTGCATTCTTCGTAGCATATCAATTCAATAAGATCTGTATGACACTATATGATTCTTTTATTATATTTGATCTGTCATTGTTAAATTTGCTTTTGACTAATCATCATTATTACAATTGATAACAGCCTTATGCTACATTTGATTTGACAGGTTATATTTGATAACTGCCCTAATGTTACATTTGATTTGACAGGTTATATTTGATAACTGCCCTAATGTTACATTTGATTTGACAGGTTATATTTGATAACTGCCCTAATGTTACATTTGATTTGACAGGTTATATTTGATAACTGCCCTAATGTTACATTTGATTTGACAGGTTATATTTGATAACTGCCCTAATGTTACATTTGATTTGACAGGTTATATTTGATAACTGCCCTAATGTTGACGTGTTACATTTGCTTTTATCTATATTACATTTGGTCAAAGCAAGTGTTATATTTGATCGGGAAAACCTATATTTCACTTGTCTTAAACGAAGTTGCCAGTGAGGAGGAGGATCGTAACAGCACCAATCAAAGTGATCGACGGAAAGATGTCACAGATAGGCTGAAAAAACATTCATTTTACAATTCATTACAAAATTTTAATAATTCGCAATTTACATAGGATGATGAGATGAAAATACTAATAAGCAGTTGGAGCAAGCGGATTCAAGGGCAAGGAAATCAAGAAATAAATAATTTGTAGAAAGCACAGTTGGATTGAGAAATAATCACTTAGTTTAAGTGATCGATAACCAACTCACCAACTAAATGCAACTAAAAAAACTCACCAACTCACCATCCTCTATCCGTTATTTAGAGATAAAGTGTACCAGATTATTAAGGTCCATAGACATCCGAGATAGAATCCCTCTTTACCAGATTCTTCCTGGAATGAATTCTATCAAATATAGAGTGGATTCTGAATACGATTCTGCAACTATGTAATAATCTGGCATACTTTAGAATCCGATCCGCCATGAAGACTATGGCGCTGTCCATGAACAGTAATTCTTAGGAATTATAATTTATGTGCTCGATGTCGATATCTAAGAAGTTTAGCTCTGACATTATTCTTGCATTACTTTTATGGAGAATTGTCATAGACGTCGTTACAACAGCGCAGTAATGCAGTTTTCAACTCAATGCAACTTAAATGCAATTCAGCAGATGCCATCCACGGCAATAATGTCGGCTGATTGATGAAGCTATCGATGAGGTGAGAACATGTCGTGCGTCTGTATTTAATCACTGTGACATTAAAGAAATCGATTCATGAAATAATATTTTCAAAATTTATAACATTGTCGCCAACATACATTAAATGCATGTTAACTTTCGGCATTTTTTACTTATTTCATGTACTGGACAGGAATAGTGACATAGATAGTTGAATACATAGATTTATTGCATCTATCGTTTGCTATGTATTGGATTCTTTGTCTTTCTATTCAAAAAGTATTAATGGACATATATTAGATTGTGACATGCACTAATTAGTAATAGCAGGATGTACATGTATATGAAACATAGGCAGTGCTTTCAATGTTTCATAGACATCCCTTGTAAAAACAGCATAGAGATACTTGCTTTCCAGGTGAAATTCGCTGATTTGAAATCCGATGTTGTAAATTAGCTTAAAAGAGTTTTTTATAATCCCTTTTTATGCTTTTATAACTGTAATAGGCAAGGTTTACGGGAAAGGTTGTATTAGTTGATGAAATTACTTTATTGAACCTACCTTGAAATTACCTTGAAATTAATAATCCAGGTAACCGAAAATGTTCGTCGGATAATTGTAATAATAAAATAGCCACTATGTGAAAAAATCTCTATTTGCTGGACAACGTTTCGGGAGTCTTTTTTTTTCTTGTGACCTGAGGAAGGGAGCAGGTGACTCCCGAAACGTTGTCCAGCAAATAGAGATTTTCTCACATAGTGGCTATTTTATTATTACCTTGAAATTACTTTGTTGAGCTCACGTTTTTTGTAGCCCCAGTACTATACGTATTAGCAGATCCATTGATTTTGTTCTGTTTTCATCGTTAATATATTATTCGTGACAGCTATTGCAAAAATAATTTCCGAGTCGGCAAGCAAGGAAAATTAGTTTACTCCAGAGCATCTCATAATATATAAGTGATGGCAGCCAACGGGAGGATCATAATTATAGGCTGTACTCGCAATCGAGAAACGCACTCCCTTGAATTTCTGCAAATCCGTTAGTTAAAAAAGTAAAGAAAAAACTAGCTTTTACTCGACGTTTCGGGTCCAGACCCTTCTTCATAGAGTCTAAAACAGGCGCATATGACATGCTACTTAGACATACGTGGTGACGTCAAAAAGTATCCGGACTCGATATGAAAGAAGAAAGCTACAATATTTTAATTATAATTTTTGGAAAGAGCATCCATTATAGGTATAGAAAATTGCTTGTTTTGACATTGGATTTAATCAACTATATTTTTGTACAGTTTCTTCAAATTTTTACTGTATTGGCTCATTTTTTTCGAGTTTCAACTTTTCATTGATACAAATGTGTTACGGGTTATTATTTTCTTAATATTCCCAAAACATATGATTGAAAAATGTGGATGAATTATATTGTGAAAATAAATAAATGGTGCAAACAGTCCTTACAAGGACAGATGGTACGTTCACAGTTATAAGACAGTCACAGCACCAATAGAGTCTCCAGATTCTTCCAGGACCACAAGCCGTGGTGATCACATCCGCAGCAGTTCGATGATAGTTCGCACATAGAAGATAGGCTGCAACACTGTCAACGGCTCTCGCCGACAACTTCGCTTGGAGAGACCAGACTGGGTTAGCGGGCGTTGTTCATGCCGCGTTAAATACGTCTGTGAAGATTCGCTCACGGTCAGCTACCAATTGTTTGGTCATCCATTGTCTGATGACATGTCATGTCTGTTGTCAGTCATGTACCGTAGATAGCTGACAAGTTGGACTTTTGTATGACATTGGAACTTGAAATGCATGCCGCGGAAAAGTTATTGCTCTAACAATGGAATGGAGATTGCTTTCACAAAACAATAAAATGCATAATAAATGCATGATAAAGCAAGAAGACAAACTGCCTAGCACACAACAAATGTTAGAATATTTGGCGCTTTTTGAAGCTTTCTTACACCTAATGATATCAAAAACACGAAATTATTTGTCAAAACTTTTATATCAAAAACTTCTCGCCAGAAGATCGTCGCTCTTCGCAAGAATACAAGTTTCCTGGTGAGACAGCCACTCGAAAACTTCGTACCGTAGCGACTCACAGGAGAGGTTTCATGCTTGTGATTTTCTGGGACTGGCACGGCCTTGTTCACTTGGAGTTTGTCGATCGAGGGACAAGAATCGATTCCGAATTTTATTCTACCCAAATCAAAAATGCTCGAAGACAATTTTGTGGAATTTCTAAAGTAAATTGAACATCTTTATTTATACTGTTGAATATGTTGAGAATTTTATAACTATCTTGAAAACTAGATGAGAAAGGACCCATAATGATGTCATCGATAAACCGTTTGAATATCGGAGGTGAGATAATTTTTTTCAATTGTTTTAAAGATCTATTTTCTATGTAGTTTATGAAAATAACGGCGAAGGGGGGGGGCATAATGTGTGCCCATAGGGACGCCACCAATTTGTAGATATGTTTCATCACCATACTGTATCTCATAATTGTAGCTCACAAACTTAAGGCAGTTGCTACGTTATCCCACAGAAATGGCGGTTAGCATTTCTAAACTACGATCAGAAAGCTTCACTAATCCTTACGTCGTAGGATTAGTGGATTATAGTAATAGTAATTATGCTGAATTCGTGAATATGAAATTGATGGATACTGATCGGAGTTTAAAGACATAGAATCCTTCATAAATTAGGCGGATGTACATGGAAAACATGGATATTAACATTCTATAGACATAGAACATGCTTCAATGTTCTATAGATGACCACTCCATGATATTCGAAGGATGTTTTAATGGCTTTGATCGGTATATATCTATCTTAAAAAGCAAAAATTTTCTTTCTCCATTTTACAATTACATTTATATTGCATCTGTGTTTTATTTGTGAAATTTGTGCTGCAGTTGGTGTTTATAATGTCTTCCTACCAACAAAATCAACGTCTTCACACCCATTCCGGAAAAACATCAAAAGCAAAACCACTCGCCAGAAAATCACCAACTGAGAGATCACCTACCGCCTCGTCGAAGGAAAGTCATCAGTCGAAAAACCTCTTCCTGGAAAAATGCATCAGGCCGTCCGTCTACCAGTCAATAATATTTCTGTGATGCTTTCAGTAAGGATTTTAGTCAGCAAGTCAAATGATCGAATAGCAAATTATTTCTCATTTTGTTTCGAATTCAACAAAAACTTCAGACAATAAAATATCTTCAACGTTAAAAAAGTTAGAAAAGTTAAAAGTAGGAAAAGTTAAATCAGCAAATGAAAGCTAGTCCCAAGCAAGAAAATTGAATGCATGTGAATCGAGAAGATAATCACAAGTAAAAAGCGAAAGGTAAGTAGCCGCAAATTTGATCTGCAGATGCTGTAAATATTTGTGAAGAAGTGGATGATACTAAGTGTTACGTTGTTTGCTGAATGTGAGGGGATCAAAGTGAGAGGATAGACTAATAAGCCAATTCATGTCTTCTTAGTCGTCACCGTAACAATGAAATCGACCTGAATTTCGATATGCTCATACAGAGCACTAGATGTGAACTTAGGACCTTTGTTTAGTAGATTCCTAAAAACATTGGGAGATTCCAGGGTCGGTTTCATTGTTAAACTTATGTCCAGTGTAAGTCCACACTGTAAATCGCTCAATACCAAACACATACGGATGATGCATACCAAAATATTTTTTGGTATATCTCTGTATCAATTTGTATGCTTTTCCTATGTTATTTTAAGTGTGGTATGCTTTACATACTAAAGCCATACCAGCGCAATGTTAAAGGAAATCATCAATTATGTCTTAAGTATGTTGATTTAAGGCCTTTTGCTAACCAAGATCACACTAATGTTACTACTGTTCTGTAAGTAGTGAGATAATGACATTTTAAGATTTTAAGATTTTAAGAGACGATTTTAATACACGTAATTCTAAGGCATTTGATGAATAATCAATAAGTATTCAACCATCACCAATTATGCATTATGTGATTTTAAATTTTATCATATTATCAATCCAAAATAAAAGCACATTATAATTCATGAACGCAAAAATAGTTATGTTCGAGATATATACAGTTAGTCGACATGACTGTACGACAGAAAGTATTTGAATGAATTGATGTTAATCAACTTAATTCATAATGTAGAGCTAACTAAGCGTCCTGTTAATGTTGCAGGACTAGTAGCAACGACGACATACTCGTGGAGCATAAATTCACAATAAATCGAATCTATTTCAATATCACACTATCAATAAGAAATATTCACGACTGTGATTACTGAAAAAAGTTATTTGACAGTAGTATGTAATATATATATATATTTGCTATGTGACTTAAAGCTCTACATACCAGAGGCATGCGATTGAGGACGAATTTGCATTGGGTCTCTTATATAAAACATACCAACAACTCGTATTTCAGTGTAAAACAGCCGCCAATCACAGATAGAATAGTTTAGTCTCGCTACATACCAATCACATACGAAAGTAAGTGAGCTGTCGCATGAAAAACATACCAGATCTATGTAAAGATACGAGAATCTCGTATCAGATGTTAGTTTCATATTGTATGTGATTTTGGTGTATGTTTGTATGTAATTTTCGTATCCAGCGATTTACAGTGTACCACTGTAAGATTGCCATCGACACGTTTACACTTCAAGCGTCACTGGATAGTGAAAGTCACGCAGAAAAGATAACTTCCTAATGTCTTTCATTAACAATCCGCACTTCTGTTCCCATCACGACTTCTACGCAATTGTTTAACACATGATGAAGTTAGTCAACTACATTAAATGAATGTTAAATCAAACTGTTCTAACATAAAGTTGACTGTTTGGCTTTTATCAGGATTTATTCCGTAATATAGTTGACGCAACACTTTCTCTCCGTCATTTGAAAATGTGACGACCCTGGAATTAAGGATGCATGAAAATTCAGTTGGATTTGTACCAATAGCAAACGGAAGTGGAGCAATTCATCAATGAAACATCGAAATTTTTGTCAACTGCTTCTTTACTATCATCCATTCTTGCGGAAAACATCAATTTCACAGACAGTGATTTCAATGAACTCGTTAACATTATGCTTCGCCCGATATCTATGATAATTTCCATGAAAACTTATTCCTTTTCGGCTTTAAATACGGTAATGCGAGGACCCGTTCATGTAATGCATAGCCTATTGTATTAATTTGATAAATTAATACATTAATGGATTCTCAATAAAGTCTCCAGAGTTTTTGTTCAAATGGCACTCTCTAACAGATGTTTGCATTCACAGAAGATTAAGAGTTGAATCCTATATTGCCTGTATAGAAAGACAGGAACATGGAAGTCGTTAGCTATCTAAGAGGCAGGAAACCTTTCGATATTTTGATTAAACACTGTACTGGGCACGTGCACTAATCTGACCGACTGGCCGAATTTCTCTCATTTATTTGGACAAGTAACCTGGCAATTGATAAATTTATCAATTGCCAGGTTACTTGTCTAAACATGTAATGAGTAGCGCCTGCGTCAAGCGCCTCAATCTCGGATGCGGTATTAAGTGATTACAGAATGCAGTCCGTCCTCCACGTGCCTGCGTTAAAGCAGTGCCTTCCTGGCTAATTCACGCTCTGAACAGATGGTTCGGTGGCCTTGTGGTTAGAGGGTATGCTTGCAGGTCCTCTACCTCCAACGTCGCTGGTTCAAACCTACCCACGACTGATGAGGCCCAACAGGCCGAAACATGTCCCGTGGTGGTTACATCTGTTGAGATTTGAAAAATTCTCTCATTTACTTTTTATCATCGCATCTGTGATTTATAACTGAAATGATATGTTGCAATATTCAATCTGGGTAATTAGTCCTGAAAGTTTCAAAGAATCATACACTACTATATTTGATAAATTGATAAGTACCACAAATGAATGCTCTGTAGCAACGGCACGGTATCTTCTAAAGATGATTTATTCAAGAGAATTTTAAATAAACTAGCTATGATGATGATATCACAAAATCGCCTGCAGAATCTTACACAGTCATGATGGAATATCATACTGCTCAGGATCGCTTGCAAAGGGCTATGAAAAAAACGCAAACCATAGCAGTACCTCTAAATTCAGCAGGATTTTAGTAAAAAGCTATTTACATACGCTCCCAACGACCTCAATGTTACAGAGGATGCAGAAATCTTAACTAATGAGCACCATGTAATTTTATTTTGAGGAGGCCGTCTGCTAGATGTGCTAATAGATGTGTTAACAGTTATAAAAAAAGGAAACTGAATTTTTCTCAATTGTCTCCTTGAAGTTAAATATATCTTCTCAATTGAAAAGATTTTCTCAATTGTCTCCTTGAAGTTAAATGTATCTTCTCAATTGAAAAGATATTCTCAATTGTCTCCTTATACAGTAAATATTGATTTTGAATTTTCGACTTATTTTCAGGGATAGATGTCAATCGTGGGAAACTCTGAATGTCGCATGAAGTTTGGCTAATGGAAGATGACCAGACATCAAACAAAGTCTGAGCTACACAAACAAGCATATTGGAAACACGACTTCCTTGTGTACAATCAACAATTGTCTTCAGGTTGAAAGCGAGATGGATTGAGCACGATAGCATTTGAGAATGTAGCAGACTGTCTATATTGAGCAGGAAATGCTGATATTTACAAGAGTCTGTTGATAGGTGACATACCGAAATGTTGATAATGGAAGAATAGTTGAAGGGAAAACATTGAACAGCGACTCCAGAAGAATTTCAAATTTTGAATTCTGAATTCTGAAATTTTTGGAAATAATCCTCGTAAAGATTGCCTTATAGCAGAAAACAGACAGATAGGCGCTTCATCGCCGTGCGCACAATTGCAAAACGAGGAATTCAAATGAATAGATATCTGACTCACTGTATTGCACGAAAGAACAAAATCCTGGTTTTAAAATGATCAAACCGCGCGCTGAGTCCATTGATATAGGATACAAGTATTCGAGTGTATTGTCCGACAATCAGTTCTCAACCATGAGCTTGAATATACTAGCTACATCTGAGCTGATTACGAAAGACGGTCCCCTCCAAATTATGTCGATATTCAATCAATTCTCATGCCTTCCAATTGTGCCGCACATCAGCAAGGCAGAGATCATTCAAAAGTTTTCATTATCAGGTTTCAAGCAATGATAAACGGGGATCAGTTTTTGTGTTTGCTGGATAGTGGTCAAAATATGAAAATCACTCAGTTTATAATGCGTTACTTTCCAAAAGAATGCATGTGGGTATAATAGTGGATCAGACCCGGAGAGAACGAGCATTTTCTGAGGTTTCTTTTGACATAGGTATTGCTCATCGATGGCTGTGAAATAAGGAAATCGTTGAGGTATCGTAGTGACTCCACTGACTGAAAAAATGTCATGTTCTCACTTTTTCGTCAAAGATGCTATTTTTTATGTTAAGTTTATTTTTGGATTTACAAAGTATGCATATTATTTGAAGTAAACTAGGTGGTCCAACCTACCCCATGGCATTTTATTTTTACTTAAGTGGATTTACACTTTTGCATATGATAAAGATAATTAAATAAGCGAAAAGATGGTTAATTAACACCTAGAAGCTTCAAACAAGATCGCAAGTTTTATTATTAAATCAAATTCATCCGGTCGAGAGACGGTTCCCAGCTAAGGGGTGCAACCCACCAACAGTTTGCCCAAATGTATAAGACAATTCATAGGAAGATTGTTAATTTAAATGTACTTGTCCCAGTTCTGTCATTTTCTCAGAATTATTGTTGTTCACAAAGACTTTCAATTTCAATGTCCGGAAGCCATTTGTTTTTCTCTCACTGCTGTAAATGTCAGCTTGTCCAATGTTTTCTGGAAGCTTCCTATTAAAATGACATTTATCATGTCTTCAGGTGTTAAAATTTCTGTTTTATCAGTATTGTATGGAGAAAGGTCTTTATGCTACTGTCACCCGTTAATGACACTGTAGCCTGATGTATCCTGCCTTCCTTCACTAAAAGTACAACAATAAAGTTAATTGGGAACATTAGTTAAAAAGCATTAGCGTATTTTTTCTCAGAGTGAAAGAAAGAAAGCTTCTCATATATCACATGTCCAATTCTCAAAGTTCTATGGTAATTTTGCCATATTTCTGTCGAAGTGTACGCAGTGTATGTTAAAGATAACCATACATGGATATGATGGGCTTTAGACAGCTTTGTCCATCGCTGTGTTGGTTTCGCAAAGGCATGGTTTGCTTTAAAACAGTTTGTAAACTGTGTTTTCCAAATTGTTGTAAATTGTAAATATTTTTTATCTTGTCATATTCCATGTGATGAGTCAAATGCAAATTCATATATGGCTATGTATCTTAGTTTCGATGCCATATGACCAGACTTCATAAGTCTGCTTTTTCTGCTTTTTGATAATTTGAAAGTTAATAAAAAAAGTCATCAATAAAGTAAATAGTGAAATGCATGATTCTGAATAAGATACTCGTAAGGTTTCCAGCAATGCTTAGCAGTTTTATTGTCTAACAATGATCTAAAACTGTTTTTAAAACCTGCTTTTTGTGCTTGATATAATAATAGTGCTTTGCACATTGTTTCAAAGCTTTGTATTTTATAGACATGGTTGTCGAACCCTGTGTTAAACCGTGTTTGTGAAGGATTTTGACCCTGATAAAGATCTTAGTCAGTGGCGTCTTCTCCGTACCTGCGAGGCCTTCGGCGCATCCTAAATAATTATTTACCAACATTTATAAAAATGAAGTGTCATCATTCATTATATTTCATTTAAATTCGATAGCTTCTCGTGGTAGCTGTCCGTCTCAAAATCAGACGTTCAACTTTTGAGTGAACAGTTTTGCGCGTGTATGAATCACAGCTGTTTTCTTCCAGCGATTAGACACACATGCTAGTCGTGTGTTCAGACGGAGCGAAAGAGAGTTGTGTGCGTGTGAGGCAGCAAGCGCACGCGCCCGCACCAATATTGCCTTTTCCGATAGACTTAATGCTTTGCCTTCTCCAATTTTTACAATGAAATTCTCCGTTATTCTTGATCGAAGCTCGGTACCTAAATATAGAAAGGGAAGCGCAACCCAATTGTTCATGTCCTTCGTTTCTCGTCGGAGAGGCCAGTACGTCAACAATAGCAGCTGACTGACGTTCAGATAAGACTGTGATCAGGTGATGAGTGTTCGCCAATGAGTGCAGAGTAATGCATCTGACTCGAACACCCAGATTCCGTAGAATTCCATGATTTATTTTTGCGTGATTGATGTGACGCTATGTTTAGTGCTGTAGATGAGATCATAATCACGCCTTTCGTCCGAAGGGAATATACTGAAAAGATGATAGTCGTCAAGCAAGGTATGCCAACACCTGATTTAAAAATTGAAAGTACTCACAGACACAGAAATACACAAGACACTTTAATGCATCAAAGTTCAAACACATGAGTGGCTGACCAGCCGTGAGAAACGCAGGAAACTGTTTCCCTTCCTCCTTTTTTTCGAGAAAATGTGGTCTGGGCAGAGAGGGGATATAGTAATCTCAGCTTTGAGTAAGGCGGTTAGGCGACATGAGCAATCAACTTCTCATGTGCACATTCACTTGGCATTAAAAAATGCTCGGGAAATTGTTATTAAAAATTCATCTTTTATGAAAATTAATGTTATAACATAAAAAAGTCTGGCATAGAAATAGTATTCCAATGCCGAGCGAAGGCCTGTGGTCTGGGAGCACGCGACGCCACTGATCTTAGTAATTGATGAGAATGACATAGATCTGTTGATAGGCGCAACACATTGTGCTAACGGGAAGAGCAGATCAAAACAGGGTCTAGAATAACCCCAAGAGTATAGTCGATACCGACCAAAAGAAGCAGTATGATAGAGCCACATGACAGAGTAAAAGATTGGATGATTGTTGGTGAATTTTAAATAGAACTTTACGTCGAACAAAGGGAGCGAGTCAAACTTTTTTCACTCACGAGCTAGCAATAATGTAGAATTGACAACTCTGTCAGACAGACATCAGCTTTAATTCGCAGGCGATTATCAAGCTGACAAGCGGCACATGAAGATTGACTAACCAGACACTGACATAGAAGCAATGGCCATAGTGAGGGTGATAAGAAAGGATACACTGAAGTCTTAGAGAATGTGCAGAGAGGCTGGAGGCATCCATCCAACCTAAAAACAATTCCTTCGATGTGAAGCATTTCAGAAAACAAGGATCTTCAAACGGCCGTGAGCAATCACTTTTAATAGTCGATTATAGATTTTCTTGTCTCACGAACTCTTTATCGGAACTGTCATGCTAACTGCACAATGAGTGCCTGTGAGTGGTCTGAAGATGACAGTAACATCAAGAAATATATACAACGCACGTCTCAGGACCAAAGTTAATTTAAATGCAGGCTACTGCATGCTCAAAGCCTTGATTCTTCCCTTAAGTCTACTTATTGAGTGTGTATCTGAATTGGTCATCATTAAGCAAATTCAAGTGTATTTCCATCATGATATTGCGGTTCTTTGCACTTTTATCAGTGCATTTAAAAAGTGGTTCTTGCATCGACAATCTGTGCATTGAATGCACTGAGATATCATTACAGTTCCCCGCACATCTGAAAGAACTCAAATCATGCAGAAAATATAATGCCGCATAGCTTTCTGTGCTTCCGCCTGTAATTGAACGCAATGTCTATGTTACTAAAATCAATCGACGCTTTGCGTCTCGAGTTTCAAATAACATAGACAGCTTGTTCAATTGCGGTGGATGCACTGTAATTAGCGATGTGGTAATGAACATATCCTACACGGTACACAGTTTTCTGAGTTTTGTAGCCTGCAAAATTCCTGCCTTGGCCTTGCTTTTTTGTTTTAGATGAACAGATATCTGACTTCTTTCTTTCGTTTAAGCCATCTTTTAAATCAAAAGCATGCTTAATAGAGGAGACCATATTATCTTCTAACCTCGTGCTATGTTTTTCCAGTCGCCAGCCGTCAGGAAAATTTATCCTGAAGTCTGGGGCAGGCATGATGAAATTTCAATAGATACATAGGATTTCTAATTACGTATAGTCGACATTTGAAAGATCTTACCCTTTTCCTCAATTTAAAATTTCTATGTGATCATCTCTAGCGCATAGTGACATAGAGATTAGAAGATAGGGAATTCTATGATCTCTGTCCGGCAAGAAAATCGTAGAAATACTCAGACGCTTCGCGGCGGCTTCAGATTTCTACATTTTCTTGCCTTCCAGAGGCCATAGAATGCCTATTGCCACAGTAGTCAAATAAGACCCCACGGGCATTAGAGGGAAGCGGTGATAGAGTTTGTTAATATGGAAACACGCTGCATCAAGTACCGGTTGACGGATGAGCATTTAGCGCTCCTCATAGACAAGCATCTCGCTGCCATACTGAAAGCGAAAGATATAGGGGAGCCTGAAGGCTACATCATGGCAATACGTCTTGATTCGTCGGCACGCTAGTGTGTACTAGTGGTAAAGCCAGCAAATACAGTCTCTACACATCTCTGTTAGAGTTGGCGGCCGCCTTCGAGAAGTTTATCACAAAAGTGGAGACAACTGGCCATGTTATCAAGCTGATCAATAACAGCAGCAGCAGAACAGATGTAGAACTCTCCTCGTTCGTTCCTTAACAGCAACTTCTATCGTTCGTCTTGAATCATGACCAGGGCCAATAGTTTTCCGCGAGCAACATCATGACCTTCCGCGGAGAATTCCGCGAAAATAAACATCAAATTCCGCGCTCAAAAAATGGAATTCCTCTTCAATTAGTTTACGAGTTTAGATCATCATTATAGTTTTCTTACATGTAAATCAATAAATAAAAGTTTGTCAATTTATCAAAAAGCATGCAAAAATTAGAACAGACCTACACTTTAAATTGAGTTGAAGGCAAGTTTCATAAGTCCTAAGAGGTTATTTTGCAATAAACTCTCTCTCTCTCTCCCTGAAGCGACATTATCAAGTTCAGTTTACCAAATGAATGTTCTGTGTCTGCCAAATTTTTTGCCATTTGCAACAGAAGAAGCGTACGTTCACACAAGTTTGGAAGTTGGATCAAAAACGCGGACTTGTTTCATCAACTCAATCGCAGGCTGCTTATGATCGAAGAGATTGGCACGCGGCTTCATAGCATACCTCATTTTTGTGAGTTTAGGCGATATTATTATCATTACTTCATGAATTTTATCTATGGAAACTGAAATTCAATGTTTTTCTCCGTGCATACTAAAATTCCGCGTTTTTCTCCAATTTTCCGCTCTCTGCGGAAAACTATTGGCCCTGCTTATGACAGAAGTGATTACAGTTGATGAAAGCAAATTTTGAAAGCAAGTTGTAAAAGTCTCAAATGAAGTCGGTCGACATTTTAAGTGCTGATTTGAATTTCACGAATGTTTACCTGTCATATGATACCGAAATTGGATTGACCCTTGTGATGAAAATTATTCAAATGACCTCCAGCGCAGGTACAATTCAATTTCCATGATCGGAAGTCAACGATTTTGATGGATGGCAAATTGATGGATCCGGAAGTGTTTATAATCGAAGAGAGGCTCAGATCTTCCACCGAAATGCTATAAACTAAGAATATTGAAAAACTGAAACCTCTTCATACAAAGTCTTGGTTTCATTCAAATGAGACGTTCATCACAGACGTTTTCAAATTGTATGCAGGAATATGTTTTAGGAGGAATATAATAGCAAATTTTCATTGCGCAGTTTTTGATGTAGGATCGAAATTTTTGATAAATCTCATGTCTTGCATTCTCATTTGAAAAATGGGAACAGACCTGAATGACAGTGAAATGAGTTTTTATTTTCAGTAATTAAGAATCGTAGTGTACAAACAATACATGGTAAATTAAAGAAATTAGCAAGGCGATTGATTGTATTAAAATGCTTTTATAAGTTATAAAGAGAAATGATAATAGACAAAGAATCTTAACAAAGTACACCGACGGATAAGCTGCCGGCATTTTCCTACTGTCAATGACTGGAAGCCGCCATCGTTTAGATGCAGTTGTCATGCAACTTATGTCAACGACTTTCTATTGTTTCAACGTCCATGGCCATTCTATTATTATTTTTATATGTATGATTACAATGTGTCAGATTTCTATGGTGTTACTATTGGTTTTGCAAAGAGACTTACAGCCTTTTTCCTTCCTCAGAGGAACTGAAGATACGAAAACATTTGCGCTAAGAGTCTAAACAGCGCAGAAAAAGCAATTAATCATTGTATTATGACTGATCAGATTCAAACGAGTAGCAAAACAGGAATTTACAGCAGCAATTCAAACACACCGACTGACGCATTTATATTTTCTGCTATAAGTCTATTTACAATGCAAAGACCTGACAACGAGGAAAGACTGTGACATTAGCTGTGAATCATTGCATGTTAATTTTGGCAGATTGACTCATTCCTTAAGGCATCGCAAGAGCTACAGAAGGTGAAAGTTTTTTCTTGGTGATCAACTATTTTAACGACAAAGCTTGGTAGGAGAGATGCGGAGTCCATGATAGGACTCCAACTCCGACTCCGAGGGTTGATAGGACTCCGACTCTGGGGGTTGATATGACTCCGACTCCGAGGGTTGATAGGACTGCGACTCTGGGGGTTGATAGGACTCCGACTCTGGGGGTTGATAGGACTCCGGCTTTTGATAGGGCTCCGACTCCGGGGATTGATAGGACTCCGACTCTGGGGGTTGATAAGACTCCAGCTTTTGATTGGGCTCCGACTCCGACTCTGGGGTTGATAGGACTCCAGCTTTTGATTGGGTTCCGACTCCGACTCCGGGGGTTGATAAGACTCCAGCTTTTGATTGGGTTCCGACTCCGACTCCGGGGGTTGATAAGACTCCAGCTTTTGATTGGGTTCCGACTCCGACTCCGGGGGTTGATAAGACTCCAGCTTTTGATTGGGCTCCGACTCCGACTCCGAGGGTTGATAGGACTCCGACTCCGAGGGTTGATAGGACTCCGACTCTGGGGGTTGATAGGACTCCGAACTCCGACTCCGAGGGTTGATAGGACTCCGACTCTGGGGGTTGATATGACTCCGACTCCGAGGGTTGATAAGACTCCAGCTTTTGATTGGGTTCCGACTCCGACTCCGGGGGTTGATAAGACTCCAGCTTTTGATTGGGTTCCGACTCCGACTCCGGGGGTTGATAAGACTCCAGCTTTTGATTGGGTTCCGACTCCGACTCCGGGGGTTGATAAGACTCCAGCTTTTGATTGGGCTCCGACTCCGAGGGTTGATAGGACTCCGACTCCGAGGGTTGATAGGACTCCGACTCTGGGGGTTGATAGGACTCCGACTCCGACTCCGGGGGTTGATAGGACTCCGACTCCGAGGGTTGATAGGACTCCGACTCTGGGGGTTGATAGGACTCCGAACTCCGACTCCGAGGGTTGATAGGACTCCGACTCTGGGGGTTGATATGACTCCGACTCCGAGGGTTGATAGGACTCCGACTCCGAGGGTTGATAGGACTCCGACTCTGAGGGTTGATATGACTCCGACTCCGAGGGTTGATAGGACTCCGACTCCGAGGGTTGATAGGACTCCGACTCCGAGGGTTGATAGGACTCCGGCTTTTGATAGGGCTCCGACTCCGACTCCGAGTGGCAAGCATATATAGCCTAGTATTTTGAAAAAAACTGGTAACCTACATCGTAGATCATTATAGGCTTAGCTGAACGCATCTCTACTGATCATGGCTGTATTAAATATCAATCATTTTCGATGAAAGTTGATCAAATGTCGCTTTCAGTTGGATGCATGCGACTCGGTTCCTCCTGTCTTGTCGATGTATGCTTCACACTTCTCCAGTCTCTGCCAGGCAGGAAAATCCCACATCTTTCTCCAAAAAATATGACTACAGCTTCGATTTTAATATGCGCTTTGGAGTAGACATCACACACGATTAACGTGAGGGTAAGAGGTAATGATCTCAAACAAACTAGTATTTCATTTTTGTCTCTGATGTTACTTTTGGTGCGTATGTGTGATCGAGGCTAGGAAGGCTTGTCTTCTCTACTAAATCAACGAGTGAAAAGACAATCCTTTTCTCACTATCACGGTTCATTCCCTCAACTATTACAAGCTTTGCATGCAGCAGTGTCTCTGTACTTTTGTTTGACGGAGAAAGTTGACATCAAGACAGTGACAGCTGTGCACGAGAATAAATAATTTGTTTGTATTTTATTTCGGGTCTAGTTGTAGGCCGGAGTCCGGAGTCCCATCATTTGATAGGAATACGACTCCACCAAAAATGATAGGACTCCTGGACTCCGACTCCGACTTCGCATCCCTGCTTGGTAGTCATAGGATTTTGAAGTGAGAATGTTCCCCTCAAAGTGGTGTAAATTCATTCAATGTTTTACTTAGAAATCATTCGAATACTCGAGTATTCTGAAACTCGTTAAAAACCTGATGATTTCTTAGTGACAGTCACATATTTCCTATATTGACTTACTTTCTTTAAGGCAACGACGTTGTAAATTGCCTTCATTTTGATGTCAATGTATTATTGCGTCTTCTTGGCATTAGTCCATAAATAATTAAATTTTTATACACAAAAATTCAAATTATTTCCTCCATATTTTATAAGCCATAGCCTATAACCTAAGAAATAACTTCAGTCTTAATAGTTGTTGAATTTCAGTCAGATAGCAGTATTTGACATATTTTTGCGCTTACTGCTGTGTTGTCTGACATACCATACATGGACGGCAGCCTGTACCTCTCAGCTGTAAACAGCAGGCGCCGCGTGCTGTTTATTAAATATAAGCAGTACAACTTGCAAACGACTTAAAAAATGAGGTAGATGCTTAGACACCGGTGCAACATAGATGCAAATATTCACTTGAGAGCATGCATAGTAATGAAGATAGGCAACTTATTAGGCATTATACATGCGATAGGATCATGATATTATGATAATATATCATTGTGAATAATTGTATATATTATTATGAATTAGTCATAAGTAATCGCCATTAGACTTAATAATAAAGATAAATTAAAAAATCAACGTAGTCTCAAGATAAAATTGTTTTATCTTGAGACTACGTTGATTTTTTTTAGTTTATCTTTAATATGAATTAATATATTATTATATTGATAACACATAAGATTATGATGCGATAAGCATTATACTGCACAATGGTCTCATCTTATGGCCACTTCCTCGTCATCTCACGTTCCATGAATATTATATTGCTGATCGACAATTCTTCTGCTGATGAACTACAGGACGGTCTACCACAAGGCCATTCAATTGGACTTATCATCGCGATGATGGCTGAAAATGAACATCACATGAGAGGTTGTTCGAAATAAGTGCACGGAGTAGCCTACACATGGATATCGACATCCTATTCACAAACTGGAATGCGTGTGATACCTCAAAAGTATATTTCCAATTGACTGAACAAGGATGAGACACAACAAAGGTCATGCAGCAGCGAATTGACTTGCACCTGTTCACCAGGAGAATGATTGACATTCTAGTTTCATTGTCATAAATAACTGAAGCGATGATTCCTTTTCTTCGATGTAAAGAAAATGATTGATGAAGACATCCGATTCATCTCAAATGAGAAGAAACCATTTATTGACCACTCTCATTGATATCGATTCTGAGGAGAACTCTTGAGAGAATGATACATGAAAATGTAAGTGATGCAGTCGGTTACTAAGGTTTTGGATGCGATTAACACATTTGCAATGTATGGCTCGCTACCACGATTCGTACAATTCGCTGAGTGTGCGCGCAATCCGAATCACGTGATGCTGTCTGCATATTACGCCTCGGTTGTCAGCAAATATTACGTCATATCACACGCTTTCCTATACTGGTGTGCGTGCCGATTGTGAATAAAATATTGCAGCAGGCAGAAAGAGAAACATGGTTCTATTAAGAAAAAGACTGTATAGCGGTATAGCTGCCGATGTTTGTGCTGTTAGAATTATGTCGAATGACAAAAAGTATTATTTCATCTACAATTAAGTGATAGAAGCAATGCACGGAGCGGATGAAACTGTATTTCATCGTGTATTCGTATGACGAGTTAACTCGTATGTCGCGCATATAGTTTGCGAGTTAACTCGTCATCCGGCGTTCAGGGATTAGGCAAGTCATTCAAGTTAAAGCAGTTCAAACGACACGCACACATAATTAATTGTTTTTACTTCAGAGTGATTTTGTCACTGGAAACTCGTTCTGGCTGCCGGACTATGAGGTGTACATCATTCTGTGAAAGACTCATTCTCGGCCTCGTTCCCTGCACAAACTGGTGCTGGCTGCCGGACTATGAGGTGTACATCATTCTGCGAAAGTCTCATTGTCGGCCTCGTTCCCTGCAGAAACTCGTGCTGGCTGCCGGACTATGAGGTGTACATCATTCTGTGAAAGTCTCATTTTCGGACTCCTTCCCTGCAGAAACTCGTTCTGGCTGCCGGACTATGAGGTGTACATCATTCTGCGAAAGTCTCATTGTCGGCCTCGTTCCCTGCAGAAACTCGTTCTGGCTGCCGGACTATGAGGTGTACATCATTCTGTGAAAGTCTCATTTTCGGACTCCTTCCCTGCAGAAACTCGTTCTGGCTGCCGGACTATGAGGTGTACATCATTCTGTGAAAGTCTTATTGTCGGCCTCGTTCCCTGCAGAAACTCGTGCTGGCTGCCGGACTATGAGGTGTACATCATTCTGTGAAAGTCTCATTGTCGGCCTCGTTCCCTGCAGAAACTCGTTCTGGCTGCCGGACTATGAGGTGTACATCATTCTGTGAAAGTCTCATTGTCGGCCTCGTTCCCTGCAGAAACTCGTTCTGGCTGCCGGACTATGAGGTGTACATCATTCTGTGAAAGTCTCATTGTCGGCCTCGTTCCCTGCAGAAACTCGTGCTGGCTGCCGGACTATGAGGTGTACATCATTCTGTGAAAGTCTCATTGTCGGCCTCGTTCCCTGCAGAAACTCGTTCTGGCTGCCGGACTATGAGGTGTACATCATTCTGTGAAAGTCTCATTGTCGGCCTCGTTCCCTGCAGAAACTTGTTCTGGCTGCCGGACTATGAGGTGTACATCATTCTGTGAAAGTCTCATTGTCGGCCTCGTTCCCTGCACAAACTGGCTCCGGCTGCCGGACTATATCTTAATGATCATATTATGTCCATGTTTGGAGTTGTGTAAGTGATTCATTGCTACTTCTTTTCACACTGAAAATAATCGCCTGAAGGAATATGAAGAATATATGACGTCAATGGAGCAATAACGAAACAGCCATTTGTTGTCTAATACCCAATTGTTAGATTAGACATTAGTGGCTTGGAAATTACGTAAGATCAGACATCGTCAAATTTTTCCTGAAATGCATTATCAGATTAAACAATCACACGGCGCAGGATGAATAAGGCCTGTAGCACTGTAGGAGAGACAGTTTACACCTAAACTGATTAGAAAGCTCATATTGAGCATAATAAATGAAAATGAAGAAAATAACTGAGCTCTGTTTATACTCGAAGGCACATCGAGATGACGCCTTTCTTCAATGTTTGCGAGGCTTATTGACTCAACCTCTTCAATCTCAGCCTGTTTCTTCTGTGCTAAGTGAATAGCAAGAATGCGGAGTGCATCAATTTTAGAAGTCTTAAGTCTGACTCGTCCAGGTTTGAGTCCAGGTCTCCCTCACGCAGAACGCACATTCTACCAAACGTCTTTTGATGATTCTGTAAGAGGCCTTGAAGCCTCTTGGCATAACGCTCAAGTTGAGGATAGTGCGGAAGACGTGTTCTTCGTCATCAGACTGATCCAAAATTACAGTGTTCTGTAGCAAAATTGCGCACCCAATCAAATTTGTAAAAAAGTACAATCATCTTCATTACACAATATTAATACAAATCATTCATATTAATAGGCATTTCAGTCTCGTAAGAATGGTCCGAAAAGCGCAAAAAGAGACAAAACTAAATAGCGTGTGTAGCCATCTCCAGGGGACTGTATGTTTTGCAAAATTGACAGAAGTGGGCAATTGTGCTGCACAACACTGTAGAAACGTGTGAAATCGTCTGTTTTTGTGCATTGATCTAAAAGCAGAAGATTAACGACTTCCTAAGACGCGCGCGCATGTTTTCACAGAGCTTTAGTGACGGCAATGACAGAGCGACAGAATTAGACAGGTCTTCTCTTCTTCCGTTTGACGAGAAAGGAAACATGGGAACATGCAACGTTAATGAAATGGCACAATCTGCTGACATAATGCCATAGCAATCGACCAATGAGCAGCCAGTTCAACATTAAACACGCCAAATTGTGCAAAGTTTCAGTGACTGTTATTAACCGGATCACACAGCAAAGAGACACAGACGATGTCAAGTTCTACAGAGAAGTTTGTGAACGTTTCTTCGTGCGCCTGCTAACTTTTTATAATGATCGGAGGCCCAACATTATCGAGAAAACATCTGCGCAATGATCTAAATTCTTTGAATCTGAAGGAATTTTGGCAATCAAAGCACTTTGCTTCAGAAACTCCTGCACTTGCACTTGAAGTTCCTTCATGTGCCATCGTTTTGAATCAGTCTGCACTTCTAGCAAAGGGATGCGCTCAAACAATCTAATTCTGTGGACCAATCTTTTTGCATGGCAATACCATTAGCACTCATTGTGTGCTGATTGTGTCTGCTATGTAGTTGCTGACATAGTGGGCACGCGTGAATAAGGGAACTAGCTATCTCCGTCAATGTATTATTCATAAATCTATACTTTTCTTCCGCAATTTCCTTTGATTTGTTCATTAGAAAGTTTCATTATCAAAATTAACACACTGACTTATCACGCAAACAGTCAGCACACAAACGAATAATCGTCACCTCGATATCATGGCGTGTCCACGACGTTCTATTATTTGCAATGTCCGTGGCCGTTCCCGCCATTTATCCTTATAGTGTCGGATTTCTATGATGTCATACATAGACTATAATCGGTGGCCACAATTGTTATTGTCACACGTTTTGTCAACGCAGGCGATGCGTTTTTAGATCTGATCCCCTTCACACAAACTGTCACACAGAGGGGAGGGATGTCATGTACGGACTGAAACAAATCTTGGAAAACTCTTCTGTGCGCACCATACGGTTAGGGGCTGATACGAGATTTGTTAGACATAACCAACTCACTATCTGACACTGTTTCTGTGCGGTCGCCCCAGGCTGAACGCGGACTCGTACATAGAATGACATTGATTGACTATTCTCCCCTGCTTTCCGAATTCGAACATGCTCACAGTTGCATTGTAACATGACTCGGTTTTCTTGCGTTATTCAACATTTCTTTAAAAGATGGTTTCAAAACCACTTTTGGAAATAGATCTTATATGCTCTGTTATTTAGACGGTGCGCAGAATTGGAATACTGTTGCATATAAACTGACATAACAATAAACGCGAATCTTTGCATATTACGGTGATAAGCTGCCGGCACCTCCCCCATTGTCACCCACATCGTTTAGGCACCGTTGCCATAGTAACGCCTGTCGATAACGCCTGTCAGTATTAATGTCCATTGTTATACAGTGTCAGATTTCTCTGATCTAAAATAGATGATTGTTGACTACATGATTGCATGCCGCAGGGACTAGGTGAAGATGGGACACATTGAACATGTTTTTGAGCTTTTCTCAATAGTTTGAATGTACAAATCAAGTAAGTCAAGATCAATCTCAGATGAAAAATAACCTCTAAGCTGTTGTACGCTTTTGTGAGTTTTTGTTTCCTCACTATTTGAATTTGAATGTTTCTTCCAAGGTGGTTAATGTGTCCCATGTATGGGGCAGATTGAACCACCTTCATTTATTGCTCTTCTGTTCAATTTCATTTGACTTCAAGTATCAGATGCATACTTTCAGTTCATAAATAACAGTGATAATAATACTTGCTTATTATCAGTACGAAAATCAAACAGTGCAGAAGCGACAGTGTTTTGCTACAGTTTATAGCAGCCATCGATCCAACTACGAGACGATATATGGACGAATTTCAGAGTTAACGATAATGTGTACACATTCTATGTTCAAGGTAGGATATTCACAGAGGTTGACAAACGCGCAAATCCTATACTGAGTAAAAAAACTATGGTACAATGATGTGCAGTTTGGTATGGATGAATTGAATCTTCTTTGTGCTTTACAAAAGGCCATCTTATGATGTCCAGAAAATCGCAGCCTTAGAGGAAGTAATGTATGAAGACTGGTAGGACTCCAGACTCCGGCCTATACCCGAAATATATTACAAGCAAATAATTTATCCTCGTGCATAGCTGTCACTGTCTTGATGTCAACTTTCTCCGTCAAACAAAAGTACAGAGACACTGCTGCATGCAAAGCTTGTAATAGTTGACAGAATGAACCGTGACAGTGAAAAAGGATTGTCTTTTCACTCGGTGATTTAGTAGAGAAGACAAGCCTTCCTAGCCTCGATCACACCTGCGCCTCAAAGGTCACATCAGAGACAAAAATGAAATGCTAGTTTGTTTGAGAACATGACCTCTTACCCTCACGTTAATCGTGTGTGATGGCTCCTCTAAAGCGCATATTAAAATCGAAAGTGTACTCATATTTTTGGAGAAGGATGGGGGATTTTCTGCCTGGTAGAGAGAGACTGGAGAAAAACCGTGTGAAGCACACATCAACAAGATGGGAGGAGTACAGTCGTATGCATCCATCTGAAAGCGACATTCGATCAACTTTCATAGAAAATGACTGATTGATATAGCAAAAAACTAGGCTTTATATACTTGACACCCGGAGTCGGAGTCAAAATCTCATCTTGCATTCAACATCTAATTGTAAAATCAAATTATATATCCATCATGTCGAGAAGGCTGTTGCAGATTGCCATGATATACTCTATATTGTTGCTTTTTATCCTTTACAGAATAAACTTGGAGATTCTTATCGATTGAATTAGCTTTCTTATGTCTCTTTCCTTTCGCGGCTAGCATGCATACCATACTACTTATAAACTTATTTTTACAAAAACCCCGGATGCTCAAAGTTCTCATGGAAAATTTTCGAGAGGGCATTAAGCAAAATGTTTACAAAATGACAAATTTTCAAAGCACTTTGAAATAAGTTTTGAATTTGATCTTCCATTGGCCGAATCCAAATATTTCTGGAGGAAAACTGAAACTGCCCCGACACATAGAGCCACAAAAGGTGGGGTACATGGTGGTCGAGATATGGATAGACTGAGCGAAAATTACAAGTCATGGAAGTACAAACAAGAAGATTTGTACAAATGAGTTGATGAGAACTTTTTCGTCGAATGAACTTGTGACAGTTAAGGAAGCTGTCTGACAACACTTTTCAGGTGCACATTGACTTCAAACGTGACTTTTGGCCATTAGTTGTTGGATACATATGGAGGAATCATGAGCAATTCAATGACTAAATCATTTTCTCAATTATATCTTCTCTCAAATCCGGCTTATTGTCGCTAAATGTAAGTTATCCTATTCGTAATAGCAAGTCAGCTTTCTATGTACATGTCTCGAGTTTGTTAGCTCGCTGCACACAAAATCGTCTGAAATTGTATTTGCTTCATGTCATTTCTTAAAGCTCACTGCATTGATTCTAAGCATGTTGGAACTGAAAACGAAGAGGAAGCGTGTCTAAAACGTGATGTGATGTCATTTAAATTTCATAAGCTTGACAGTGAACACCAACGATGCACTTGAATTGTTAACATAGCACGATATTCATACGTGGTTATTACCATCATAGAAATACACGTAGACTTCAAATAAACAGCATATTTCTATGATTACCATCGAGATCCGACACTCTATAATGATAAGACACTAGAATGCAAATGGACAGTGAAAACCAACCACAGAATTAGATTGTATAATCGCATCACTTTGCTAGAAGTACAAACTGATTCAAAGCGATGACACATGCAGGAACATATTAAGTGGGCAAAATGACATTTTTGATGCCTTGCATAGGAAATAGTCGTGCGCCACTTGCGGATTGCTCTAAATTCCTTCAAAATGCTCCGATCGCCACGATTCCTGTGTGCTCTGCAAAGATTCACGGTTATTATCATTTCTGTTGAAAACCATTTTGATGAAATAACTTTCTAAAGCATCGCCTTTCTACTAGATTCGACAGCTGTTACAGGTTTCAGTATTCTTCTCAAGATCTAGCAACATTGACTTTGATATGTGACTAACCGAGCAGCTGTAATTGTCATCAACAAACGGCTGCAGTCCATTTTAGTCGCATTAACTTAAACCAAGAGAAACGTCGGATTTTTATGGCTACGATAATTCAGTAGGATTTTGACAAATCAAACAAAATTCCCCAAAGTTTGGTCAGAATCTATAATTTTAAAGTGAAAAGTAAATACATTTCAGACGGGCCTTCGGCGTCCTGCGCCTTTTATTAGTCGATGGTAACCTATCGCAAAACTTCGGGGAGTTTTGCTTGATTTGTGAACACCTAAAATGATCTCCAGTCAACTAGTCAGTTATGTCATTCAGCAAGAGTTCCGTCACAGTGAGTGTCATAAAGTTTGCAACAAACTAAAACTAATTCTATTTGATAATTTGATAACATTCAGTACACATCTGTGGCATCCACAATCTTCTTAGCTGCTGCTATAGTCAAGAACAGCTCTCTCAGACGAGCATCTAGACGCTGTTTAGTATAAAATTGCATTTTAACGGATTGAGCGAGCGTATAGCGAGATCAGCATTTTTAATCATTGTCTAGGTCAATTATCTTTTCCAGGAGCAGCCAAAAATGAACCAAACGTTCGAAAGCTGCAAATTCACCCAAAGAAGTCACAGAAAGCTAAGTCTATGAAAGCGAAACCACTGCACTCCTCCAAACCAGCTCAGGTCCTCTATGTAGCCAATATTTTAGAAATCTAAAATACGGAAGTCTGCCTGGAATAGCGCGGTAGTCTGCCTGGGTACACGGGTCGCGGCAACAAAGTCTTTTCCGGTGGAATCCGCGATCGCAAGATACAAAACAAGTGTGTTCGACAATACGATAGCGATAACAATCGATCGGTATATAAGATATTGAAACTTTACGTGAGCCGGCTTCGAAGCATGGGTGTTTTTACGGGAGCATTTTACCGTCGACCACTACGAAACATTATCCCAGACCAGCCTAGATTCGCCACTTCTCCCGTTGGAGTCAATTCCATCAGAAAATTGTTGCCGGAGGCCGCATCCATAGCCGATATCAAAGGATACATCACGGCACATTCTGGCAAAGTAACATGTGCGACAAGGCTATTCCGAGATAATGTAGACGAGCAGTTAATAAAATCAAGAACTGGGCATCGAAGCAATGCTGTTGAAGCATACAAAAGAAAAGGACCGGAGCAAGAAGTGATGCTTAGCAGCCTTCTAGACCCGCCTAAACCACAGACTAAATTATGTAATTGCTTTCATACATCCATTGATCAAATTGATTTTGATTTCAGTATAAATGTGTCTTTCTAAATTAATAAATTAGATCTGGAATTAATTGTTTTCTACAAATCTGAAATTGTGACAGTAGGCTACATTGATATGAATTAGAAAACAAAAAAACCTGAATAAGTTTTAATACTGATGTTGGAACTCTTGTAACTTGACAAGTAGTAAACATGCAAAAACATTCCGCCAAAAAGGTGCATAAAATAAGATAGCTTTCATTTACAACTACAGACAACAACCAATTTCCTATTGTGTTAAGTAGCGTTTCTCAGAACTTCAATAAATAGCGCATAGATTGGCGCTTCATGATAAAGAATAGCGCGTTCTGAAATACTTAGTTTGTCGGATAACGCTAAGATAGCGTTCCAAAACACATCTGCAAACTGTTGACCAGCCAAAATTGCTAGTTATAGATATCTATGGTTGAAAAAAGATTTCTATGCCATTCATTGAGGAACAATAAAGTACAAATTCCCTAATAGTTCAAGCAATTACATAGAAATCGGCTAAGTGTGGTGGTAAATCGCTTACATTACTCTGTCCAAAAAAACAGAGTGTAACAATTCGGTTGCAACACTCGTTTGTCGATCTCGGGCTTCGCCCTCGTGATGCAACCTTCAATTGTTGGTGGGAAACTGAACGCAATGCGGCTGGTTTTAGACATTAGCTCATTTGTTAACATTCACAATGGACAGTTAGATGTCTATGGATGCATTCTTTCATCTAAAACAACGTCTGGATGCTCGTCTCAGGAAGTTGTGACGGACTATTGTAGCGGCTAATGAGATCATAGTATCCTGAATGCAACAACTAGGCCTGTAAGTTGAATCTTGACAATTAAAATAGATTCTCAGTTGACAAACTTTCAGTGTAGGTGGTTGTTGTTTGGATTGTGCAATTTCGGAACATTTCTTTGACCAAGGTTGTCAGGATAATTAAAGACCAAATTTCTTTATCTAAAGTATTATTTTAGGGCATTGCAGGAGCACCACTGGTGTAAGGAGTGATGTAGCTCGTTGACGATTTTGTCATCAATAACTTGATGAAAACGTGAACACAATTTCTTCCAATATCACTGACAGATGAACGATGTCCATGCTCTTATTTAGCCAATCAAAGCCTCAACTCTTGCGTTACATCAAACGCATGCATCGGATATAAGGAGCTACCAATCTTTAGATTGATTTCCTTCCACTGTAGATTCCGGCATTTTCAAACTACTGTAAAGTTTGATTGACAGTATAATGTGCAAATGTTTGATCACGAAACAAGAAAGATGTACTTTCTGTTTTGGAAGAAGAGAAGATAGTTTCTCTCCATAGAGATCGGATTATTGCAGATTATGTCCTTGAGTCTTATATCAAGAGGACGGCGAGAGAGAATATCATCAGATAGTGTTGGAGATTTACTGAGAGATATCAATGTTAAGGCTTGAAAATCTCTGTCTTGTTTCTGTGTTTCTTCGTCTAGCGAACAGACCGGAATTTGACATGCATTGAACAACCGACGTAGGAGAATTTGATTTCTCCTGATCCAGTATAGAAAGGAGAAATAAGTCAAAACATTGAAATGCAGCTGATGGACACGGTAGCTACCACAACAAACAGCAGAATCAAAGACAGAGACAGAAAATGCAATGAAATTACTACGCTATAGACAAAATCAGGTCGGAATCGTTCTGTGTACATTGGCTAAATGGCAGCTACAATGCTGTATACCAAGGACCTTTAATGCAAGCGCATCAGCGTACTGCACCTCTTCCGACTGAAGCCGTCGAATCATATTGTAGAGGTTCCACGAACGTTGAGATACCATGAAATAACAGACGCCTAATTATTGAAATCTGTGATGCAGATCATTAGCTCTTTGCCCGCTCTTTACATTTCGTTTCTGCAAGTTCGTGCTCAATTTAATTTTTGCTCTTCTGACTACGTATACAGTCTATTTCAAACACTAGCACTAATTGTAAATATATGATAGGATAACTTAACATTTCTAGAAAGGTATTGATAAGAAGGTTTCGATAAACATATTTTCATAATAGTACAAAACGTCTATAGATCATTAGAGGTCAAAAGGTCGAATATAATGAAAACATTGTCTTGATTTTTAGTTCTTTTGCACTATTTTTTATTAACTCATTCAAATTCAGCTAAACTTGCAAAAGATATGCTAGCTACGAAAACATCTCTCAATTCAAGAAAGAATGATCAGTGTACTGAATATCGATTTGTAATGTCTTTAAATGTGGTATTTCTTAAAACAATCAGGAGCATGCAAAATTGGTTGATCACTACATATGCTGCAATAAAACACGGCCGCATGTCTCAAACCAGCTTTACGATCACTACAAACACGACAGTATCTAGCGCTTTAAAGAAAGTCTTTATTGAATAATGTCATTTCATATTATTTCATCATGATTTAGTAGAGTAGAGAGTACATTGGTTTCGCTAGAATTAGTTCAAAAATGTTGGGCAAGCAGAGACGGGCAACGGTAAAAATCAGCTAAATTATGGGCAAAGAGTTAAATTCTTGGACTGATGTACACTGTAAATCGCTGGATACGAAAAATTACATGCAAACATATACCAAATTCACGTACAATTTAAAGCAACATTTGATACGAGATTCTCGTATGTTTACAGAGATCTGGTATGTTTTTCATACGATGGGTCACTTACTTTCGTATGTAATTGGTATGTAGCGATGCGAACTATTCTATCTGTGATTGACTGTTTTACACTAAAATACGAGTTGTTGGTATATTTTACATACGAGACCCAATGCAAATTCACCTCATTCGTATGGCTGTCGTATGTAGAGCTTTAAGTCACCTAGCAAAGAAATTGTACATGTTATATACTACTTTTAAATGGCTCTTTTTCAGTAATATCAGTCGTGAATATTTCTATTTGATAGTGTGGTATTTAACTGGATTAGATTTATTGTGAAAATCATGCTGTATGTCATCGTTGCTACTTGCCTAGTAACATTTACAGGACGCTTGGTTATCTCTACTTAATAAGAAAAGTTGATTAACACCATTTGAATCAAACGATATCTTTCGTGCAACCATGTTGACTTATATATCTCAATGTGTTTTTTCGGATTGACAATATGCTTAATTCCAAAATTACATAATGCATATTTGTTGATTATTTATGAAATGCCCTTAGACTTTCTTATATAAAAATCGAATTCAGTATTGTAAGTTTGACTCTTAAATGTCAGAACGAGTTTCTGCAGGGAACAAGACTGAAAATGAGACTTTCACAGAATGATGTATACTAGGAATATGAAATGTTAGAGGTCGGATTGTTGGCTGTCTATGTCATGGCTGTGATATCCGGCATGTATGGGCATTATTCGTACGCTACTTCGGAATTGATCTACAAACAATAGATTTTTCTTTGTCTCATCATTAAACAACATTAAACAACTAGTCTACACAATCGATAATCAAACTTCTATTCTACTACTACTATCTTCTCGCATATATTTCAAGGTGTCATGAAGTACTTTCATTGAGACAGCATTGCTTCTGCAGTAACAGCGTTTTGTGTAATAGATGTATTCCCAACAATTGGTTGAACATTTGAGGAATATGCGACAAAGCATTCTTCAAAATCTTTCACCTGAACCAGTCGGCAATTCAACGGTCATCTCAACAGCTGACTGTCTTGAGGCGATCTTGAACGTGGCTTCTTCTTGAATTCAATTCTATTGTATTTTAAGATGAAATTATGTCTCGTAAGACACGCGAAATCCACTGACACTTGAATGAATACCGAGAAAGATACATTGTTGACCGGGAGGCTGGAAATACATCATAGAATGAGGCCTATTTCGACTTCAGTTCAGAGACATTGTGCGAATGAGATCTCGAAATGTAGATTGTTATCGCGCACTACCCTGCTGATACATTTTCAGTGCTATGAATCAACAATGAAGATCTTAAATGATTATGGTTTAAATATGTTCTTCCCAGAAAATCATTATCATTGAATTTGAATACACTGAAACACACCAAATACACCAAAGCTACTTACGAAAGCGATGTACAAAACAAGAATAATAAAATGTACGAAAGCACTGTTGTTCGTGTTGATAGACTACGAAAGCGATTGGCTTTCTCATTGGATAATAAAGATAATTAAATAAGAAAGTCAATCGCTTTTGCAGTGTATGAGCACGAACACCAGAGCTTTCGCACATTTTGTTATTCTAGTTTTGTTCATCGCCTTCATAAGTAGCTTTGGTATTGAACAGTTTACAGTGTGCTTAGAATTTTGTTAAAGCAATCAAAATTTGGAGAAAGCAAAATACTTTCGCAACTATAATTAGCGGAATTCGTTTCCTGGATTACATTAAATGATTTTCCAAATTTACTTTGGACCAGTACAGGCATTGTCCTTAAAAAGACTGATGGTGGACTGAGTCTCCCTAAAGCTCAAATACTTTCCGAATACCCTTTGGCATACTAAACATGAAATCTCGAATCACTTGCTGCTAAATCTCAAGGATTTCAGTCGATTTAAATCGCCGCCAGAACCAATTACTCGACGGACTCGTCGGAATGCTATTCTTCGAGCACACTGTAAATCGCTCAATACCAATCACATACGAAGGATGCATACCAAAATATTGTTTTGGTATATTTCTGTATTCTCTTGGCATATATTTGTATGCTTTTCGTATGTAATTTCAAATGTTGCATGCTTTACATACTAAAGCCATACTAGCACAATGTTAAAAGAAAGCATCAATCATGTCCAATGTATGTTGATTTAAGGCCTTTTGTCAATAAGTATCACACTAATGTTACTACTGTTTTGTAAGTAGTGAGATAATGAAATTCAAGAGTCATACTTTCAATACTGAATTCGATTTTAATACACGCAATTCTAGGGCATTTCATGAATAATCAATACGTATTCAACCAACCACATTTATGCATTATGTAATTTTGAAATTAAGCATATTATCAATCCGTAATAAAAACACATTATAATTCATGAACGCAAAAATAATTATGTTTAAGATATATAAGTCAACATGGTTGCACGACAGATATCGTTTGGTTGAAATGGTGTTAATCAACTTGGGTCATAAAGTAGAGATAATTAAGCGTCCTGTTACTGTTGCTAGACAAGTAGCATCGACGACATATTCGTGGAGCATAAAATTCACAATAAATCTGATCTAGTTAAATATCACTCTATCAAACAAAAAATATTTACGACTGGTATTACCGAAAAAAGTTATTTGACAGTAGTATGTAAAACATATATATTTTTGCTATGTGACTTAAAGCTGCACATACCAAAAACATACCAGAGGCATACGAATAAGGATGAATTTGCATCGGGTCTCGTATATAAAACATACCGACAACTCGTATTTCAGTGTGAAACAGCCAATCATAGATAGAATAGTACGTATCGCTACATACCAATCACATACTAAAGTAAGTGAGATGTGGTATGAAAAACATACCAGATCTCTGTAGACATTCCAGAATCTCATATCAGATGTTAGTTTCAAATTGTATGTATTTTGGTATATGTTTGTATGTAATTTTCGTATCCAGCGATTTACAGTTTTTTTCAAATGTTCTTTCGTCACTTCATTGTACGATTCCTTCGCACCATGAAACATTTTAAGCTCCATAAGAAGTATTTTACGGTTGATATCTCTTTCGTAAAATTCTTTTCTTCACCTCAACCTCTATTATACATCATGGACAGTTTTAACTTTTCTCGGCATTGAATACCATCCTATATGTATACGGATGGTGCTCTGCTAATGAACGATAGCAAACATGGTTTGAATAATCAAAGTAAAGTACTTTCCAAATACTGTATAGAAAATGGCCTCACCATAAATTATGATGAAGCTAAAATTATGACTCAAACTTTTCTTCTAAAATAGATTAATTAGATTTCAATCCTAACAGCAGATATTAGTATTTAGGAATGTAGATTTCAAAAAGTGACAAATATCATTGAGAGCAAATGAAACAAGCTGCTTATCTCACAACTGAGTTTGGGCAAATTAGCGGACAAATATTTAAAATACATTTGACATGCTCAGGCTGTTTAAAATGAGATAATGTGCTAAAATCTTCATCCTTGATAATCTAGAATTTTTTTTAAAAAAAATTGTATTTTACAGCAGACAACATCATTAACTGTCATATTGGTGATTTCGGAATACAACCCACAGATTTTCAGTTACATCAAGTAGCAATATTGTATTGGATAAAATAATCACCAATGATGAAAGAAGTTTGATGAAAGTGGCACACTGTTAATGAGCATCACACTTGGTGCACATGGTGACGGTGAGTAAGGCAATCCATCATACAGCTAACTCTATCAGAATTTCATCGTATAAACAGTGGGCGGCTGATAGAAAGCCAGGTTTAAAGTTTGCAAGCTAATTATCTAACAGAGAAATGGAACTCCACAGCGAAAGATAGTAATTCCGGGGATCAGTTATCTAGAATTGTGACGAACGTCTCTGTGAGAATGCCTCAAAAGTAGGAGCTCTTTATCAACTTCTGATTGAATGTTCCGAGTATGAGAAAATAAGACAAGAAATATGCTGTTGCGACAATATAATTGAGTTTCATGAATTCATGAATATGCTGATTCACAGAATTAGACAGGTCGTCGCTTCTTCTGCTTGACTAGAAAGGAAGCACTGGAACATGTAACGTTATTGAAATGGCACAATCTGCTGACTAAATACCATAGCAATCGAACAATGAGCAGTCAGTTCAACATTGAACACGCCAAATTGTGCAAAGTTTCATTGACTGCTATCAACCGGATCACACAGCAAAGAGACACAGACGATGTCAAGTTCTACAGAGAAGTTTGTGAACGTTTTTTCGTGCGCCTGCTATCTTCTTTAATAATGATCAGAGGGTCTAACATTATCGAGAAAACTTCTGCGCAATGATCTGAATTCTTTGAATCTGATGCCTTCCAGTCGTGTCGCACATCAACGTGCCATACATCATTCGAGAGCTTGCATTCTCAGCTTCAAAATGTCATATGATAGACTTGCATCCGTTATTGCATTTGCTGAGCAGTGCTCAAAATATGAAAATCACTGAATTCACAGATGAAAGTTTTCAAAAGGAAAACATGAGAGTATGTTAATGAATCAGGCACAGGAGAAAATAGCATTTTCTGAGCTCTCTTTTGACATACTGTTCATCAAAATCAGTGAACTTATAAAAAATCAGTGGTATTGTGAAGTTATCACAAAATCACAACCTTTTCGGTTGAAAATATTATGTTCTCACTTTTCCATTAAAAATGTTCATGTTTGGTATCTTCGGAATCCTTGCGACGTAAGAAGTGAGAATATGTTCTATAAGTTTCTATCTGCCATTGAGAAAGCCGTAAGGCGAAAATTCTGGCTACCTTTGAATTTTATTAAAAGGTTCATTGAAAAGCATCTGAAGAAGATTTTATTACAGAATGGATAACATTATCCATGTGCGTGGAGAATTTCCTAATTAAACATTAAGCATACTTGATATCAAACTTGACACCAGTCAAACTAATCGATAGCGTGAATGTCGATACCTGTCACCAGAACTGCGACCTACATGGGGAATCCTTTGCCATAGAAATTGATAACAACAATCTAATTAATCTATAGTAACAATCTAATCAATAGTAATTGATTAGATAAACAATCTATTTCTATGTCCTTTGCAGCTACATTAAAACTCGTAATAATGAATATTCAATCAGCAATCTGATCGCTGATGTTGGCGCATTCGCTTACCCTAGCTATTTATGCAATGCGCACCACCTTGAACATCACACAAACCAAAGACAGACGCATGTCTATGTCAATCTCTATCGCTTGCTACTATTGGATACAATGGCTGGGATAGGATTTATGTCCGCTCTAGACCAAATCACACGCTAAGGAATCTATCTCTGTGTATTAACCGCACCGTCACTGACATACTGAAAACGAAGGGAAAGCTCATGCCACCTACATGAGAAACATAGAAATCTACATTCTTTCAACGAACAATAGTGAGTGTCATCACAACATTTAGATAACAATAAACATACTTGACATCAAACTTGACACCAGAGTCACACTGATCGATACTGCCAATGTGTTTGCTAGATCAGTCATCAGAGAAGCGACCTAGAATCTTTGGCAGTTGCACTGATGAATACTCTGGTTTTACAGATCAATGACAACATGCTTGAAGGATGAGATGTATTCATTTGTGATACATTCACTCAGCGGATCAGTATAAAACACAGCGATCTGCTGTTGACAGCACTTCAGGTTGCTACCATCAGAGAGAAGAAGATGCGTGTCGTTCTTGCCTTTGCCTGCTTGATCGCAGTCATTACCGCTTTCCCGGTGAACAAATATGATGGCTATGGTGGTGGATATGGCTATGGCGGAGGCTATGGCCACGGACACGGCTATGGCGGCGGCTATGGCGGAGGCTATGGTCAAGGCTACGGCGGGTATGGTGGCGGATATGGTCCCGCTTATGGCAATGGATACGGCTATGTCGGCGGCTATGGCAAAGGATTCGGCGGCTATGGCGGCGGTAATGGATACGGCTATGGCGGCGGCTATGGCAATGGATACGGCTATGGCGGCGGCTATGGCAATGGATACGGCTATGGCGTCGGCTATGGCAATGGATACGGCTATGGCGGCGGCTATGGTCATGGATACGGCGGTAATGGTGGTGGATATGTTCCCACCTATGGTCATGGATACGGCTATGGCGGAGGCTATGGCAATAGATACGGCTATGGCGGCGGCCAGGGATACGGCAACAAAGGTGGATACTACGGTTAACAACCCCTGCTGTGATATCGGCTTGTTAATGATAAAGTATAAATATAGATTCCTTTAATAAAAAAATATTTTTCCATCTTGTCATTATTGGGATTGGTTTAGGTGTACTTAATGCCACTCAACAACTGGACGAAAAACTTTCAAAATTCACAAGGTGACATGTCACGTTTAATTCAGCAAATCACTTGATCTGATGCTGTTTAAACATGGGAAATGGTTGTGCATACGCGCGGGCAAGCGTTTATAGTTTGCGCGTCGTCTACGGTTGTCTGCGTTTCCGCTTGAACCACGGATGAACTGCTAAACACATTCTCTCTTCCCTGAGCATCAAATTGAGGTCCTATCACATTGTTTAGCCTCGGATGCATGCAGACACACGAGATATAATAGTAGTAACCCCGTGGCAAATTCAATGCGATACGATGAGTCATCATGCTGACTCACCACCCCCCCCCTCTGGATGGAAGGTGAGGGAGAGGGCCAAGGTTGTGTTGGGAGGAATGGGTCCGAGAGGAGGAAACTTGTCCCCACCCCCCCCCCCCCCGTCTGGAAGGAACGAAGGAGAAGCTGTGAGGCAAGGAATGGACTTTCTCATCCCAAAACATCCGAAACCTGACTTTTTCAACTCTGCCGTTTTCAGAGATTCTACCCCTTGCTCCTCCTCCCGCCTTCCTTCCCCATCCAACATTTCACGTAGATTCCACATCCAAACTCCACTTTCACATCCAAACCCTTCTTCATGACGATTTCCAACTTTTCTCATTCCAAAACCATCAACACCCACCCTTTCCTCACTCTATCCCTCACACATTCCTATCACCTTCCTTCCTAACCCTTGCCTCACAGCTCCTTCCTTCCTTCCAGAGGGGGGATGGGGTAGGGAACAGTTTCCTCCTCTCGGACCCATTCCTCCAAACACAACTTTTGGCCCTCTCCAACTTCCTTCCAGAGAAGGGGGGGTGAGTCAGCATGATGACTCATCGTTTCGCATTTTGGAATTGAATTTGCCACGGGGTTACTACTTATAACAGGACTGCTGACAGATGTTGCAGCAATGTCACGCATAGCCACGGATGCTTAGGGTCATGTGTAATTACGCGTAATTGAGTAACCTTAATGCGTAACGCGTAATGTCCCCTTAAGTGTTATGACTCTTTCGTTGAGTTTGGCTGAACATGTAAATAGCTATCTACCCAAGTTATCGCAGCGCCTGCTATCTTCTTTAATAATGATCAGAGGGTCTAACATTATGGAGAAAACTTCTGTGCAATGATCTGAATTCTTCAAGTCTGATAGAATCTTGGCGATCGGAGCAATTTGAAACAATTCACAGCAATCCCCAAGCGACGCACGACTTTTTCCGTATCTCTGAAATGTATTAAACATTTCTTTGCCCACTTAATAAGCTCCTGCGTCTGACTTCGTTTTGAATCAGTTTGCACTTCTAGTAAAGTGATGCGCTTTAAGAATCTAATTCTGTGGTTTATGCATTCTACAGAGCTGAACTTAAAAACGGACGAACTGAATTTTGCTGAAATTCAATCGATTCTCATGCCTTCCAGTCGTGTCGCACATCAACGTACCATACATCATTCGAGAGCTTGCATTCTCAGCTTCAAAATGTCATATGATAGACTTGCATCCGTTATTGCATTTGCTGAGCAGTGCTCAAAATATGAAAATCATTAAATTCACAGATGGCAAGTTTTCAAAAGGAAAACATGAGAGTATGTTGATGAATCAGGCACAGGGAGAAAGAGTATTTTCTGAGCTCTCTTTTGACATACTGTTCATCAAAATTGGTGAACTTATAAAAAATCAGTGGTATTGTGAAGTTATCACAAAATCACAACCTTTTCGGTTGAAAATATTATGTTCTCACTTTTCCATTAAAAATGTTCATGTTTGGTATCTTCGGAATCCTTGCGATGTAAGAAGTGAGAATATGTTCTATAAGTTTCTATCTGCCATTGAGAAAGCCGTGAGGCGAAAATTCTGGCTACCTTTTAATTTTATTAAAAGGTTCATTGAAAAGCACCTGAAGAAGATTTTATTACAGAATGGATAACACTATCCATATGCGTGGAGAATTTCCTAATTAAACATTAAGCATACTTGATATCAAACTTGACACCAGAGTCAAACTAATCGATAGTGTGAATGTGTCGATACCTGTCACCAGAACTGCGACCTACATGGGGAATCCTTTGCCATAGAAATTGATAACAACAATCTAATTAATCTATAGTAACAATCTAATCAATAGTAATTGATTAGATAAACAATCTATTTCTATGTCCTTTGCAGCTACATTAAAACTCGTAATATTAAATATTCAATCAGCAATCTGATCGCTGATGTTGGTGCATTCGCTTACCCTAGCTATTTATGCAATGCGCACCCCCTTGAACATCACACAAGCCAAAGACAGACGCATGTCTATGTCAATCTCTATCGCTTGCTACTATTGGATACAATGGCTGGGATAGGATTTATGTCCGCTCTAGACCAAATCACACGCTAAGGAATCTATCTCTGTGTATTAACCGCACCGTCACTGACATACTGAAAACGAAGGGAAAGCTCATGCCACCTACATGAGAAACATAGAAATCTACATTCTTTCAACGAACAATAGTGAGTGTCATCACAACATTTAGATAACAATAAACATACTTGACATCAAACTTGACACCAGAGTCACACTGATCGATACTGCCAATGTGTTTGCTAGATCAGTCATCAGAGAAGCGACCTAGAATCTTTGGCAGTTGCACTGATGAATACTCTGGTTTTACAGATCAATGACAACATGCTTGAAGGATGAGATGTATTCATTTGTGATACATTCACTCAGCGGATCAGTATAAAACACAGCGATCTGCTGTTGACAGCACTTCAGGTTGCTACCATCAGAGAGAAGAAGATGCGTGTCGTTCTTGCCTTTGCCTGCTTGATCGCAGTCATTACCGCTTTCCCGGTGAACAAATATGATGGCTATGGTGGTGGATATGGCTATGGCGGAGGCTATGGCCACGGACACGGCTATGGCGGCGGCTATGGCGGAGGCTATGGTCAAGGCTACGGCGGGTATGGTGGCGGATATGGTCCCGCTTATGGCAATGGATACGGCTATGTCGGCGGCTATGGCGGCGGTAATGGATACGGCTATGGCGGCGGCTATGGCAATGGATACGGCTATGGCGGCGGCTATGGCAATGGATACGGCTATGGCGGCGGCTATGGCAATGGATACGGCTATGGCGGCGGCTATGGTCATGGATACGGCGGTAATGGTGGTGGATATGTTCCCACCTATGGTCATGGATACGGCTATGGCGGAGGCTATGGCAATAGATACGGCTATGGCGGCGGCCAGGGATACGGCAACAAAGGTGGATACTACGGTTAACAACCCCTGCTGTGATATCGGCTTGTTAATGATAAAGTATAAATATAGATTCCTTTCATAAAAAAATATTTTTCCATGTCATTATTGGGATTGGTTTAGGTGTACTTAATGCCACTCAACAACTGGACGAAAAACTTTCAAAATTCACAAGGTGACATGCTACGCGTAATTCGGCAAATCACTTGATCTGATGCTGTTTAAACATGGGAAATGGTTGTGCATACGCGTGGGCAAGCGTTTATAGTTTGCGCGTCGTCTACGGTTGTCTGCGTTGCCGCTTGAATCTCTAAGGCATCAGGAATTCCTTTTTGCTCACTTAATAGGTTCCTCGATGTGCCGTCAGTTTCGTATTAATCACACTTCTAGCAAACTGAGGCAGATAAACAAAATATTTAATTCTGTGGGAGAGACATATACTTTCATTGTTTTTGACTGTGAACATAGCAATGATTTGAGGGTGCTATACATCAGTTAACTCAAGAAAATGATTGGTGCGCGTAGTCTCTCTATTTCAGATTTCGATCCTGATTGTCGATCATCTTAGTGGAAAGTAAAACGCAGAAAGGATTATACCATTAGGAGTAGAAGACCTTGCAGTTTCTGATGCGAATGTCATTCTAGGGAGCCAAAATGCCGACATTTCAGTGTCTTTTCAAAGTTTTTATCATTAATTTAATTAATGAGCTTCCTGACCATCTAATCACGTCATCATTTTGATGAAAAAACATTATTAATGAAAAAATGTAAATAACAAATATGAATTATATAAATAACAACCAATAATTTAATAATAATATTGGTCAGATTAGATAATATAGATGGTCAGAGAGCTCATCTCCAAGGAATCCAAATGTCGACATTTGACAGTCGAAGCTTGAATAATTCAGCTACATCCGGAGTCGCTCAGGGGTCGGTTCTTTCTCCTTACCTCTTCTATCTATACATACGTTCACTCAACAAGTTGCCACCCTCCTCCGGAAAATGAAAATATGTCCATAACGTTGTTATCATCTCCGTGTTTTCAGACTCCGATAACGTCGACATGAATGTCAAACTACATAGCAAAGGGATCATTCAGATTCACACTAAAGTGATTCTTGGTGTGATCGAGTAGAATTGTCCGCTGATGATCGGAACAACAACTTCATCCTCGTCAACGTTAGAGAAAATACGGAAAAGATCTACTGAGTCATATGTGGCACAACTTGCAAATTGGATTGCCTAGCAAGTTAAGGAGAAAGAAGGCTTTGAAGGTGTTTCACTCTACGCTCGTACAGGGACGTGCGCTTAACAAATTTGCTTCACGCCGACTGGGAACGTTCTGATATTAAGAGACTCTCTTGAACTAACCGATGGTCTCATTCTATCTTCTCCTTCTGTAGAACTGTTTAATGCAACGCATTTGCTTTGTCACTTTTATTTCCTTAATGTATAGACCACTATGAATATTCCTTGCACTGCATTATTGTTACATTTATGGACGGAAGACCTAATCTATGACGAATTTTTGATTTTCTCGACTCGAATCGAATCTCGAAGCATTGCTACTATTCCATCAACCTTAGGAGATTGATGCTGCGAACATTTGAATTTAATAACAAAACCTCAGAATATTGCCTTCAAATTCTCAATAAAAGAGGTTTCAAATGTTCGTTTTTACGTTGAATGACAGTCTGCAATGATTATGGTACACTGATAATCAAAGATTTGTAATGGAAATTTGTCAGTTGATGATGAATAAAATGTGCTGTGAAATCCCGCATATTTTAATGACTCAAATTTCCAACGATTCATGGAAATATATCCCTGTCACAGCTGCCAACAGGCAGAAAACAAAGCACATTGTCGTTTTGCAATAGGATTTCAAGTGTAAGACAGATGTTATTTATCTAGCTCAAGTCCTTTGAGAACAGCGGAAATTTGACCTTTCATTTCCAGATGTTCCTTCACTTCAGTGTAGAGAGAATAGAAATCATTGCCAGTCAATGTGACCTTGAACACTACGAAAAATGTGTGAATAAAATAGAAATTCAATTTTAAAGAGGAAAATTTCATCTGTTAGCAAATGTGTTTTCACTGTCCGGACAACTGCTTACATTACGATGTTCACCGTCTCATTCACTCGAGAATAACCAGTTGCCGTGCACAACTGTCCCACGACAAAGAATATCTATCTCTACGGGAATTCCTACACACCGCAAGAACGCATTATCTTCTCTAAAAGCATCAATAATGCTCTCATAGTAAAGTGCTCATGGGGGTGATGTTGGCATTACACTGAACGTCATTAATTTTGCAATAACTGAAAATCTATTTAAAATACAGTAATTGGATAAGATTCAACCTTTGCTTGTGGCATCCGGGATGTCATGATCTTGTTGGCCGCTAGTGTAGTCCGGTGTCTTCCGGCTAGTGCGCGTCCCGTTAGTGCGCGTTCTCTTAGTGCGCGTCCTGTTAGTACGCGCCAGTGTTTAGATACTCAAATGTTGTCCTGTTAGTGCGCGTGTTTCTTTATAATATAAGTTCTACCTTAATTTGACTCAACTATCTAGAAGGCTATCAAGAAACATCCCAATTAGGAAAAACAATGCTGTCATAGATGAGCATTTATTCGTAGATATTTATCTTAAAAACAAGAATAAAAAACAAAAGCATCAAATCCAAAAGAAAAACACACCAGTGTAATATAGCCAAAGCTGCTTGCTGTATTAATAAAATTCTCAAATTTTCGCGGACAACCGCCTTGTTCAAGAGTGCACGAGGAATGAACTATGAAAGCGAGCTCGCCGACGACCGCTTATCAGCAGAGGGTCACGTGATCGACATCGGCGCTGACAACGAGACGGCAGTACATGGGTGCAAGCGCACTCATGAACAGCAAAGGGTAAATGACAGGATAAGAAAAAGGAAGTTTAAAATACAATGTCCTTCAGCTCCTCACGTTCCTGACGGGAATTGATGCTGGGCTGCCTCTTTTTTATTTCTATAGCCTCAAGTATTCTCAGCGATGTCATTTGATGCTCACGGCTAAGTATTTCTGTTTGAAAACTGCTTTTACAAGTAAGTTTATGTTTGAAAACTGAGCTGCTGCTCGAATTTATGTGTTCACGCACCCTGATGTGGAGAGGCCGAATAGTGCTGCCAATGTACAACTTACCACAACTGGGTTTCTTTGCTCTTTTCTTGTAGAAGTTGAAAGTAGCTTTTCCCTGGTCTGTTATTGAGAATTTAAAGTCCAGAAGCTTCAAGGTTCTGCCGTTGTTGTTAGGATGCTCGATTTCAAATTTAATGTTCGGATGTTGTTGATTCATAAACTCCAATATTTTCATAGCCGCAGCTTCGTCTGTGGTGATAATACAAATATCATCAATATAGCGCTTATATGGCTCAGCAAATCGTTCCTGTGAAGCCGAACTTCAAGAGAAAGAGAAAAACCATAAAGCGCATTGAAGACCCTATTTTCCTGAAGATGCCGTACGTTTCCGACCAGCTGAACAGGAACATAAACAGGGTGCTGCAGCAAAATGACCTCCCAGTCAAGATGTATCATAAGACAAGAACACTAAGAGACGTCCTCAGGAAGAAGGAGGAAGCTGATGAATGCAAGCTGAAGAACTGTCCTGTAAAGGACAACAAGTTTTGTCATGACACCAATTGTGTGTACCAGATGAAGTGTAGCAGTTGTGGTAAGTTGTACATTGGCAGCACTATTCGGCCTCTCCACATCAGGGTGCGTGAACACATAAATTCGAGCAGCAGCTCAGTTTTCAAACATAAACTTACTTGTAAAAGCAGTTTTCAAACAGAAATACTTAGCCGTGAGCATCAAATGACATCGCTGAGAATACTTGAGGCTATAGAAATAAAAAAGAGGCAGCCCAGCATCAATTCCCGTCAGGAACGTGAGGAGCTGAAGGACATTGTATTTTAAACTTCCTTTTTCTTATCCTGTCATTTACCCTTTGCTGTTCATGAGTGCGCTTGCACCCATGTACTGCCGTCTCGTTGTCAGCGCCGATGTCGATCACGTGACCCTCTGCTGATAAGCGGTCGTCGGCGCGCTCGCTTTCATAGTTCATTCCTCGTGCACTCTTGAACAAGGCGGTTGTCCGCGAAAATTTGAGAATTTTATTAATACAGCAGCTTTGGCTATATTACACTGGTGTGTTTTTCTTTTGGATTTATGAGAAAATGCTGCTAAGGGATAATTTCAACTTGCTAAAAGCATCAAATGCTACACTACTTTTGTGAAATGCAGATAACAGAGCACTTGCCACAAAACTCGGATGGTGAGATCTCGTTACCATCAAGCAGCCGTCCAAGATTCTTCAACTTCTCTGTTGCATTCTTGTATTTCTTCTTTTGCTTTTCTTTTGTTTCCGCACCTGCTCTCATCAATCTCAAATTCAGTTCTTCTGACTCCTGTTCTTTCTTCAGATTTTCGATAAAGACGAAAATATTTGGATGTTTGCCAAAATCATTCTTCAGTTTGCCGTGAAAGCCATCTAGATGATTGTTGGTTCGAATCACCAGCTTGTCGCCAAGAACGTTGTCGCACTGTGTCCATATTTCTCTCGGAAATCTCGCATCGTACTCATCAACATAGTTGGTTCTTATGTTCTTGACTGGATTCTTCAAAGTACTCCAGCGCTTTACCAGCAACTCCTCTTAAGGAGCAGGTCTTGACTACACAACGGAATGCTATGGTGCCGTTCTTGTTGCTCTTGTCCTTGCACCAAATGTGACCGTCCTTCGCAATACATGGGTTTCCTCTGCGGCTCTTGATGACTTCCATGTCGAAACATGCGATGCACATCTGAATGCAACTTATAGGCGGCCCAGTCTTTACGCGCACTAAGTGAACACTCATCACGCGCAGTAACAGGACTTACTTCCATTACTTATGCAATCATGCGACACAATTATAGAACAAAGACGCGCACTATCAGGACGCGCACTAACTGAACGGCGCCTACACGCCGCAAGAACGCATTATCTTCTATAAAAGCATCAATAATGCTCTCATAGTAAAGTGCTCATGGGGGTGATGTTGGCATTACACTGAACGTCATTAATTTTGCAATAACTGAAAATCCATTTAAAATACAGTAATTGGATAAGATTCAACCTATGCTTGTGGCATCCGGGATGTCATGATCTTGTTGGCCGCTAGTGTAGTCCACCACAACTTTGTATAATGAACAATGGACATATAAGTCGCATTATCAACCTGCTGCGGAAGTGTTCTATGTAAATCTCTAATCTGGTAATTTGAAATATCAGTTCGGAAATTGTTCAAAATAAGAATGAAGGTGTCTATGGAAGTCAATAAAACGTTATAAAGCTGAAGCTGCGAAGAGCATAGAAATTAACAATATCATAAAAAGTCCTAGAATGGAAATTGCATGAAAATTATGGCACACTCCGGGGAACTTAGTTGGGGCAAAAAGCAAATTTTGCGAGCTGGCTTTCTTGTTTTCTGGTTGGAATTTTCAATTATCAAGTCAATATGTGTTCAATAAGTCACGTGGTTACAATCTGCAACGAAGAAAAGGTTATTTAAATACTACGCATGAACAATTAAACAATAGGTAATGTTAGTTACATATCTTTAAGAAATACGAGCTACCATTATAACCTAATGTTCGGTTAAGCATATTGATTGATTAGATCTCCACCGTCTAAACATTAATTATCAAGTCAATTTGTGATCTGGATTGTTGCCCCTTGTCCAAAGATCATGTACACAAAAACAATAGTGAATTTACAGAATAGTGCGGCGACAGGATGACAAAGAAGGAAATCCTTTAAAACGTTCTGTATGGTCATCATTTTGAAATATCGCTCCTATAATCAATCAAGAGTATAATCAGACACATATGCAAGTTGTAATGTCGATTTACAGAGCATGCATTGCTCCAGCTTGAAATCAGAGGCCAAGAAATCTTAGAGTATTCATTTTACTTTGAAGGATTCCCCTGTTCATTATATTTGAACAGTTTTCAAAACCTTTGCATGCTTTCGAATATGAGCCTCCAGGATATCACCACACTATGTCATATAAATCATTTAGTGATTAATTGAAAAGTTCCAACGACATTTCATTTATCTGATAAATGAGTGTCGCTAAAGAAACTTTCGATGTGTTTTTTCCAGAAGAGTGCTATGTTTCTTGACCGTTAGAAGGAAAAACTATCCAATAATTAGAAGTTTTATCTTTGAATTCAAGAAATGTTCTTACAACCAGTACACCGACTACTTTCGAATATGACTCTGTGAACCAAATTTCAATTCGTATTCCAGTGTTGAAAAATTGCAGAATAGTTGTTAATCACTGCTACAAACAGACACAGTATATTAATCCATGGAAAAGTAGGCCATTTCACATAAAACAATGCCACCATCTCACTTAAAATTCTCATGAAAATCCTGCAATTTGCTGTCAACAACTTCCACAACCAACTTGGCAAATAATTTCACTATGATACAATGTTTTAGATCGAACATGATCCACAAACCATAGATTTTTCCATATGCCATCATTGCACATAGGCAAAATATCAAACTTCCATTCTATTGTATTATTATCTACTTCTATGTGCGAAGCAGCTGAAAATTATAAGGTTTTATTGACTGACATAGACAACTTCATTCATCATAAAATCAAGTTAGATCTCTCTGAAAAAGAGATCCAAGTGACATTGTTCATAGACATCTTTAACTAGCATCCTGCAAGTGCTTTCCATGCATTGTTCATCAATGATTTGATTATGACCAGACAAATGTCTCACATGTTTGGGGAAAATAATAACATAGCAATCGGAACTGTGAACATCTATAACTATAATGAACGTAACTAGTTTTGAAATGTAACGTTGAATAGAATTTTGTGCTATTTGCCATTCTGTCTTTTTTAACTTTAATGAATATATCTTGGAAATATAGAAATACTGTATATTTCGATACATTCAAGGGGTGCTTAATACACAAATGAAGTACTTTGAACTTCCATCCGTTTGAACCATCCGTTAACTATCTTCAGGTAAAATGCATGAAATACCTTTTTACCTGGAGATAGTTAACGGATGTTAATTGAAATTAATTGTAAGAAATAAGAAAAAGAAGATAAGACCACCATCACCCAATATTGCCTCTTTCCAACTACAATCGTAGCTAGTCAATAATAGTTATTTACGCAACTAGTGCAAAATATCCATCTTTATTGCTTTCTTCGAGGTCAACATATCTATGCACGAGCCCGAAGGGCGAGGTCATAGAATGTTGATCGAGAAGAAAGCAAAAGATGGATATCTTTGCATGAGTTGTGTAGGTAATTTTATTTTTCACCGATATCATGACCATTATGACTAATCTAATTCTATGGTGTTTGATGAGTTACAATTTGAATTTGAATTGTTAAAAATATCACGAAGATGATCTGATTCACATATAACTATTATGAATCTATATTTTCATAGCAACCTCAGTTTACATTTACATTTTGATTGCGACTGCAATAATTTAGCTCTTCCTTGTGTTGGCTTGACAAAATATCGAAACGTAACTGCACTGGACATACCGCAGGAAATGAAGAACAAGATTTTTCAATGCAAATCAGTTGGGGTTTACAACAAATGGCATGACAAATTTTCCGCATTTGTCGAAGAAACTAAGTATGCTGAGAATTTTGAAACTGTTCTTATATATTTTAATGAAATATCGAAACAGTACTCACCTTCAACGTTGTGGCGGGCGTACAGCTGTTTGAACAAGTTCTACACAATTTATAAAGGATGGCCATCGTTCAACAACACTTCTATTCTTAGAATACGGTATATCAAGAAAATTGAAAGAGAAGGAACGCCAAAGAAACAAGCAGCAATTTCATCAAAGGAGCAACTTTTTACGTTTTTCGAAACTGCTCCAGATGACGAACTCAAAGTTTTGGTGAGAAAAGCTTTAGCGATTATTGGATACTATGGTGGACTTCGCGTCGCAGAATTGACTGCTTTATCGTTTGAAAATGTGATTTTCGGACAAGATTCCGTGGAGATATTTGTCATGCAATCAAAGACTGATTCAAAAGGAAAGTCAAATTTTTACTTTTCCATACCAAAACTGCAAAATGAATTTTGTCCATAGAAAATAATATTATTCTATATATACAAATATATACAAAATAATACGTCTGCATTATAATTCCGTGTCTAACAAAAAAGGCAGACTTTTTCAAAATTACAATGCCAAGAGTAAACGGTATTCAGGTCAACCTATGGGTCGAAACATGATTGGTTCTGTTCCAAAATTCATTGCATGGTATTTGGAACTTGAAAACCCCGAACTGCATACCGGCCATTGCTTTCGCAGATCGTCTGCAACAGCATTGGCAGACTCAGGAGCCTCGATAACAACACTGAAAAGACAATTCCGTTGGAAAAGCGACACGGTTGCGGAAGGTTATATTGGCCAAAGTAAAAGAAATAAGCTTGATATTTCCAATTCTCTGACAATCGCGGCTGTACACCATAGCTGAGGGAGGAATAGTTGATGAAAATAGCCATCCTTTTTGTTTACTTTGTAATAATTACACAACGTTTTCGGATTATTTGCAAAAGGTAGAGACTGATTCTGTTTTCCGCATTAACTTTGAGTTTTGTAACTCTCTTCCTGTGTGGCAATCCACCTACAGATACAGTGACAAAGCGAATTAGCAGTGATATAGCGACGCTGATTATATCAAACAATTCTTATATCATGTGGAAGAATGGCAAAAAGCCTCTGGACATTATTTGACGCATATCTGACGATGGAGGTCATTGGAAGTTGCACAACCTGACTGTTCATACAAAACTTCCAATAATCTGCTATGAATCCGCCCTTTAAAAACACAGTTCTGCAATCAATGTGATCAATGAGTTCCCAGGCATTCTTTGCAATGTAATCATAACTGATGTGAAGGAAAAACATTTTCGCTTAAACCAGCCATTTCAGATAGATTTACGAAACTATAGAATGTCATACACGGACATGCAAAATAGCACAAAGAATCATGCTTTATATCTCAATGTGAGTTCTATTGAAGATCATCGCCAGAGGATTCTCAGCCAGGTGACGGCTTATGGCTTATCGTGCGTGCCTCAGACCGTAGACGCTACTTTTCGTCTCACTACTCCGCAGGAGAATTAACTCTGAACAACCCATGATTATCACCAGTGCGATCAAACGAGGATAAATAAACGCAGCCTATGATGGATGTCGTAAGCTTGTTTGGGCTGTGAATCTCTTTCCCAGTGCACAGATTGGTACTTAAACAAGACTTTATGTTTTACAGTGTGGGGTCAGATCGGAGCCCACGACATGGAGGGCAATCCCTACTGGAACAGGCGACATTCCGACCTGATGAATGCCGCCGAGCACTTCCGAAATTGATGCCCTCTCCCCCACTCTCTCTCCCTCTCTCCCCCTCTCTCTCTCTCTCTCTCTCCCTCTCTCTCTCCCTCTCTCTCTCTCTCTCCCGCTCTCTCTCTCCCGCTCTCTCTCTCCCGCTCTCTCTCTCCCGCTCTCTCTCTCCCGCTCTCTCTCTCCCGCTCTCTCTCTCCCGCTCTCTCTCTCCCGCTCTCTCTCCCTCCCTCCCTCTCTCCCTCCCTTTCTCCCTCCCTCTCTCCCTCCCTCTCTCCCTCCCTTTCTCCCTCCCTCTCTCCCTCCCTCTCTCCCTCCCTCTCTCCCTCTCCCTCTCCCTCTCCCTCTCTCTCTCTCTCTCTCTCTCTCTCTCTCTCTCTCTCTCTCCCCCTCCCTCTCTCATTCTCTCTCTCTCCCTCTCCTTCCATCTGTCTGTCTCTTCGGCTTTCTATATTTCATTCACAGCACGCCTCCGCAAGCAGATTCAGCCTCGATATTGTTTTGAGCTATCTACAACAATAGTGGATTAATTAATTCGTTGAAAAAAGACGCAAATCGTCTGAGCTTTGCTTCCTTCACCTGTGGCAGCAGGATTGGCATTGATCACGCACTTATCGAATCCATCAATCATGAGAAACCGGTTTTTCTATATTCTTTCGATAACAAAGGCAAAAATTTGTTGACATTTTCTTTTGTGAGAATCAAATCAAGATTATTCATAAAATGTTGGTGAATGTGCCTCAATGAAATACCTGAGAAAAAGTTGGAGATGACAGAGGAAGTTTCATGCAAATATCAAAGGTGTAGACATCTGACTGATATTTGTCCTCAGATGTCAATCATTTCAGCCCGCAATTATCCACTTTCGTTATACAGTGGTGATCATAAAAAGCGGACCATCTCAATTATGTCGAAATTCAGTCGATTCTGATGTCCTCCAATCATGTCACACATCACCGTGCCACACATCATTCAAGAGCTGACATTTTCAGCTTTTAAATGAGCTACTACATGCATCCGTTACTGTGTTGCTGGAAAGTCGTCAAATTTAGGAAATCATTCAATTTACAAATCGTAAACAAGAAAACATGTGTGCATGACAATGAATCAGGCACGCGGCGAAGGAGCATCCTCTCAGCTTTCTTTTGATATATTGCTCTTCTAAACGATGAACTAGGAAAGAGATAGGGAATTCTTTAAGTTATCACAAAATCGTGACTCAATTGTATGAAAATGTTATATTCTCACTTTTTCATGAAAAATACTAACTAGTGCTTGGTTTCTTCAGAATCCTTGCGGTGTAAGGAGTAAGAACACTCTACATACAGCCTTCAAAAATTTTCTCAATACCGCTTAAGTACAAAGACACCATGCAAGGTGAACGAAGGTTCAAAGCAGAACAATTAGCGAAGGCATGTATTTGTTCGCTCACACTGACTGCATATTGTCATATCTGCACAATTTGTCAGATATAGCCATTCACCTCTTCCTGAAAAGCGTCATTGTGAGCTTGTTATCCTAAGCTGAATCAAATGTGCGCAGAAGTGTCTTCTTAAAGAATTGATCGGCCAGAATGTTGTGATAAAACTGTCTACAGACCCGATGTTTCGCGTATTCACGCTTCTTCAGGAGTAAAAAAGCTAAAAACTCAACTAAAAAGTCAGAACAGAGTCAGGAGAGTGCGATGTCTTCGCTCTATGTCTTTATATGCGGTGTGGTGTTGAAGGAATCAAAAATCGATCACTTCATGTTTTCGGTTTATCCTAGGTTTCAAGCATTTAATGAACCGAGCATCGTTCAGCCGAATGTCCACTGGGGCCTCGCATTTGTCCAAGATATCTAATGAGGAGTCATCAATAGATGCAATACGATTAAAACAAAGTCTATGGTCAACCAAAGCGCAGCTGAGTTTGCTATTTAAATGCTATAACCCTTAGCTAATTATTCGTCAATTCGGCCCTGTTTGCCGAGAATTTTAAACGTTAAATTGCAACAAAAATGCAATGTTTTTGGCTCATGACGAATTATAAGATGAGCATAGCTGCTAATGAGGAGTGTACCTAATAAGACCTTAGTCTACAAACTAAATAGAACATCTCTCTCGAGGAAAGCACAATATACGCAGAATAGTTTGCTGTCAATCAATCACTGACATGTTTCATATTTAGATCTGTCAAAAACTATTTTTTTTCTTCCATTGTGAGTAGTTTTCATTTTGCGTTGAGCCACCGTGTGTGATGATTAATTTTCCGTCTACTCTATAGAGTACTGCGAATACATAGCCTCTTCAGGCGACAGATGCGGTGCATTAGCCGTTAATGCTAGATACATGGGGTAAGCAGTATATAGTCAATTGCTTTCGGAAAGCTCTCCAACTGTATCAGACGATGTTTCTTAATCGGACCCCCAAAGACCTGTCAACTTCAGATTGATAACTATTCTATACTTATCGGATTGTTGTCGGTATCCATGCCTATATGAGTACGTAAATCAAATGACTGAAAGTCGCTTTGTTGTCAATTTTAGCCTAAGTCTTGCACATTAATAACAAGTTAGAATCTGTAAATTTCCTGCACGACATAAATGTTAAGCAATACCTTTTCCGTCTCCTTGGAAATGACTGACAATTATCCAGTGGATAGTGCAAGAGAACTTCTATTGTACTGCATAAAATGAATGCCGATATATCATGCATCTTAACAATTTCAACTATAAACCTTGTTCTAAAACAATTGCAAATCTTAATGAGTTGTGTGGATTAGGGAAAAAGACATAAAGTTAAAAATTTGGATGTTGTTTGCGTGTTTGCATAGGCTATAAGAAATCTGCAAAACTGACTATGATAAGAAATCAACATTTCAGTCCCACGGGTTTAGAAAGCTAACTTATCCTCACGCAATTAACTTTTCTATGTAAACTCCTGCAAAGGACAAAGCATAGAAGTCTATAAACAAGTTATGATTTGCCAGAGACTACCAAGATATCGATAAATCCATGGATTACCTCATTCATAGATTTCGCGATAAAACCAATTTTATAATGAACAATAGACATCTAAAAGTCACAAAATGAAAAGCGAGAGGAGATAAACGATAAGATCTGCTGCGGGAGGAAAAGTTGATATTTCCTCTCTCAAGAAGATAGCTATAACTTTCAAGAATCTTAGCACATCATCATAATAGACGGTTCCCATAGAACATTAGCATCTGCACAAGAGCATACGATTTGGCTAGAAGAAAGTCAATAACACAGTAGATGACATTTCTACGATAAAAATCGAAAATTTTGACACCTCTCACTTAAACTTATTCTTGCTCAGAAAAAGAAAAGTATCTATAAGAAAAAAAAGGTTCAATGAAAAAATATGCTGCAAAACTCCGCACTGTCATTGCCCTTCGAAGCTTGGCATATGATAAAATACGATCTATCTGGAAAATTCAAATTAGCTGTCAAATCAATACACATGAAAAATCATGCCAATCTGCACTAATAGACTTAATTAGTCAAGAAACAAATAGAAACTTGCTATATTTTGCCTTGTCAAACACATTCCGAAAATCATTCATTAAAATCAGTTTGCAACATCACGTCAGCACATCACTTAACATGATTGTACCACAAAATTAAATATTTTGTTTATCTGCTTCGGTTTGCTAGAAGTGTGATTAATACGAAACTGACGGCACATCGAGGAACCTATTAAGTGGACAAAAAGAATACCTTACAGAGATAGGAAAAAAGTCGTGCGTCGCTTGCGGATTAATGTGAGTTCCAGCAAAGTGCTTCGATTGCCACAATTCCTTCAGATTCGAAGAATTCAGATCATTGCGCACAAGTTTTCTCCATAATGTTGGCCCTTCCGATCATTATTAAAGAAAGTAGCAGGCGTACGAAAATTAGTTCACTTGATGACTTCACATCCTCTCCTCGGCATTGCTCACTGTATAGTGCATACATTGAATCGAATGTTAGCCAAGACAGGGATGTGTGTTTTGGTGTGTGCGAAGTGATATCACAGCACGCACGCATCTCTCACTGGCTCCGGTGCCCTCTGCTGACAGCTTATTGTTTGTCATTTGCAAGCGATGCACGAATTATCCACTCGAGATGGAGCAAGTTGTCAGTTCTGTGATGTGCCATTTCGATATTAAGGTTAGATATGATTCTTCCTTTCTAGGAAACCGAAGCGCGCGCAGATGAATCTAATTCTGTGGATTGAACAAAGCAGGTTGCTAAAAAAGATTTTGCTATTCTCCGATTTATTTCTTAATAATTTTGTTATCAGGTCACAAAGTATCGTACCTATTTTTACAATTTCCAAATACATGTAAAAGCAAATTTCGGTGCTCTATAATGACTACATCTCTGACAGCAAACTGTGATCATAACACGTTTCAATTGCAGCTTTATTGAAGAATATTTCGGTAATTCATGAAGAGGGCACACCTACAACAACTGCTTTTAGGGGGGGGGCGACACTCTTGCCGGCGTCCCTTCACTAGAAAGTCACTTACTAGGCGCTAACTGGCACGAAATTTCGGCAAGTTAGTGCCCAACAGTTTACAGCGTACAAAAGGAGTTAACACAAGCATATTTACAAATTTCTGAATATCATTAATTCATAATCCGAAATTTTTGCAATCAGCTCAAAATTGAAATATATTCATAAATACGTTGCAAAGCCGAATGCGGATCTGGTTGAGTCCACGGACATGTCGAGTTCGCACACCTCCAATTTCAACAGAACACATTTTGCAGCTTAGTAAATGTCTAGTGATGACATTTTTTGAATTTCCAGTGCGCATTTCTCCATTTTAAGCAAGCCACTGAGAGGCATTTCAACTCATATTGGAGCGGATACTTTTTGTAAGAAAATCTTCCACCTTTCATGTACGTAGGTATGCCAGAGCTTCTTTCAATGGACAAAGCAATCTTGCTAATGTCTTCTGATATTTCTTGATCAGAAACCGAGGACGGCCGCGCATCTCAGCGGATGTTTCGATGAGTTGAAGTCTATCTCATCAACGTTTTGCACACTTCTCCAAAGAATCGGAATTCTTTCAATTCAATATTGAGGAGAGGAAGGCGAAGAATTTCATTACAACTTGAGGTCAAGTAAGGAGAAAAACATTGAAAATTTTGTTTACACATGTCAGTCAGCCTGTCAACTCCTCTAAAGGAATATTACCACCAATGTCGCAAGTAGAAGAAAACAGCTTGTGAGGCTATTCTTCTATCATGTGCGTTGAATGTCTGTCAATGTACGTTTCTATTAATTAACAGCATTTACAGTGCGCGACAGCAAGTTTTAAACTTGGCATAAATCTACGGACACGTACATTTTTCAACACCTTCTAAATTTTTTTGATATTAAGAAATATCGACAAATTTATAATCATCTGAAACAGAATTTTCGGATCTATCATTTGAATGTTGTTGAATTAATTATTTTTCAAATTGGTGGTTCCTAGAGGCCCATAAACCCGAAAGCCCCAAATTTTCTTTGACTTGTTTTGACAAGCACATAAATCAATTTGAAACATTCTCCTTGTGATATTCAAAACCGTCACAAGATTGGCTTTCAGAAAATATATAGTTTGACAGTGTTTTCTCGAAGTTTATACACTGTAAACCGTTCACTGACAATTGACAGACATTTATCCTACAAAATCTATTTTGTCGGTCATTGTTAGTTCTTGTAGGATGATTGCCACTGAACACCTACAATATCTGACAAAAAGCGACAAAATGAATCAGCAATGAATAATAGCTTAAATTTTATCAAAAATGTAGATAATTAATTAAATAATGTCAAAATAAATCATCGTTTTGCAACACAATAGTACAGATTGCCTAAAAGTCAAACAATCACTAACCGAAAAAATCAATCGATATTCAACAGTTTTTGTTTAGTTAATTTGCATACAAAGCATCTGCTTCGACATCGGTGGAGAAATTAACAAAATTCGTCGGATATCGCAGGATATTGGATGGTGGCAATCGTCGGTTGATTTTGTCAGTAATTTTGTAGGATAATTGTTGGTCTACGGTTTACAGTGTAGGCAATATTTTGAAAGTAGTATAGATAGATAATGTGGCGATTTTTTCATTTTCAGAATGTGCTGCGATAATAACAGAAATAACGCTGTTAGCTAACTGGTGGCACTTATTTTCCTCAAAACTAATATTTTCTGCTTTTGTTGGGTAAATTTAAGGCCCTTCGAAGAAATATTCTGAAAATGAAAAAATCGCCACATTATCTATCTGTACTACTTTCAAAATATTGCCTATTAACTTCGAAAAAAACACTGTCAAACTATATATTTTCTGAAAGCCTATTTTGTGACGGTTTTGAATATCACAAGGAGAATGTTTCAAATTGATTTATGTGCTTGTCAAAACAAGTCAAAGAAAATTTGGGGCTTTCGGGTTTATGGGCCTCTAGGAACCACCAATTTCAAAAACAATTAATTCAACAACATTCAAATGATAGATCCGAAAATTCTCTTTCAGATGATTATAAATTTGTCGATATTTCTTCATAGCAAAAAAATTTAGAAGGTGTTGAAAAATGTACGTGTCCGTAGATTTATGCCAAGTCTAAAACTTGCTGTCGCGCACTTTACAACATTTCTCATCGCTGAACACATGCCGTCCCCTAAATCTAATGGCACTTCTTTAATCACGTTTTCAAATTTGTCTAAGATCCGTAGAAATGAATCAATCGTCACAAAACTTTATGTACGCGTCGAGTACTTTTTGAATAAGGGAAAATAACTTGAAGTGCAGCGATGCCGGCAGATAGATCTGACTTCTTCTGACCTCATTACAGAATTAAATATTTTGTTTATCTGCTTCGGTTTCCTAGAAGTGTGATTAATACGAAATTGACGGCACATCGAGGAACCTATTAAGTGGGCAAAAAGAATACCTTACAGAGATAGGAAAAAAGTCGTGCCTCGCTTGCGGATTAATGTGAGTTCCAGCAAAGTGCTTCGATTGCCACAATTCCTTCAGATTCGAAGAATTCAGATCATTGCGCACAAGTTTTCTCCATAATGTTGGCCCTTCCGATCATTATTAAAAAAAGTAGCAGGCGTATGAAAATTACTTCACTTGATGACTTCACATCCTCTCCTCGGCATTGCTCACTGTATAGTGCATACACTGAATCGAATGCTAGCTAAGACAGCGATGTGTGTTTTGGTGTGTGCGAAATGATATCACAGCACGCACGCATCTCTCACTGGCTCTGGTGCCCTCTGCTGACAGCTTGTTGTTTGCCATTTCCAATGGCAAGCGATACACGAATTATCCATTCGAGATGGAGCAAGTTGTCTAATTCTATGATGTGCCATTTCGATATTAAGGTTGCATATAATTCTTCCTTTCGAGGAAACCGAAACGCGCGCAGATGAATCTAATTCTGTGGACCTCATCGTCTAAGCAGAAGGCACTTGAGGTCAACAAAGTCATTTCTCGACAACTCGTGAGGTGATGATGACCAGGCCACATCCCTCACATTAACATTTTAACTTAAAAAGGTGTGGCGAGGTAGTGGTCGTGGGAAGATTTCAAATAGCAGTGGATGAGGCGAAGAGGGAGAGAGAACAATGCACACACGAGCAACAATAATGCGTCGAACAGACGAAGTCAGATCAAGCTGCTGACTTCGCTACACTTCACGTTATCGTCTCTAATGCAAGAAGTACTTGTTCGATCTGCATAAACTTTCGCATGTGGGTAGAAAATATACCTAAGTATGTCTACCTGAAGTTTGGTGACGATTGATCCATGTTAGCAGATTTTAGACAAATTTGAAAACCTTAGGGGGAGATAACTCACAAGTACTATAGGCGATAGTATTTACTGTAACAGATAATACATATAACTTATTTTGAATTCGTTTGATTTCAAGATATCAATTTTGATGATTATTTGTAAATATTTTTATTGTCTCTCCTTCTGTCAGCTGCGGACAGTCTGTGGGCGTCTCAGTTTTAATTTCCTTAACCTATGGTGACCATTGTCCTATTCTATTTCCACTATCAGCATCTGTAGTCGGTACAGTATATTAGACGTCTGTTTTGAACGTGTATACGGCAGTGTTTGGAATCTATGGTATTAGTATATTAACAGCAAGAATGAGTAGTATTACAAGTCTCAAGATTTCCATTTTTACCAGATATTGGGCCAAAGCTGATCACTTTTAATTCGTTGCCACGAGAAAGCTACATTGAGTTCTTTTAGGAACTGATTAATCCAATGGTTACAGTAGCATTGCCATTGTGCACTTGCGGATTGGAGAACGCCATCAGTCCTCATTAGGACTACTTTAACTAATAATTTAAATTAGTAAGCATTATATTCTATTATAAATGGCTACTGGGATGACTTTCATCATCATATGAGAGTTAATATAATAACATTTCCGCTAACCACTTGAGTGCTTGGTCATTGGCGTGTTGCAGCCGTCCACCTGCAAATGGATATCGTTTTATCGTTTGTTCGGCTTCGCTGAGCTAGCGCCCTGCTGAGATGTATGTTTCCGACTGTGGAGGAGTTTGAAGTGGGCGAGTCGTTAAAGATTTAGTGCGTGTCGGTCTGTTTGAACTATCCTGCGTTGGCGTGATTGACTCTGATTGCGTGAGCGTGTGTGTGATTAGCGGTCCAATAATGTTGTCCAATCTTTGGCATCTCTCTTGATATTGACACTTCCTACGGACGAACTTCATCCCCATCGGAATTTCCAAGCTCAGAGGACCGAGTGATTTTTCTTGTCCGAGCAGTTGTCTCAAGTAAACGTACGCGGCCAGCCTAGATTTTTGACAAGGAGTTCAGTCAGGGGTATCCAAAAAACGAACCGCAGAGAACGCTCTGTAACACATATATCGATAGGCGGCCTTGCTATCGAGATGATTGTTTCAATCTGTTCTGGAGGTGGGTCTAACTTCTTTAATTTTAGTCTAAATATGTGAATTTGAATTTGGGATGATTTTCTGTTTAAATTTTAAACTAGGAAGACCCCGACTTAGCACCAGAATCGTCGATGCGACGATTTCTTAGGTCATAGAAAGCATGTCTACATCCAACACCTTCAATGGATGCCGTCTTAGGGCTGGTTTATACTTCCTCCGTATTGAAAACCGAGATAGATCCAGAAAACGCAGACACATCCGTTTTACGGAAACCTGAGAAGTCTGCGGATGCATGTTTATACGCTCGTAGTTTATTTAATCATCTATATAAGACTGAAGTTCGATTTCTTGTCTTATTCGATCTTCATTTATCTCGTCGAGTCAATAATGCTGTACAAGTCACGTGATGTCATCGCTTCAGGTTCAATCTTATTGGTTCACTGTCAAACTTCAGTCGACTGAAATACGGAGATAATCAATCGAACTAATGTCTGCGTATCTTGATTTTCGAGCATCCTCTTCTTGTCTGCTGATGAAAAAAATATGGAAACGTCTCCTTTTTCCTACACTGTAAATCGCTCAATACCAATCACATACGAAGGGTGCATACCAAGATATTTTTTGGTATATTTCTGTATTCTCCTGGTATATAGTTGTATGCTTTTCGCATGTTATTTCAAATGTGGTATGCTCTACATACTAAAGCCATACCAGCACAATATTAAAAGAAAGCATCAATCATGTCCAAAGTATGTTGATTTAAGGCCTTTTGTTAGTAAAGATGACACTAATGTTACTACTGTTTTGCAAGTAGTGAGATAATGACATTCAAGAGTCAAACTTCCTGAATTCGATTTTAATACATGTAAGTCTAAGGCATTTCATGAACAATCAATAAGTATTCAACCATCAACAATTATGCATTGTGTATTTAGAAACTAAGCATACTATCAATTCGAAATAAAAACACATCACAATTCATGAACGCAAAAATAGTTTTCTTTGAGGTATAAAAGTCAACATGATTTCACGAAAGATATCGTTTGAACGAATTGATGTTAACCAACTTGGTTCATAAAGTAGAGCTAACTAAACGTCCTATTAATGTTGCCAGACAAGCAGCAACGACGTCAGTCTCGTGGAGCGTAAAATTCACAATAAATCTGATCTAGTTAAATATCACTCTATCAAACAAAAAATATTTACGATTGGTATTACCGAAAAAAGTTATTTGACAGCAGTATGTAATACATATATATTTTTGCTATGTGACTTAAAGCTGCTCATACGAAACATATACCAGAGGCATACGAATAAGGATGAATTTGCATCGGGTCTCGTATATAAAACATACCAACAACTCGTATTTGAGTGTAAAACAGCCAATCACAGATAGAATAGTTTGTATCGCTACATACCAATCACATACGAAATTAAGTGAGGCTTCGCATGAAAAACATACCAGATCTCTGTAGACATGCCAGAATCTCGTATCAGATGTTAGTTTCAAATTGTATGCAATTTTGGTATATGTATGTATGTAATTTTCGCATCCAGCGATTTACAGTGTATAAAATAATCCCGGAGACGTCTCCGTACAAAAACGGATTAAGTATAGACCAGAATTTAGGCAGCTACCACGAACATTACTGCAGTTCGGATTATTTAGAATCCATGAACTTACTCAGTAATTTCGACTAAAGAAATAAATGAACCTTGTTTATACTCGGAGGAACGAACGGAGCATTTTCTTCCACATGGCCGAATTGTCATTTATCCCAGTGTCACTTTTTTGTTTAGAGTGTTTAACAAGAATGCAGCGTGTACCTATTTTAAAAGTCTTAGGTTTATTATTGGTCCTATTCTAGGTCTTAGGTCTCCCGGACGCAGAGCGAGCGCTCTACCACAAGACCATTGCACCAGGGATTGAACGCAGGTCTCCCGGACGCAGAGCGAACACTCTACAACAAGACCACAGCACAAGGGATTGAACGCAGGTCTCCCGGACGCAGAGCGAACACTCTACCACAAGACCACAGCACCAGAGATTGAACCCAGGTCTCCCGGACGCAGAGCGAACACTCTACCACAAGACCACTGCACCAGGGATTGAACCAAGGTTTCTCTGACGCAGAGCGAACACTCTACCACAAGACCACTGCACCTGGGATTGAACCAAGGTCTCTCTGACGCAGAGCGAACACTCTACAACAAGACCACTGCACCAGGGATTGCACACAGGTCTCCCGGACGCAGAGCGAACACTCTACCACAAGACCACTGCACCAGGGATTGAACGCAGGTCTCTCTGACTCAGAGCGAACACTCTACAACAAGACCACAGCACCAGGGATTGAACGCAGGTCTCTCTGACTCAGAGCGAACACTCTACCACAAGACCACAGCACCAGGGATTGAACCCAGGTCTCCCGGACGCAGAGCGAACACTCTACCACAAGACCACAGCACCAGGGATTGAACGCAGGTCTCCCGGACGCAGAGCGAGCGCTCTACCACAAGGCGGCAGCACCGGATGAGCAATGTAGATGTCGCACATCTTCGAATACACGCTGCTCCAAAAATCCTTCTGTTTCGAATAAACATGCCTTAAGCTATCGTTAAGCAGAGTAAAATAGATAATGCCATATGAAAGTGATAATGGATATGTTTATTTGCTCTGATGATGGTGAGGACAAAAATTCTCAAGTAAAAATAATGCGCTATTTCGTAGGCGGGTGGCATGCTGTCGCTTCATTAGCCGATAACACACTTGCAGCTGTCAGTATACTCATAGTACAGCCGTGAGCTTGATCGTGTATCATATCCAACTGTATGGCATTTCCCACTTGAAATATAATATCAAAATAAGAAGTGTCTTCGGCGTAGAAAAAATGCGACATTTTATTTTATGGCTATCCAAAACCTATTATTGTCTGTGTCTCTTGCATTGTTAATTCCGTGAAATCATCATTCTATGAAACAAAATAAACGACTTGGAAAAATAGAATTTGATGTGGAATAACACATCTCTTCTCATAGAGGGAAATCCATTAAAAATCTTCTCATGAGATGAAGATTTCATTGCGTCTTTGTACTACAACATGTTGAAAAAGATGAGAACCAATTATTCGATGATGTTTCTTTGACATCGAGCTGATTGTTTATGTTCTGCATCTGGGACGCCAACCATCAATCAAACGTTATAGTTGAAAGACACATGTCTGTGTATTTGATGCAATAAACGAGAATTCCGCACGACTCTCATACGAAGGAGAATCTCATGTGTACAGATTTTTCCACAATACCGGCCAGCAGGAGGGAGAGGTGGGTTTGCAGCCTGGACATTCACACCACTGATCTGTGCTATTCAGCAGCAAGGACCAGCAGGGGTATGCATGGGCAAACGGGGCCAGAAAGGGCCAGCAAGGGCCAGCAGGGGTCAGCAGGAGGGAGAGGTGGGTTTGCAGCCTGGACATTCACACCATTGATCTGTGCTATTCAGCAGCAAGGACCAGCAGGGGTATGCATGGGCAAACGGGGCCAGAAAGGGCCAGCAAGGGCCAGCAGGGGTCAGCAGGAGGGAGAGGTGGGTTTGCAGCCTGGACATTCACACCATTGATCTGTGCTATTCAGCAGCAAGGACCAGCAGGGGTATGCATGGGCAGTAGAGATCAGCAGGTGCCACCAGGGGCATGCATGGGCAAGCGGGGCCAGAAAGGGCCAGCAAGTGCCAGCAAGGGCCAGCAGAGGCCAGCAGGTGACACCAGGGGCATGCATGGGCAAACGGGGGATGTAGGGGCGAGCCGGGGCTTGCAGGGGCAAACAACGGTCAGCAGGGCCACCAGGAGCCAAAGAGGCCACTAAGAGCCAGCAGGGGATAGTAGTACAGGGCCAGCAGGGGCCACTAGGGGAAGCGGGGGCATGCATGGGCAAGTGAGGGATGCAGGGGAGAGCAAAAGCATGTAGGGGGAGCAGCGGTTAGCATGAGCTAGCAGGGGCAAGCAGGGGCAAGCAGGGCATGTATGGGCAAGTGGTGAGGATGCAGGGGCCAGCAGGCGACAAAAGGGCCACCAGGAACCAGCAGGGGGCGGTAGAAGAGGGCCAACAGGGACCAAAAAAGGCCAACATTGGTCATCAGGGGTCAGCAAGGAGACGGAGTCGTGAAGTGGCTCTTTTCAGAGAACCCACGAAGGAGTCAGCGGTCAGATTGAGCAGTTCCGTTAAGTATAGTACCTATCTTTGACTCAATCTTTCTTCGGGAAAAAGTCATCAAATTGAAATCTCATTGGACTTACATGTGTTTTTTAAGGTCACATCGGAGACAAAAATGAAATACTAGTTTGTTTGAGAACATTACATCTTATCCTCACGTTAATCGTGTGTGATGTCTCCTCCAAAGCGCATATTAAAATCGAAAGTGTACTCATAGTTTTTGGAGAAGGATGGGGGATTTTCTTGCCTGGTAGAGAGAGACTGGAGAAAAACCGTGTGAAGCATACATCAACAAGATGGGAGGAGCCGAATCGTATGCATCCAACTTAAAGCGCCATTTGATAAACTTTCATCAAAAATGATTGATAATTGATACAGCAATGATCACTAAATATAGGTTCAGGTAAGCCTATAATGATCTATGATGTAGGCTTCCAGTTAATTTTTCAAAAAACTAGGCTATATATACTTGGCATCCGGATTCGGAAGATTTCAAATTGGCTAGCTTACGGGGCTTACGAAAAATTTCGCTACATTTTTTAAAAATACCCGTCCAAGCAGTGTTAGTTACTATAGGAATGCTAATGATGCGCTAATGGAAATTTAATGATTGGGGAAGCATTTATATATAGTAGTTCGTTTAAAGAGATTGTATTTTGTTGTGGTAATTTATTTATTAACACTGACGATGGACTTTTGAGTTTTGGAGATATATTGAAGAGGTCTTTTCTTTATTTTCAGTAGATCTGCGTAATTCATGATACAGAATTATGACATAATTTTATGTACATTGAAAAAATTTATGTTCATTGACCTAGCTTGCAAGACGATGCGTTTCGCTACAGAATTTTTGGCTGCCCGTCTAATTTCCAAGTATTTCAGTCTCAAAATCTCATTATGAAGCTATTCATTTACTTGACATCCGTTAGTAGTTGCGCTGCCGCATTGTGTCAAATTGATCATTTATGTTGCTCCTTTGTCGAATGTCTGCGCTACGACATGTGAAATTTAACGATATAAAGCCATCAATTTACAACTACTCTATTATCAATGGTTGAAGGGTTTCCTATTACTATTAATAGAAGCAGACAGTGGATCATTGATGGAACTTCTATTTCTAAGAAATCCTAGTGTCACATGACAGAGTGAGAGCAGAGCCATAAGTAACGCATTGCAATTGGCAGCCGGCATAGCTTTTGTTTGTTGTTCTCGGCGTGGTCGTTGACTCTTCGTTTCTGGGAATTACGGAGTCGGAAGATTTCAAATTGATTACACGAATGATGTACAATGAGATTTCTATGCTTACCGGATTACTATTTTTGAACAAAGAATGGCTGTGTTAAAATGTCATTTTGAAAACTGTAAACTTGTGATATAAATCAGCAAAAATGTAGAGAATATTACCAGCTCAGGAAATAAATAATTGCTCAATGTTGTTACGTTGTCGTCTTAGATTGATCGTCTGAATGTGCGGAACTCAGATATCATGTTGGCATGTCAGTCAGACATGGAATGTCAGCTGAGTGTCTCTTACACATGTAAATGGTTTGACATGTGCTTTGACTAAATGATTCCACAAATATTCGTCTAGACAAGCAAGCAAAGTTTCACAATACAAAGTATGTAAGCACGAGACATCAAGAAAGAGGCCAGTATTGTCACAGGAATAATTCCCTTGAAAACTGCTTTGAAATCAAATAACCGCAGAATTCGTTACACTTTGATGCCGTAGATTTGAAATTCGAACATTTAACGAGGGGATATTACAAGTAGGCCTCGAGTTTTCCTTCGTCTTTCATCACATGTGCCGCTAACTACGTTAATTCCACATAGGACTCCGGTTACTATGTCTAGCAGATGTGACACAGGCGTAATGAATTACAGAAATCCGATTTTTCGCTTCGTTAATGTCAATAGGTTTTCAAGCTCAATTAAAACAAGCTGAGAGCAAATCAAAGCAATCTCGAAAACTGAAACAATCTGAATAATTTTCAAAAATCTCGAAGTAAATTAAGACTATCTAAGAGCAATTTAACAATATCTCGAGGTCAAAATTAAGATAATCTAAGAGTTATTTAACAATATGTCGAGACAAATTAAGATAATCTCAGAGTAATTTAGCAATATCTCGAGGAAAATTAAGATACATGTAATCTTAGAGCACCCTAAAAAGATCTTAAATAAAGATTTCTTTTAGATAACGTGAAGAGATTTCGTCAGCAAATTAAAACAATCTCGAAGTGAGTAGAAAGAATTTCAGTGGACTCAAAGATTTGACTTCCAAGCTTCACAATTTTCAGACCGTGTTGTACCCATTGGAAATTGACCATGTTAACTTCTAATATTTGATGTAGTTACCCAAGAGAATGAACCACTTCAGCCGTTGATGAAATACTTTTGTGTCGCAATTATTACATAATTAGCAATTGAATTACTACTACAGTATCATAAAATTCCGTTCTTGTTTTCGGATTCTTTCACCAACCTACGGGCTATTAAACAGGAGACAAAAGCAGCTACTGCTCAATGCCAGTCGCGTAGCCAGGATTTCATTTCCGGGTGAACAATAAATGTGGCTTAATTAATCTAAGACTATACTTAATAATTTCGTAAATCAGAAAAAGCCCTAATATTCACACGGCAAGGTTTCTATCCTTCTTCATCATCAAGCCTGCTCACTTCATTTTGTTGACACTAACTTTATTACTGAAAGTGTAGATCGAACAAGGTAAACGGGTTGTTGAAGAATCGAGGATTGAAGGAAGATGCCGTAGCATCAAAATTTTACAATTTACTATCATCTCTTTCCTTCGAAGCTCCAACTTCAAGGCCAACTACATGCGCAACTTCCGTGAAACGACAAGGCAAAAAAAACAGGAGGACTCAAGAATCTACAAAGGCTATAGGAAAAGGTTTAACGCCTAAGAGTGCAAACCATCGGGATTCATTGCCGTTCGTGATTCTGAATCAAATAGTGCGGATTATTGCATTCTCATTGATACTTCGGAAATTCCTAAAGCAAGAGCTTCAGTGAGAGTCAACTCTGATAAGTGTTTTGTTGTATCTTGTTTCGGTGTTCAATTTGATGTAGGCCAGAGTAATTGCAAGATTATGTATTCAAGCAGTGGCGTCTTCTCCGTACCTACGAGGCCTTCGGCGCATCCTCAAAAATAATTATTCAACAATTTGAAAAATTGAATTGTGTCATCATTCATTTGAATTCGATAGCTTCTCGTGATAGCTGTGCACAGCTTTCCGTCTCAAAGTCGGACGCTCAACCTCATTGAATTATTCAACTTAACTCGCATTGGACGCGGGTTTCTACCTTTTTTACCCACCCTCGTCGCAAAAATAATGTCTGTCTTGGAGATGCCCAAATGATTGAATACTGATTCAAGAACCTCAGATTCGTCTTCCCCATCATCATCAGCGCTTTGCCGTCCACTATCAGCACTCTCTTCAATGCCGAAAATCATCATGTTATTTCTTTTTTCCATCTGTTCCTGATTTTCTTTTGGCGCCTGACAAACGATGGAACCGAAATCGAACGCAGACTTAGTATTCAATTGGTCGCGTAAACTCTTTAATTCCTTTTCCATGGAGTAAAATCTGTTCAGAGGATCTCTTATATTTATCCCCTTGCAATCATTGCATGAGTAAGTTAAGTTATCCGATGAAAGTAGGGCTTTTCCAACGGACGCCGTAATATTGCTGCATTCTTTCTTTAAATGAAACGATTTTGAACAAAAGTTACACGCAATTTCTTCGGTGTCTATTGGACAAGAGCAGGAATGGCACTGTGGGATGAGAGTTGCATAACTGGCTTTCCTTGAATTCAACATGGCAAAAAAATTTCCAGCAGTTGGATTTGAACACTACCTTACCAGATTGCAAAGCAGCTGCAATAGCCAACAGGCCAGTACCACACAGGGTTCTGTAACAACGTAAGACCAGTCTTATGGCAAGAAAATAAGAATTAATTGACGTGCGGGACCGATTTCCGTGACGTCAAAAATTCTACACGCTTCATGCATCAGCCAACCTGCCTGAACAAGTGAACAATTCTCAGCGACAGCGACGAATAATGAATGATATATCCAAATATCCCAAAATTTACGCAGAAAGGATTATTTCCATTATCACAATAGCACAGACCAACAATAATGGAACAAAAATGTTTGATGATATCATTTTATATCATTTTTCAAAAATAAAATGATATAAAAAGAATTATCGAAGGATTGAGCCTTTGTCTCCGACGTGCTAATGCGTGAGCAAAGCTCCTTCGCTTGGGGATATTTGTTGGAGCTGAAGATCTTAAAGATTCAGGACTTCCATTATTGCTCATTATCCTGTTATTGTTTAGGCCTGTGTTTGCCATTAGTTTTCTACGTGCAGCAGCTTGAGGTCTTTTGTTCTCTTTTGTTAGCGTTACGTCTTTTTTTCTCCTATAATTTCAGATATTATTTTGTTTGTAATAATCAGTCTGTTGCATAACACGTATAGGTACGCACTTTATTTTGACAAACAATTGATTGTATCATAAGTTGTTGTATAACATTTGTTGTCATGATGAAACCGAAACTCTCTCTTCACAACATTTCTAAATACGAGTATGTTCAGTGAAAATGGATTATTTTTTCGGCATCAATCATCTCTTCTATGTTTTGACTTAAGTATTTTTCCGCAAATTCACTATCAGCCATGTCAGCTGATCAGCTTGACTTTTATACCAAATAATCGTATGTTGTTGAGTTCTGCATTGTACAGGTATGCTATGTGTACAGGTACATATACCACATTATATCGGTCTAACATTGCCGGATCAAGTTCCTCACTGATATCTTGTCACTCCCCAGTTCCACAGCATTGTCTCTCAAGATCGGAAGAAGCGCCGGTAATATAAAATATCTATTTGAATCATTTATTTTTAAAGTTGTTTAGAAATGGTCAGCAACAAAGAAATCTAGGCTTAAAGTTAGAATTCCACTTTTTTAAAAAAATGATCGGTTGCAAATTGATGGTAGATGCCTTTGATAAGCGATGATAAGTTTTGATCAGTTATCGCATGAAATGGTCTTCAGACAATGTTGTGTGTATGTTTGATTGTGATAGGATAGTAAAGCCATGCGGAATACAACCGCAACAGAGATTTTTGCAGAGAAATATCACCAAATTACGTTACTTTACTTTTTTAGTGTGCTACTGTTTTAACTCTTAAGATACGCAGGGTGCTCAGTCTGAACACCTTAAAATTCGAAGCTTTTGATCCAACCAAGAAAACGTGGGAACGGATCATTTTGATCAATTGTGGTTTGGCAATTGTTTTTATAGCCTGCGTTGAGCCATTGATGAAGCACTGAACTCTACTCTTTCTAAAATGTGTTGGTTACAATAACTTCTTTACTTAACTCAGTAGTAGTAATGATTGCAAAAAATTCATAATCCAAAATCATTAAGAGTTAATCACAGAATTAAATATTTTGTTTATCTGCTTCGGTTTGCTAGAAGTGTGATTAATACGAAATCGACGGCACATCGAGGAACCTATTAAGTGGGCAAGAAGGAATTCCTAATACCTTACAGAGACAGGAAAAAAAGTCGTGCGTCGCTTGCGGATTAATGTGAGTTCCAGCAAAGTGCTTCGATTGCCACAATTTATTCAGTTTCGACGAATTCAGATCATTGCGCACAAGTTTTCTCCATAATATTCGTCCTTCCGATCATTATTGAAAAAAGTAGCAGGCGTACGAAAATTAGTTCACTTGATGATTTCACATCCTCTCCTCGGCATTTCTCACTGTATAGTGCATACACTGAATCGAATGTTAGATAAGACAGGGATGTGTGTTTCGGTGTGTGCGAAGTGATATCACAGCACGCACGCATCTCTCACTGGCTCTGGTGTCCTCTGCTGACAGCTTATTGTTTGCCATTTCCGATAGCAGGCGATACACGAATTATCCATTCGAGAAGGAGCAAGTTGTCTAATTCTGCGATGTGCCATTTCGATATTAAGGTTGGATATGATTCTGCACCGAGATAGATTGCTTTATCAGCGCTGGTTGGTCGGGAGATGACATTTTTTAAAACTGATGGTCACGAATTTTAAAACTGATGGTGATTCAAATTGAATCCTGAATTCTGACGAACTAGATAGAACATTGACACCGCGTTGAACATTTACAGTCATTAAATTTAGATCGTGAGGGGTCGAACGATGCGAGTAATATTTCAATTTGAAGAACTTATCACGGAGAAACATTGAGTCAAAATATGTAGTGTTTACTTGGCAGATGTTCAGTCTGCAATGTGACAACGGTAGCGCGTGTGTCCCTTAATACAACTTTCCTTACGCATTGCGCGCGCTTGGCCAATCACGTAAGCCAAAGGGAGACGGATATTCCCGTCTTCCTCTACCATCGCATACAATGACTTAGATAGAATCGCGTCACTTCTGAAGTAAAAGCGACAGACGTATCCATCTCTGGTAAAGCCGATAGATCGAATGTGAATTTAAGAAAGCAATTCAATTGGCGATCATCATCCTTTTGCAGGTGCTTTAAAATCGGTAAAATTGTGCATATATCTTCATTCACATATCATTCCTTCGTCGTTGTCTTCATTTTTTTTCATTTCATTAAAGCGTGTTGCTTTTGAGCTGCAAAGTTTGAGCACTATGAGATAAAAAGTCGACGATAAACGCAGACGAGGACGGCTTCCATGATGATCAACACTCAAATACTGGACTGCTGCATGAGACGGGAGTGCACTAATCACGAAAATCAATTCTTGACTGCATTGGTAGCCACTATAAATGCTCTAATAATGGTGTCACATGGGAGTAGTGAGGCGTACGGCAGGCGAATCTTGCTGCTTTTAGAATGTTTTGCACAAGACGAATCTGGCATCAGGGGCGTCCATGTAACAACAAGATGTCATAATTCATGCGCTAAATCACAAGGGATTGCACAAGATTCTTTAATAAAGAAAATGATAGCGAATGTAGAAATCTTAGAGACGAGAAACAAGGCGAATCGGTTTTTCAGACATATATCTTGGATGTATAGTCGGAATCGAAGAAAAAGTTAAACCGTGCAATGTCTATACTGGAGATAACATGATGTCATCAAGACGAAATGCACCATTGAGATTCACTTTGAGACGTTTCCCAGGGTGAGTAAAAAGTAACGCCCGATTTCAGCTACCTGATTTAATATGCAAATACTCTTATCTCTTATCTCTCATATCTTTTATCGCATATCCCCGGTGAAATCATGAAATTTTTGAGTTCAAAGTAAGAAGGTCTACTTTAATAAAATTTATTTTCAGAAAGATGAAAAGATTGTCTACTAAAAGTGTTCAAACTGTTCGCCGTTGTGCTCGATACACAGTTCCAGTCGAGTAACAACACTTCGGCACACTTTCTCGCACATTTCAATACTAATTGTTCTCATCTGGTTGGTAATGACATCTCGAAGTTCAGGTAGTGTACGAGGCCTCCTTGAATAAACGAGATCTTTTAAAACTCCCCACATGAAAAAATCCATGGGAGTTAAATCAGGTAAATGTAAAAAGTAATGCCCGATCTTTGCACAGTAATCTGACTTGAGAGTCAGTGACAAATGTTGAATTGGAAATCGACCCTGCGCGTGCAAATTTTAGGCTCTCTAGGTGCAAGCACGCGTGTGTGTCTTCCAATCGATTCTTCAATGTGAACAGCGTTCGGTCAGACTTTCTCTTCAGCTATAAAATTGATATGGTTAAGAACGAAATTTTATTGTCGCTTTTCCTTGCCTTGCTATAATGGCTGTGCGACTTACTACAGAGCAACGAGTAGCTGCTGTGAAATTTTTCTACTTGTCTAATGAAAATGCTGCCGAAGCAAGCAGACGACTCAGTCAAGAATTTAACATTCCTCTTGTGCAAGGTCGCAACCTCAGATCCATCGTCAATAAATTTGAACTTACTGGTTCTGTGGAAGACGCGCATCGTTCAGGAAGGCCCATCTCTGCAACCTCAGACGAAAAACACGATCAACTGCTTGCAAGTCTTCAACGCAGCCCTCAGAAGTCCACTAGGAGATTATCTTTAGAGTTAGGAATATGTCAAAAAAGTGTCGTGAACTTACTAAGAAAGAACGGATTCCGACCATACAAGCCCCGATTGGTTCACGCCCTCTACGACGGAGATGCAGACAGACGCCTTCAGTATGCTGAAGGTTTCCTCACCCTTTTACGACAGGACGAATCTCTTCTCGACCGGATATGGTGGTCCGATGAGGCCACTTTTAAACTAAATGGCCATATCAACAAGCACAATTGTGTGTATTGGGCGACAGACAATCCTTATATGACGATTGAGCAGGAGGTAAATCTGCCAGGAGTAACTGTTTGGGCAGCCATATCTTCCCGAGGAATTATCGGACCATTCTTCTTTGACCATGCTGTGAATGGAAGTAACTACCTGGACATGTTAAAAGAACAATTCCATCCTTTAGTGCAAGATCAACAATTTTACTTCCAACAGGATGGCGCCCAGCGCACTATGCTACACGTGTTCGTGAATGGTTAGACAACAACTTCACAGGAAAATGGATAGGACGACGAGGCCCTATTGAATTCCCAGCCAGATCACCTGATTTAACTCCCATGGATTTTTTCATGTGGGGAGTTTTAAAAGATCTCGTTTATTCAAGGAGGCCTCGTACACTACCTGAACTTCGAGATGTCATTACCAACCAGATGAGAACAATTAGTATTGAAATGTGCGAGAAAGTGTGCCGAAGTGTTGTTACTCGACTGGAACTGTGTATCGAGCACAACGGCGAACAGTTTGAACACTTTTAGTAGACAATCTTTTCATCTTTCTGAAAATAAATTTTATTAAAGTAGACCTTCTTACTTTGCACTCAAAAATTTCATGATTTCACCGGGGATATGCGATAAAAGATAAGAGTATTTGCATATTAAATCAGGTAGCTGAAATCGGGCGTTACTTTTTACTCACCCTGTATAACTGAGAACAATGATATGATAGATCAAGACATTGCACAACTTGGTATTGATGAAAACCTCTGACTGAGCTTGAACCATAAAAAACGTCGTCGTGACTATCAAACTGGCAGGAATGCACAAGTTTAATCTGATCAGCAATATAGAGTATGAATAAAAGGAGGGCCCATTGTTGAACCCTGTGGCATACCGACCGCACAAGGTCCGTGTGGCGCACAAGGTCCCGAGGGCGTCCACCGCTATTGGCAGGAATGAGACCCCTCCCCGTGTGACTCACAAGGTCCCGAGGGCCTCCACCGCCATTGGTAGGAATGAAGCCCCTCCCGTGGCGGCGCACGAGTTCCCGAGGGCCTTGTAACAAGAGCACGCTAGTGTTCTACAGCAAGACATGCATTGAAAGCATGACAATACAGGCGGCGCAATGAACGCCCAAGTGAACACTGTTTGACCGTCCAGTCATCGACACAAGCATTACATGAAATTTCCCCTTGATTATAAAAAATAAATCACATATATAATATAAAACAGTGTCAGGGAAAGTCAGCCGCATCAAATCTCCAGGGTTGAACACGAACTCGATTGCTTCGACGAACTTCTGAGACATCAGCAGATTGGGCCGAGTTCTGGTCCTCTTCGTTTCTTTCTTCCTCCTCCGACTGGCCGTCACTGTCGCTGTCCTCAGGATTCACGACTCGAAGATCCTCAAAATGCCGATGGATACCATCCACTTCGATGCCACCTACGGGAGTAACTTGTGCAACGGTTCCGCGTTTCCATTGTGTTGTACAACGAGCCTTTGCTGGTTTGAAATAGACGGCATCTCCAACATTATACGAAGCATTGGTCTCAACATGCCGCGTTTCGATCTGTATCTTCGGAAAACGCCAATCGTACCGATATATTGCTCTAGACGGTATCAACGCTGCATCCAATGACTGCCGAGGTGAGTAGTTGTATCAGAATACGATATCCAGAATATTACCTCTGCACCGAGCAGCCGATCGTTTAGTGGTTCTGTGATGTCGTTCGATGATGCCGTTGCAGTTCGGCCGGTAAGCGCATCTACAGGTACATCACCTTCACGCCCCATCGATTACATGTGTCCACAAATACTTGAGATTTGAATGACGCCGCGTTGTCTAACAGAATCTCGATCGGAGGTCCTTTTTCTCTGAATACTTCTTCGACTTCAGCACAAATGCCACCCACCGACTCATCGCTGATCAGTTTCCATATGGCATAACGACTAGGGCCGTAATCAATCATGGTGAGATAGCATTTGCCGTCATGGTGCGTAGTATCACAGGCGAGCTTCATCCAATTTTCCTCCACATTTAATTTGCCTGGATTGAACTTGACAGGGGCTGGATCAATGGATTGGCATCTATGATGGAAGCAACTATCCTCCTCACTTCGTGTTGAGTGAAGTTCATTCCTGGTAGACTTTCATTGGCGATGAAAGTAGTCTTCTCGATATTTTCTCGATTTTTCTCGAATTTTCTTGCTTCTATCGTCCTCACAGGTTATTGCAGTAGCAACTGGGAAGTGGTGATTCATCAACCACTCTTTGAGTACCCGGGTGAGATGGTCGGCCTTATTTTCAACAGACTTCACCAGCTTGGGATGAATGCGAAGCTGATACTCGGAGATAGTGTCCCGCATGATATTGAGTCTGCGACGGACCAACAGCTCATTTAGACCATGAACTTGAGATCGGCTCTTCTCTGAGATTGCCGCACTGAGCCAAGAATAAACTGAGGCAGAATCAACACATAACTCGAACTCCGTCAAAGACCAATCGATTCCATTCTTAACCCTTTTAACACGGCTTCGAGTTCTGCATGATGTGTGCAACGTCATTTATCTGTCTGAAACCCTTCCGTGTGGCTCACAAGGTCCCAAGGGCGTCCACCCGAGGAGAGGAAGAGGAAGGGGAGGAGAGGAAGAGGAAGGGGAGGAGAAGAAAGAGGAAGTAGAGGAGGAGAAGAAAGAGGAAGAGGTGGTAGCGGTCACGTGACTCGGATCAGCGTGCCAACTTTAGTGTCGTCACTCGTGCACGATCGAGTATCATGTTGTCAGTGTTGGGTGCTCTGTACATCAGGTTCCACCACAGAATTTGACAGGTCGTCTCTTCTTCCGTTTGACTAGAAAGGGAAGCATTGGAACATGTAAAGTAAATGAAATGGCACAATCTGCTTACATAATACCATTGCAATCGAACAATGAGCAGCCAGTTCACCATTAAACACGCCAAATTGTGCGAAGTTTCAGTGACTGTTATCAACCGGATCACACAGCAAAGAGACACACACGATATCAAGTTCTACAGAGAAGTTTGTGAACGATTTTTCATGCGCCTGCTAACTTTTTTAAAATGATCAGAGGATCCCAAATTATTGACAAAACGTTTGCGCAATGATCTGAATTCTTCGAATCTGAAGGAGTCGTGGCGATCGGAGCATTTTGAAGGAATTCAGAGCAATCCGCAAGCGGCGTAAAACTATTTTTCCTATCTCTGCAAGGTATTAAGAAATTCTTTTTGACCACTTAATAAGTTCCTGCATATGCCATCTGTTTGAATCAGTTTGCACTTCTAGCAAAGTGATGCGCTTAAACAATCTAATTCTTTGTGTTCCATAAGCCAATTCTGTGTAGTCAAAGATTTTGTATTGCAGTTGGCTCTGTCATGGTAATTTGAATTGCGATCGATGCTACACCACAATTTAGCCATGTCCAGAAAATTGTCGTTTCTGGGTCAGCCTTGAAAAGTTAACTCGTTTTGTCTAACTTTGGCTTCAATGAATGACTTCGATGCAATTGGCCTTACATTTTCCTTTCAAAGGAATGTTAGTATGAGACATAGTGCCGGGTATTTAGCTATATTTTGCCTTTAGCAAAAACAATAGAAATTCACTGTGATCTGACTAAAAGGAAAAAGGATTAAAAAAAAACAGGAAATCGACATCAGGATTTATCTTGACTCTTCTTAACCAAAATCTTGAAAATATTTATAGTCAAGACATTTACAAAATTATTTGTGATGCCCATAGCTTCGCCTCATGTCATTTCAAGATCTCATAAACTCTTATGTGAATTTGTTGAACAATTTTGTTGTTTCCTCTAAACTAGAGAATTTTCATTTCAGTTAATATCATGGCAATTCGTAGACGAATCCATCAACATGACAGGCGAACTTTCGATTCAAATTCAAAGGTGATCTATTTTGCTCTCAGATTATCAATGATGGAGACAGTGCGTACAAAGCTGCCATAATAGCATGGAGGAAGGAGCTCCTGGAGTGCTCATTTTTTCCTACTTTTCATTTCACTGTTCTCTAACCGTCTACCGAAATTCTGCATTCTGCTGAAAAAATATGATTTAAGTGAAATCGGCAACAATATTTTATACTGTAGATTGTGTCTAGACTGTTTCCATGGGATTTGTACAGAATTTCCACAAGAAGCTTACGCAGGACTTTACCAGAATATAATATGACAAATTTTGAGTAAAACAGAGGCTTTCATAGTCTTTTAGTTTCCAACAAATTTTAATCTTCCTTAGTCCAAAATTTTTCAGGGCGATGACCGATTGAGTCCCACATTGCATTTTTTGATATTTTCTTAACTGTGCAAAATAAGGTTAACAAGAAAGAACAGACAGGAAGAAAAATATTTAATAATTAGTCAATACAGCGAGCGGCATATGACAGGGTGTGCATCAAGAGAAATAAAGCAACTCAAAAGTTTCGCAACATAAATCGAGCAACTCTAGGAATACCTGCTGAAAAATTTCAGGTAGTAAAGGGTTGCATAGTATCAATAGCATTTACATTAAATGACCTGACAGGAAGAAAAAAGGAGAAGAAATAGGATGTGAATTAAAAATCTGATTGGAATAACAAAGTCAATGAAAGAGGAAATCTTTATATAGAACATATTATCTTATATTTATGAAAACATAAATATTAGAGTAACAAGGGAGAACAAAACCTTACGAAGTGCAAAAACGACGAACTCAAGAGTGCACGCTCCAAAATTCTCCCATCAGAAACAACAAAATGTGTTTCCAAAGGAGTGTAGTATATCAAATTACATGTGACAAGTGCAAGCAATTTTATATTGGCATCACCATTAGACATTTCCACATCCGCTGTCATGAACACACCAGCAACATCAATTCATCGGTATTCAAACACCTGCATCTCTAGGACAAGAATAACAACAGTTTTGTCATTTGATAATGATTCATCCAACCTTCGTTTGAGAGAAGCCTATTACATCAACAAGTTAAAACCAAACATCAACTCAAGACACGAACTTGGCAGTTATCGAGATTTCCTCTTTCATTGACTTTGTTATTCCAATCAGATTTTTAATTCACATCCTGTTTCTTCCCTTTTTCTTCCTGTCAGGCAATTTAATGTAAATGCTATTGGTACTATGTAGCCCTTTACTACCTGCCACATGGCTCCTTCTCTTCTCTTGCCATAGTTTTGTGTATTTTGTATATCTTTTTTTATATACCTCTTGATGTGAATTTCAAATTTTATTCTGTAAATCATTATTCACTTGCTACCTGATGATAGCTTCGGATAGTAGCAGAAATATATTGCACTAATTAGCAATTATAGATGAATTCTACCTATTTACTTGGCTCTTTCCAATCTCTGAAAAATAAAATGTCTATTCAAGGAATATTCCCAATAGTATCTGCCACAGATTATACTGGCTGCGAACGCCGCTTTACAAACACTGAAGACACAAAAAAACTTGCAACTGGAAATCATGTGCAAATTATGTAAATGCAATAGAAGTAATTATACTAGAACCACCCCTATAGTCGTGGATGCCGTAGGACGGATCGCCTTTAATGAGAAATGGTATATTGCTGTGAAACTCCATCGTTGTGGATGATAAATCAGTGCGAGTGGCGAGGGGGCTCCTAGTCTCCCCCGCCAAATCCCCCTCTCTCTCTCTCTCCCCTAGTACACGATGGTTTTAACTTCGCTGCAATATTCGCTATAGCTACACGAGCAATAATCAGTTAATACAAATATTAGTGAAATGCAACTTGATGCGAATTACTTTGAAATATTGTTCTTGGAAAACATGTTTCTCAATGGTTTTTGATTGCTAAGTAATTGTTCCAGACATTGTTTGTTATTCGCAGATGAAAGTGTTTTGAGTGATGTTTTCCTTTCTAATGCATGAACCAGTGCGCCATCTTTAAAGGAATGGCTCAAATTTTACCTTTAGAAATACATTGAGATGAGTTCAGGACAATCTGTGGCGCCGAATTGTTCAATGTGAAATACGAACTTGTACTTAGACAAAAGTTTATTTATTATATGTAGACATCAGTCTAAACCGATCAGTTCATTCAAAACGTCAGAGATAATACACTTCTCCACTCTCGAGCGACCAAGTTTAATCACATCCCCCTGCGAGTTTTATGATGGTCGTTTATGAAAGATAGTCAATTTGAATCAGTCTATGGCCTTTTCTTTTCGTCAAATCGCATTTAAGTGAGCAAAGAGAAAGCGATTTTTAACATGAAAATAAGGACAGCTCCCATGAACTCTCGACTTAAAATCAATGCGGAGTTTTCAAGGTCTACAGCGCTATTTAAGCCGACTGTTGTGATTCGTGTCCGATGACCTCACTGAAATGCGGTGCAAATTTAGGAATTTCACTGTTTTTTGTGTTCTAGTGTCATTGTGTTTGCTCCTACCACACATAATTTGTGGCAATTACTCAGTCCTTCTGTAGATTATACAATTACATAGAAATATTCCCGGTGGCTTTTCCAGGTCAAATTGCTCTTCAATAAAGTTCATATCTTCTTTCTCATGCACGGCTACAGGTATATGCCTGTACAAGCTCTCGACTGTTTCTATGGATACCACAATGAAGGAGATGCATCGATCATGCATGAGAGTGATGACTCATTCTGATTCACACAATGCATTTATGATGATATCAGTGTTATACTTTGTCCTCAGTTGTAAGTAAAGTAGGAACTTTGTAAATCACATTGAATGCTATATTTCAAAATTGATCTGTTCATAATAAACAAATAATACCATAGAAATTCCTATGATACATACAATATCTATGATTATACACTGTAAACTGTCACCTCCTAAAATCGAAGAAATCTGCATCCTAAAGCCCGACACACTAGAATTTTAGGAGGTTGCGTGAAATAGAATGTTGACATACTAAAGAGAACAATAACACTAGTGCGCTAGCCTCCTAAAACGCTTTGCTTTAGGATTTTTTTATTAGTTACGAATAGTGTCTCGCTTCAGTGTGTGATTTAGGAGGTGCTGGTTTAGAGTGTAGAAATAATAATGCCTATGATTCCATCTGATTATGAATATACACAGTTAATTGCTTTCGACGAGACACTTTCTATAGCTATGTACAGGTAAAAATGCACAGTTCCTTTAGTTTTTGCAGTATTTATATATTTTTTTTTTATTATTATATTTATTTATTTATATTTATTTATTTATATTTATTTATATATTTATATTGCAATATTTACAGTATTTTTCTTCTCGGACGTTTCGGGCCTCGACCGACGATTAAGAGGCTACGTTGATGAAGGGTTAAAAACTAAAGGTAGAATGAATTTTTACCTGTAGCTGCATAACTATGAATATACCTCTTATATATCAAATCTTTTCAATATAATACATAAAAACTGTGTTCTGAGTTCCAAAGAACTCTTTTATGCTGTAGTTAACACAAATGATGAAAATGCTATTTTCCTCTAAAATTTCCGACGCCGGGATTATGTACGAGATTGTTTGTATGGCGATGAAAGGGTTAGACCGCTTTGCCTGTAATTTTAGAATGATCATGATGCGCATTTGTTCAACAGACATATTCAGAAAGAAACAGACCATCTCATGGGAGGGGAGACGCCCCTTGTCTGCCCCTGCAGAGCGTTGCACACCCACAGAGCTGCCACACTCGCTGTTTGAGGGATAATCTTCCTTGCATTGTTGTGTCCGTTTCCACGCAATATTTCGAGTAACTCTTCCGGGATGATTTTCTCAAATTCACCGTTTGTTTACCAACAACTGTTTCAGAGGCAATTTCACTTCAATTGAAATAATCTAGAGCTTCAGTCTCTTCCTGTTTTCAGCCATCGTTCATTGTAATTCTCAAAATTCAACGTTTGCGCTTGACAATTTAGTCCCTGATAATTTCAGAGAGTCAATTAACAGATAATTAGCCAGCAGGAATACGGCTGTGATTCGTATTGGAGAGGAAACAGGATGATTGGGAGATATTGACCGATAATTCCTGAGAGGTGAAATTCACATTCCTAATCACAACTTGAGATTGATTACTGAGAAGCTAAAAATTCATCATTGCCAGCAATTGGCGTCTTACTTTCTTATAAGATCTTTTTATCTACTGTTCAATTTAATTTCGAGCAATCTGAAGAAAAATCGTCAAGGAAAGGACGAAGATTTGCCTCTAATTTTCCAATCGCGTGAGAAAAGGCAGGAATTGTGTGAAGTTTTGAGAAAACAGCGGTCCTTATAGAAAGAAATTTGATGAAGGTTTTCATGTATTTCGGAGAAATGTTTATAACGGCAAGTTATAGGTCAGGAAATTCATCAAATTCGAGTTTACATTCATTTTTGCAATTTCACGTGGCAAACTGCGATTCCCGGAGGCATTTCCACAATCAGCTGAATAGGCCTTTGTGGGTAGTTAACTCCTCAACGTCTTCTTTTTTCTATGGAGCCTTTGAATGCCAGCCAATTACCACAATTCTTCAGATGCGCAGAGAGATGCGTACCCAGTATCTTCTACCCACATGCACAATTTCATCATCAAAGATCAACAGGGAACTCTGTCTGATGAGTCCTCTTAAGGACTACTAGTCCGGGAGCTAGCGCGAAGTTGTGCAGGGAACGAGGTAGTACATAAAACTTTCACATAGTATAGTACACCTCTAACCTACTGCAAAACTTCGCGTCTGCCGGATCAGATCATTTGCTTTTCAGAAATAGAGAGGATAACACAATCCTATGTATTTCCAGTGGTAAAATTGTGACATTTAAGGTGTTGACTCCATTTTTTCGAGTTTTTGCTCATAAAAGTTACACAAATTGGTATTTTGTTGAACTGGTTATTATAGAAATCATCTACAGATCATGATCTTTCAAATGAGTTATCATTCAGTGACAGAGGATGAAGTAAAGTGTACAAACAGACACTTTTCGTTAAAGTATATCAACAATTTCCTGAAATTTCTATGTTAAAATTTGCAGTTACACCAACGACACATCACACCCTCCTTCGCAGACGCGAAGTTTTGCAGTAGGTGAGAGGTGTACTATGGTATGTGAAAGTTTTATGTACTACCTCGTTCCCTGCACAACTTCACGCTAGCTCCCGGACTATACCTAAATTTCTATGATTATGCAAAATTCTAAATTGTTTTGAAATGTTATACATCATTTGAAATCTGATTTGATTCTGTAATTCTTGAATAACAGCCGCTTGTGTAGAGCACGAATGATAGTTCGGCTATTTTTCCAACGTATAGCTAAGCGTTAGTGAATGAATTGTTTTGTTTTGTCTGCAGGGTGCGGCAGTAGGGGGAGGGGTGGGCAAGAGGGGTTATGTCTTGGGCCCTCCTAAGGATTGGAGTAATCCAAAATTGATGCACTGAATTCTTCATTTTGTTCAGGTGGATTCATCAGAGGTGAATTGGCACCAATGTGGATCCAGTGAGGTGCGGTGATGCTTTCCTCTACCAGAGATTTGCATTCGAGTTTTCCTCGATGGTTGCTGTAGAAGATGATACAAAAGGCGGAACAGCCTGTTGTGCAGCTCTTCAGTTTGTTCATCTAAATATTTTGTGCCACAATCACGAAACGGTGCAACGGCCGCGGAAGAAGAGCTCCGCATTTCGAGATCTATGGCTCATGAAAGATTGGTTCAATTATTATTTGTACACGTAGGATACATTCACTTCTGAAGTTTCCTACACACGCTCAAAATTGCATTGAAATACTCACTAGAATGTTCTCTCCGCTTCCGGGAGACCTGTGTTCAACATTAAGTAGGCTCAAACGAACACTTTATAAAAACACAGCACGAAGGAATGAGAGTGGAATAAATGTATCTCGGCCACATGGAAGGGAGGAGTGCCGCCTAATGATCGTCCGAGCATAGACAAAGTTCATTCACATTTCTTTACATTTGTTGAAATCAATTCTGTATGGAGCCGTTTTTAGATACTTCTGGTTGGCTTGCATTGTAGTCCTGATAAAATAATCCACTTACGGTAGATATACCCATAATTGTGTGGAAGAATGTTCTATTTACATCATGGCATCGTTAATACAATATCAAAATGTATCTTATTATCATTGGTACACTGTAAATCGCTGGATACGAAAATTACATACAAACATATACCAAAATTGCATACAATTTGAAACTAACATCTGATACGAGATTCTGGTATGTTTTTCATTCCACATCTCACTTACTTCAGTATGTGATTGGTATGTAGCGATACGAACTATTCTATCTGTGATTGGCTGTTTTACACTGAAATACGAATTGTTGGTATGTTTTATATACGAGACCCGATGGAAATTCATCCTTATTCGTATGACTCTGGTATCCATTTGGTATGTGCAGCTTTAAGTCACATAGCAAAAAAATGTATGTATTACATACTACTGTCAAATAACTTTTTTCGGTAATACAGGTGGTGAATATTTTATGTTTGATAGAGTGATATTTGAGTACATTAGATTTATTGTGAATTTTAAGCTCCACGACTATGCGGTCGATGCTACTTGTCTAGCAACATTAACAGGAAGTTTATTTAATTCTACTTTATGACCGAAGTCGATAAACATCATTTCATTTAAACGATATCTTCACTGAAATCATGTTGACTAATATATCTCAAACATGACTATTTTTGCGATCATGAATTATAATGTGTTTTTATTTCGGATTGATAATATGTTTAATTTCAAAATTACATAATGCATAATTGCTGATGGTTGAAATCTTATTGATTATTCATGAAATGCCATAGACTTGCGTGTATTAAAATCGAATTCAGTATTGAAAGAATGACCCTTGAATGTCATTATCTCACTACTTGCAGAACAGTAGCAACATTAGTGTGATCTTTATTGACAAAAGTCCTGAAATCAAGATACTTTGGACATGAATGATGCTTTCTTTTAACATTGTGGTGGTATGGCTTTAGTATGTAACATACGAAAAGCATACAAATATATACCATGAGAATACAGAAATATACCAAAAAAAATTTTCGTACGCATCCTTCGTATGTGATTGGTATTGAGCGATTTACAGTGTAGGGCGTCTGAATATGAAGTTCGGTTCTTTGAATTATCGATTTTTCTACTCCCTCATTTGAAACTCTGGCGCGCCCATGATTGTGTGTCAACTCCTCAAACATCTTTTGAATTGATCCAATAGTTTCTCAGTGGACCTCTTCATACTTTATCATGTGTCGTCGCTTTCTTCAATTTCTCCTTTTCACTCGATTCTAACGTCGTCTTCTTTTTTACTCTTGCTTAATTATTGCCTTCTTTTCCAGTGATTTCTTTGACTACATATTAACGCCGTCTTCATTGTCGTCTTCCTTTTGCTCTTGCTTAATAATTGCCTTCTTTTCCAATGATTTCTTTGACTACGGACTAACGCCATCTTCATTGTCGTCTTCCTTTTACTATTGCTTAGTAATTGCCTTCTTTTCCAATGATTTCTTTGACTACAGATTAACGCCATCTTCATTGTCGTCTTCTTTTTTACTCTTGCTTAATAATTGCCTTCTTTTCCAATGATTTCTTTGACTACAGATTAACGCCGTCTTCATTGTCTTCTTCCTTTTACTCTTGCTTAATAATTGCCTTCTTTTCCAATGATTTCTTTGACTACGGACTAACGCCATCTTCATTGTCTTCTTCTTACTCTTGCTTAATAATTGCCTTCTTTTCCAATGATTTCTTTGACTACAGTTTAACGCCATCTTCATTGTCTTCTTCTTTTTACTCTTGCTTAATAATCGCCTTCTTTTCCAATGATTTCTTTGACTACAGATTAACGCCGTCTTCATTGTCTTCTTCTTTTTACTCTTGCTTAATAATCGCCTTCTTTTCCAATGATTTCTTTGACTACAGATTAACGCCGTCTTCATTGTCTTCTTCCGTTTACTCTTGCTTAATAATTGCCTTCTTTTCCAATGATTTCTTTGACTACAGACTAACGCCGTCTTCATTGTCTTCTTCCTTTTTACTCTTGCTTAATAATTGCCTTCTTTTCCAATGATTTCTTTGACTACAGATTAACGCCGTCTTCATTGTCTTCTTCTTTTTACTCTTGCTTAATAATTGCCTTCTTTTGCAATGATTTCTTTGACTACAGATTAACGCCGTCTTCATTGTCGTCTTCCTTTTACTCTTGCTTAATAATTGCCTTCTTTTCCAATGATTTCTTTGACTACAGATTAACGCCGTCTTCATTGTCTTCTTCCTTTTGCTCTTGTTTAATAATTGCCTTCTTTTCCAATGATTTCTTTGACTACAGATTAACGCCGTCTTCATTGTCTTCTTCCTTTTGCTCTTGTTTAATAATTGCCTTCTTTTCCAATGATTTCTTTGACTACAGATTAACGCCGTCTTCATTGTCTTCTTCTTTTTACTCTTGCTTAATAATTACCTTCTTTTCCAATGATTTCTTTGACTACAGATTAACGCCGTCTTCATTGTCTTCTTCCTTTTTACTCTTGCTTAATAATTGCCTTCTTTTCCAATGATTTCTTTGACTACAGATTAACGCCGTCTTCATTGTCTTCTTCCTTTTACTCTTGCTTAATAATTACCTTCTTTTCCAATGATTTCTTTGACTACGGACTAACGCCGTCTTCATTGTCTTCTTCCTTTTGCTCTTGTTTAATAATTGCCTTCTTTTCCAATGATTTCTTTGACTACAGATTAACGCCATCTTCATTGTCTTCTTCTTTTTGCTCTTGCTTAATAATCGCTTTCTTTTCCAATGATTTCTTTGACTACGGACTAACGCCGTCTTCATTGTCTTCTTCCTTTTGCTCTTGCTTAATAATTGCCTTCCTCTCCAATGATTTCTTTGACTACAGATTAACGCCATCTTCATTGTCTTCTTCTTTTTACTCTTGCTTAATAATTGCCTTCTTTTCCAATGATTTCTTTGACTACAGATTAACGCCATCTTCATTGTCTTCTTCTTTTTTCTCTTGCTTAATAATTGCCTTCTTTTCCAATGATTTCTTTGACTACAGATTAACGCCGTCTTCATTGTCTTCTTCTTTTTACTCTTGCTTAATAATTGCCTTCTTTTCCAATGATTTCTTTGACTACAGATTAACGCCATCTTCATTGTCTTCTTCCTTTTACTCTTGCTTAATAATTGCCTTCTTTTCCAATGATTTCTTTGACTACAGACTAACGCCGTCTTCATTGTCTTCTTCCTTTTACTATTGCTTAATAATTGCCTTCTTTTCCAATGATTTCTTTGACTACAGATTAACCCCATCTTCATTGTCTTCTTCTTTTTACTCTTGCTTAATAATTGCCTTCTTTTCCAATGATTTCTTTGACTACAGATTAACGCCGTCTTCATTGTCTTCTTCCTTTTTACTCTTGCTTAATAATCGCCTTCTTTTCCAATGATTTCTTTGACTACAGATTAACGCCCTCTTCATTGTCTTCTTCCTTTTACTCTTGCTTAATAATTGCCTTCTTTTCCAATGATTTCTTTGACTACAGATTAAAGCCTACTTCATTGTCGTCTTTCTTTTACTATTGCTTAATAATTGCCTTCTTTTCCAATGATTTCTTTGACTACAGATTAACGCCATCTTCATTGTCTTCTTCCTTTTACTCTTGCTTAATAATTGCCTTCTTTTCCAATGATTTCTTTGACTACAGATTAACGCCGTCCTCATTGTCTTCTTCCTTTTACTCTTGCTTAATAATCGCCTTCTTTTCCAATGATTTCTTTGACTACAGATTAAAGCCTACTTCATTGTCGTCTTCCTTTTACTATTGCTTAATAATTGCCTTCTTTTCCATTGATTTCTTTGACTACGGACTAACGCCGTCTTCATTGTCTTCTTCCTTTTACTCTTGCTTAATAATCGCCTTCTTTTCCAATGATTTCTTTGACTACAGATTAACGCCATCTTCATTGACTTCTTCCTTTTGCTCTTGCTTAATAATTGCCTTCTTTGCCAATGATTTCTTTGACTACGGACTAACGCCGTCTTCATTGTCTTCTTCTTTTTACTCTTGCTTAATAATTGCCTTCTTTTCCAATGATTTCTTTGACTACAGATTAACGCCGTCTTCATTGTCTTCTTCCTTTTACTCTTGCTTAATAATCGCCGTCTTTTCCAATGATTTCTTTGACTACAGATTAACGCCGTCTTCATTGTCTTCTTCTTCCTTTTACTCTTGCTTAATAATCGCCTTCTTTTCCAATGATTTCTTTGACTACGGACTAACGCCGTCTTCATTGTCTTCTTCTTTTTACTCTTGCTGAATAATTGCCTTCTTTTCCAATGATTTCTTTGACTACAGATTAACGCCGTCTTCATTGTCTTCTTCTTTTTACTCTTGCTTAATAATTGCCTTCTTTTCCAATGATTTCTTTGACTACAGATTAACGCCGTCTTCATTGTCTTCTTCCGTTTACTCTTGCTTAATAATCGCCGTCTTTTCCAATGATTTCTTTGACTACAGATTAACGCCCTCCTCATTGTCTTCTTCTTTTTACTCTTGCTTAATAATCGCCTTCTTTTCCAATGGTTTCTTTGACTACAGATTAACGCCGTGTTCATTGTCTTCTTCCTTTTGCTCTTGCTTAATAATTGCCTTCCTCTCCAATGATTTCTTTGACTACAGATTAACGCCGTCTTCATTGTCTTCTTCGTTTTGCTCTTGCTTAATAATTGCCTTCTTTTCCAATGATTTCTTTGACTACGGACTAACGCCGTCTTCATTGTCTTCTTCCTTTTACTCTTGCTTAATAATCGCCTTCTTTGCCAATGATTTCTTTGAGTACGGATTAACGCCGTCTTCATTGTCTTCTTCCTTTTACTATTGCTTAATAATTGCCTTCTTTTCCAATGATTTCTTTGACTACAGATTAACGCCTACTTCATTGTCTTCTTCCTTTTGCTCTTGCTTAATAATTGCCTTCTTTTCCAATGATTTCTTTGACTACAGACTAACGCCGTCTTCATTGTCTTCTTCCTTTTACTATTGCTTAATAATTGCCTTCTTTTCCAATGATTTCTTTGACTACAGATTAACCCCATCTTCATTGTCTTCTTCCTTTTACTCTTGCTTAATAATTGCCTTCTTTTCCAATGATTTCTTTGACTACAGATTAACGCCGTCTTCATTGTCTTCTTCCTTTTACTCTTGCTTAATAATCGCCTTCTTTTCCAATGATTTCTTTGACTACAGATTAACGCCGTCTTCATTGTCGTCTTCCTTTTTACTATTGCTTAATAATTGCCTTCTTTTCCAATGATTTCTTTGACTACAGATTAACGCCGTCTTCATTGTCTTCTTCTTTTTTCTCTTGCTAAATAATTGCCTTCTTTTCCATTGATTTCTTTGACTACAGATTAACGCCGTCTTCATTGTCTTCTTCCTTTTACTCTTGCTTAATAATTGCCTTCTTTTCCAATGATTTCTTTGACTACAGATTAACACCGTCTTCATTGACTTCTTCCTTTTACTCTTGCTTAATAATTGCCTTCCTCTCCAATGATTTCTTTGACTACAGATTAACCCCATCTTCATTGTCTTCTTCTTTTTACTCTTGCTTAATAATTGCCTTCTTTTCCAATGATTTCTTTGACTACAGATTAACGCCATCTTCATTGACTTCTTCCTTTTGCTCTTGCTTAATAATTGCCTTCTTTGCCAATGATTTCTTTGACTACGGACTAACGCCGTCTTCATTGTCTTCTTCTTTTTACTCTTGCTTAATAATTGCCTTCTTTTCCAATGATTTCTTTGACTACAGATTAACGCCGTCTTCATTGTCTTCTTCCTTTTACTCTTGCTTAATAATTGCCTTCTTTTCCAATGATTTCTTTGACTACAGATTAACGCCGTCTTCATTGTCTTCTTCTTCCTTTTACTCTTGCTTAATAATCGCCTTCTTTTCCAATGATTTCTTTGACTACGGACTAACGCCGTCTTCATTGTCTTCTTCTTTTTACTCTTGCTTAATAATTGCCTTCTTTTCCAATGATTTCTTTGACTACAGATTAACGCCGTCTTCATTGTCTTCTTCCTTTTACTCTTGCTTAATAATCGCCTTCTTTTCCAATGATTTCTTTGACTACGGACTAACGCCGTCTTCATTGTCTTCTTCCTTTTACTCTTGCTTAATAATTGCCTTCTTTTCCAATGATTTCTTTGACTACGGACTAACGCCTACTTCATTGTCTTCTTCTTTTTACTCTTGCTTAATAATTGCCTTCTTTTCCAATGATTTCTTTGACTACAGATTAACGCCGTCGTCATTGTCGTCTTACTTTTACTCTTGCTTAATAATTGCCTTCTTTTCCAATGATTTCTTTGACTACAGATTAACGCCGTCTTCATTGTCTTCTTCCTTTTACTCTTGCTTAATAATTGCCTTCTTTTCCAATGATTTCTTTGACTACGGACTAACGCCGTCTTCATTGTCTTCTTCCTTTTACTCTTGCTTAATAATCGCCTTCTTTTCCAATGATTTCTTTGACTACAGATTAACGCCGTCTGTATTGTTTTCTTCTTTTTACTCTTGCTTAATAATCGCCTTCTTTTCCAATGATTTCTTTGACTACAGATTAACGCCGTCTTCATTGTCTTCTTCTTTTTACTCTTGCTTAATAATTGCCTTCCTCTCCAATGATTTCTTTGACTACAGATTAACGCCGTCTTCATTGTCTTCTTCCTTTTACTCTTGCTTAATAATCGCCTTCTTTTCCAATGATTTCTTTGACTACAGATTAACGCCATCTTCATTGTCTTCTTTCTTTTGCTCTTGCTTAATAATTGCCTTCTTTTCCAATGAATTCTTTGACTACGGACTAACGCCGTCTTCATTGTCTTCTTCCTTTTACTATTGCTTAATAATTGCCTTCTTTTCCAATGATTTCTTTGACTACAGATTAACGCCATCTTCATTGTCGTCTTCTTCCTTTTACTATTGCTTAATAATTGCCTTCTTTTCCAATGATTTCTTTGACTACAGATTAACGCCGTCTTCATTGTCTTCTTCCTTTTACTCTTGCTTAATAATCGCCTTCTTTTCCAATGATTTCTTTGACTACAGATTAACGCCGTCTTCATTGTCTTCTTCTTTTTTCTCTTGCTTAATAATTGTCTTCTTTTCCATTGATTTCTTTGACTACGGACTAACGCCGTCTTCATTGTCTTCTTCCTTTTACTCTTGCTTAATAATCGCCTTCTTTTCCAATGATTTCTTTGACTACAGATTAACGCCGTCTTCATTGACTTCTTCCTTTTGCTCTTGCTTAATAATTGCCTTCTTTGCCAATGATTTCTTTGACTACGGACTAACGCCGTCTTCATTGTCTTCTTCTTTTTACTCTTGATTAATAATTGCCTTCTTTTCCAATGATTTCTTTGACTACAGATTAACGCCGTCTTCATTGTCTTCTTCCTTTTACTCTTGCTTAATAATCGCCGTCTTTTCCAATGATTTCTTTGACTACAGATTAACGCCGTCTTCATTGTCTTCTTCTTCCTTTTACTCTTGCTTAATAATCGCCTTCTTTTCCAATGATTTCTTTGACTACGGACTAACGCCGTCTTCATTGTCTTCTTCTTTTTACTCTTGCTGAATAATTGCCTTCTTTTCCAATGATTTCTTTGACTACAGATTAACGCCGTCTTCATTGTCTTCTTCTTTTTACTCTTGCTTAATAATTGCCTTCTTTTCCAATGATTTCTTTGACTACAGATTAACGCCGTCTTCATTGTCTTCTTCCGTTTACTCTTGCTTAATAATCGCCGTCTTTTCCAATGATTTCTTTGACTACAGATTAACGCCCTCCTCATTGTCTTCTTCTTTTTACTCTTGCTTAATAATCGCCTTCTTTTCCAATGATTTCTTTGACTACAGATTAACGCCGTGTTCATTGTCTTCTTCCTTTTGCTCTTGCTTAATAATTGCCTTCCTCTCCAATGATTTCTTTGACTACAGATTAACGCCGTCTTCATTGTCTTCTTCCTTTTGCTCTTGCTTAATAATTGCCTTCTTTTCCAATGATTTCTTTGACTACGGACTAACGCCGTCTTCATTGTCTTCTTCCTTTTACTCTTGCTTAATAATCGCCTTCTTTGCCAATGATTTCTTTGACTACGGATTAACGCCATCTTCATTGTCTTCTTCCTTTTACTATTGCTTAATAATTGCCTTCTTTTCCAATGATTTCTTTGACTACAGATTAACGCCTACCTCATTGTCTTCTTCCTTTTGCTCTTGCTTAATAATTGCCTTCTTTTCCAATGATTTCTTTGACTACAGACTAACGCCGTCTTCATTGTCTTCTTCCTTTTACTATTGCTTAATAATTGCCTTCTTTTCCAATGATTTCTTTGACTACAGATTAACCCCATCTTCATTGTCTTCTTCCTTTTACTCTTGCTTAATAATTGCCTTCTTTTCCAATGATTTCTTTGACTACAGATTAACGCCGTCTTCATTGTCTTCTTCCTTTTTACTCTTGCTTAATAATCGCCTTCTTTTCCAATGATTTCTTTGACTACAGATTAACGCCGTCTTCATTGTCTTCTTCCTTTTACTCTTGCTTAATAATTGCCTTCTTTTCCAATGATTTCTTTGACTACAGATTAACGCCGTCTTCATTGTCTTCTTCCTTTTACTCTTGCTTAATAATCGCCTTCTTTTCCAATGATTTCTTTGACTACAGATTAACGCCGTCTTCATTGTCTTCTTCCTTTTACTCTTGCTTAATAATCGCCTTCTTTTCCAATGATTTCTTTGACTACAGATTAACGCCGTCTTCATTGTCTTCTTCCTTTTACTCTTGCTTAATAATCGCCTTCTTTTCCAATGATTTCTTTGACTACAGATTAACGCCGTCTTCATTGTCTTCTTCCTTTTACTCTTGCTTAATAATTGCCTTCTTTTCCAATGATTTCTTTGACTACAGATTAACGCCATCTTCATTGTCTTCTTCTTTTTACTCTTGCTTAATAATCGCCTTCTTTTCCAATGATTTCTTTGACTACAGATTAACGCCGTCTTCATTGACTTCTTCCTTTTGCTCTTGCTTAATAATTGCCTTCTTTGCCAATGATTTCTTTGACTACGGACTAACGCCGTCTTCATTGTCTTCTTCTTTTTACTCTTGCTTAATAATCGCCTTCTTTTCCAATGATTTCTTTGACTACAGATTAACGCCGTCTTCATTGTCTTCTTCCTTTTACTCTTGCTTAATAATTGCCTTCTTTTCCAATGATTTCTTTGACTACAGATTAACGCCGTCTTCATTGTCTTCTTCTTCCTTTTACTCTTGCTTAATAATCGCCTTCTTTTCCAATGATTTCTTTGACTACGGACTAACGCCGTCTTCATTGTCTTCTTCTTTTTACTCTTGCTTAATAATTGCCTTCTTTTCCAATGATTTCTTTGACTACAGATTAACGCCGTCTTCATTGTCTTCTTCCTTTTACTCTTGCTTAATAATCGCCTTCTTTTCCAATGATTTCTTTGACTACGGACTAACGCCGTCTTCATTGTCTTCTTCCTTTTACTCTTGCTTAATAATTGCCTTCTTTTCCAATGATTTCTTTGACTACGGACTAACGCCTACTTCATTGTCTTCTTCTTTTTACTCTTGCTTAATAATTGCCTTCTTTTCCAATGATTTCTTTGACTACAGATTAACGCCGTCGTCATTGTCGTCTTACTTTTACTCTTGCTTAATAATTGCCTTCTTTTCCAATGATTTCTTTGACTACAGATTAACGCCGTCTTCATTGTCTTCTTCCTTTTACTCTTGCTTAATAATTGCCTTCTTTTCCAATGATTTCTTTGACTACGGACTAACGCCGTCTTCATTGTCTTCTTCCTTTTACTCTTGCTTAATAATCGCCTTCTTTTCCAATGATTTCTTTGACTACAGATTAACGCCGTCTGTATTGTTTTCTTCTTTTTACTCTTGCTTAATAATCGCCTTCTTTTCCAATGATTTCTTTGACTACAGATTAACGCCGTCTTCATTGTCTTCTTCTTTTTACTCTTGCTTAATAATTGCCTTCCTCTCCAATGATTTCTTTGACTACAGATTAACGCCGTCTTCATTGTCTTCTTCCTTTTACTCTTGCTTAATAATCGCCTTCTTTTCCAATGATTTCTTTGACTACAGATTAACGCCATCTTCATTGTCTTCTTTCTTTTGCTCTTGCTTAATAATTGCCTTCTTTTCCAATGATTTCTTTGACTACGGACTAACGCCGTCTTCATTGTCTTCTTCCTTTTACTATTGCTTAATAATTGCCTTCTTTTCCAATGATTTCTTTGACTACAGATTAACGCCATCTTCATTGTCGTCTTCTTCCTTTTACTATTGCTTAATAATTGCCTTCTTTTCCAATGATTTCTTTGACTACAGATTAACGCCGTCTTCAATGTCTTCTTCCTTTTACTCTTGCTTAATAATTGCCTTCCTCTCCGATGATTTCTTTGACTACAGATTAACGCCGTCTTCATTGTCTTCTTCCTTTTACTCTTGCTTAATAATTGCCTTCTTTTCCAATGATTTCTTTGACTACAGATTAACGCCGTCTTCATTGTCTTCTTCCTTTTACTCTTGCTTAATAATTGCCTTCCTCTCCAATGATTTCTTTGACTACAGATTAACGCCGTCTTCATTGTCGTCTTCCTTTTTACTCTTGCTTAATAATTACCTTCTTTTCCAATGATTTCTTTGACTACAGATTAACGTCGTCTTCATTGTCTTCTTCCTTTTACTCTTGCTTAATAATCGCCTTCTTTTCCAATGATTTCTTTGACTACGGACTAACGCCGTGTTCATTGGCTTCTTCTTTTTTCTCTTGCTTAATAATTGCCTTCCTCTCCAATGATTTCTTTGACTACAGATTAACGCCATCTTCATTGTCGTCTTCTTTTTACTCTTGCTTAATAATCGCCTCCCTCTCGAATGATTTCTTGTATAAGAGATTAACGCCGTCTTCATTGTCTTCTTCCTTTTACTCTTGCTTAATAATTGCCTTCTTTTCCAATGATTTCTTTGACTACAGATTGACACCGTCTTCATTGACTTCTTCCTTTTACTCTTGCTTAATAATTGCCTTCCTCTCCAATGATTTCTTTGACTACAGATTATCGCCGTCTTCATTGTCTTCTTCCTTTTTACTCTTGCTTAATAATTGCCTTCCTCTCCAATGATTTCTTTGACTACAGATTAACGCCATCTTCATTGTCTTCTTCCTTTTACTATTGCTTAATAATTGCCTTCTTTTCCAATGAATTCTTTGACTACAGATTAACGCCGTCTTCAATGTCTTCTTCCTTTTACTCTTGCTTAATAATTGCCTTCTTTTCCAATGATTTCTTTGACTACGGACTAACGCCGTCTTCATTGTCTTCTTCCTTTTACTCTTGCTTAATAATTGCCTTCTTTTCCAATGATTTCTTTGACTACAGATTAACGCCTACTTCATTGTCGTCTTCCTTTTACTATTGCTTAATAATTGCCTTCTTTTCCAATGATTTCTTTGACTACAGATTAACGCCATCTTCATTGTCTTCTTCTTTTTACTCTTGCTTAATAATTGCCTTCCTCTCCAATGATTTCTTTGACTACAGATTAACGCCATCTTCATTGTCGTCTTCTTTTTACTCTTGCTTAATAATCGCCGTCCTCTCCAATGATTTCTTGTATAAGAGATTAACGCCGTCTTCATTGTCTTCTTCCTTCTACTCTTGCTTAATATTCGCCGTCTTTTCCAATGATTTCTTTGACTAGAGATTAACGCCCTCTTCATTGTCTTCTTCTTTTTACTCTTGCTTAATAATTGCCTTCTTTTCCAATGATTTCTTTGACTACAGATTAACGCCGTCTTCATTGTCTTCTTCTTCTTACTCTTGCTTAATAATTGCCTTCTTTTCCAATGATTTCTTTGACTACAGACTAACGCCGTCTTCATTGTCTTCTTCCTTTTACTCTTGCTTAATAATTGCCTTCTTTTCCAATGATTTCTTTTACTACAGATTAACGCCGTCTTCATTGTCTTCTTCCTTTTGCTCTTGCTTAATAATTGCCTTCTTTTCCAATGATTTCTTTGACTACAGACTAACGCCGTCTTCATTGTCTTCTTCCTTTTACTATTGCTTAATAATTGCCTTCTTTTCCAATGATTTCTTTGACTACAGATTAACGCCATCTTCATTGTCTTCTTCCTTTTTACTCTTGCTTAATAATTGCCTTCCTCTCCAATGATTTCTTTGACTACACATTAACGCCGTCTTCATTGTCTTCTTCTTCCTTTTACTCTTGCTTAATAATCGCCTTCTTTTCCAATGATTTCTTTGACTACAGATTAACGCCGTCTTCATTGTCTTCTTCCTTTTACTCTTGCTTAATAATTGACTTCTTTTCCAATGATTTCTTTGACTACAGATTAACGCCTACTTCATTGTCTTCTTCCTTTTACTATTGCTTAATAATTGCCTTCTTTTCCAATGATTTCTTTGACTACGGACTAACGCCGTCTTCATTGTCTTCTTCTTTTTACTCTTGCTTAATAATTGCCTTCCTCTCCAATGATTTCTTTGACTACAGACTAACGCCGTCTTCATTGTCTTCTTCTTTTTACTCTTGCTTAATAATTGCCTTCTTTTCCAATGATTTCTTTGACTACAGACTAACGCCGTCTTCATTGTCTTCTTCTTTTTACTCTTGCTTAATAATTGACTTCTTTTCCAATGATTTCTTTGACTACAGATTAACGCCTACTTCATTGTCTTCTTCCTTTTACTATTGCTTAATAATTGCCTTCTTTTCCAATGATTTCTTTGACTACGGACTAACGCCGTCTTCATTGTCTTCTTCTTTTTACTCTTGCTTAATAATTGCCTTCCTCTCCAATGATTTCTTTGACTACAGACTAACGGCGTCTTCATTGTCTTCTTCCTTTTACTCTTGCTTAATAATTGCCTTCTTTTCCAGTGATTTCTTTGACTACAGATTAACGCCGTCTTCATTGTCTTCTTCCTTTTACTCTTGCTTAATAATTACCTTCTTTTCCAATGATTTCTTTGACTACAGATTAACGCCGTCTTCATTGTCTTCTTCCTTTTACTCTTGCTTAATAATCGCCTTCTTTTCCAATGATTTCTTTGACTACAGATTAACGCCGTCTTCATTGTCTTCTTCTTTTTACTCTTGCTTAATAATCGCCTTCTTTTCCAATGATTTCTTTGACTACGGACTAACGCCGTCTTCATTGTCTTCTTCCTTTTACTCTTGCTTAATAATTGCCTTCTTTTCCAATGATTTCTTTGTCTACAGATTAACGCCGTCTTCATTGTCTTCTTCTTTTTACTCTTGCTTAATAATTGCCTTCTTTTCCAATGATTTCTTTGACTACAGATTAACGCCGTCTTCATTGTCTTCTTCCTTTTACTCTTGCTTAATAATTGCCTTCTTTTCCAATGATTTCTTTGACTACGGACTAACGCCGTCTTCATTGTCTTCTTCCTTTTGCTCTTGCTTAATAATTGCCTTCTTTTCCAATGATTTCTTTGACTACGGACTAACGCCGTCTTCATTGTCTTCTTCTTTTTACTCTTGCTTAATAATTGCCTTCTTTTCCAATGATTTCTTTGACTACAGATTAACGCCGTCTTCATTGTCTTCTTCCTTTTACTCTTGCTTAATAATTGCCTTCTTTTCCAATGATTTCTTTGACTACGGACTAACGCCGTCTTCATTGTCTTCTTCTTTTTACTCTTGCTTAATAATCGCCTTCTTTTCCAATGATTTCTTTGACTACGGACTAACGCCGTCTTCATTGTCTTCTTCCTTTTACTCTTGCTTAATAATTGCCTTCTTTTCCAATGATTTCTTTGACTACAGATTAACGCCGTCTTCATTGTCTTCTTCTTTTTACTCTTGCTTAATAATTGCCTTCTTTTCCAATGATTTCTTTGACTACAGATTAACGCCGTCTTCATTGTCGTCTTACTTTTACTCTTGCTTAATAATTGCCTTCTTTTCCAATGATTTCTTTGACTACAGATTAACGCCGTCTTCATTGTCTTCTTCCTTTTACTCTTGCTTAATAATTGCCTTCTTTTCCAATGATTTCTTTGACTACGGACTAACGCCGTCTTCATTGTCTTCTTCCTTTTACTCTTGCTTAATAATTGCCTTCTTTTCCAATGATTTCTTTGACTACAGATTAACGCCGTCTTCATTGTCTTCTTCTTTTTACTCTTGCTTAATAATTGCCTTCTTTTCCAATGATTTCTTTGACTACAGATTAACGCCGTCTTCATTGTCTTCTTCCTTTTACTCTTGCTTAATAATCGCCTTCTTTTCCAATGATTTCTTTGACTACAGATTAACGCCGTCTTCATTGTCTTCTTCCTTTTACTCTTGCTTAATAATTGCCTTCTTTTCCAATGATTTCTTTGACTACGGACTAACGCCGTCTTCATTGTCTTCTTCCTTTTACTCTTGCTTAATAATCGCCTTCTTTTCCAATGATTTCTTTGACTACAGACTAACGCCGTCTTCATTGTCTTCTTCCTTTTACTATTGCTTAATAATTGCCTTCTTTTCCAATGATTTCTTTGACTACAGATTAACGCCATCTTCATTGTCTTCTTCCTTTTTACTCTTGCTTAATAATTGCCTTCCTCTCCAATGATTTCTTTGACTACACATTAACGCCGTCTTCATTGTCTTCTTCTTCCTTTTACTCTTGCTTAATAATCGCCTTCTTTTCCAATGATTTCTTTGACTACAGATTAACGCCGTCTTCATTGTCTTCTTCCTTTTACTCTTGCTTAATAATTGACTTCTTTTCCAATGATTTCTTTGACTACAGATTAACGCCTACTTCATTGTCTTCTTCCTTTTACTATTGCTTAATAATTGCCTTCTTTTCCAATGATTTCTTTGACTACGGACTAACGCCGTCTTCATTGTCTTCTTCTTTTTACTCTTGCTTAATAATTGCCTTCCTCTCCAATGATTTCTTTGACTACAGACTAACGCCGTCTTCATTGTCTTCTTCTTTTTACTCTTGCTTAATAATTGCCTTCTTTTCCAATGATTTCTTTGACTACAGACTAACGCCGTCTTCATTGTCTTCTTCCTTTTACTCTTGCTTAATAATTACCTTCTTTTCCAATGATTTCTTTGACTACAGATTAACGCCGTCTTCATTGTCTTCTTCCTTTTACTCTTGCTTAATAATCGCCTTCTTTTCCAATGATTTCTTTGACTACAGATTAACGCCGTCTTCATTGTCTTCTTCTTTTTACTCTTGCTTAATAATCGCCTTCTTTTCCAATGATTTCTTTGACTACGGACTAACGCCGTCTTCATTGTCTTCTTCCTTTTACTCTTGCTTAATAATTGCCTTCTTTTCCAATGATTTCTTTGACTACAGATTAACGCCGTCTTCATTGTCTTCTTCTTTTTACTCTTGCTTAATAATTGCCTTCTTTTCCAATGATTTCTTTGACTACAGATTAACGCCGTCTTCATTGTCTTCTTCCTTTTACTCTTGCTTAATAATTGCCTTCTTTTCCAATGATTTCTTTGACTACGGACTAACGCCGTCTTCATTGTCTTCTTCCTTTTGCTCTTGCTTAATAATTGCCTTCTTTTCCAATGATTTCTTTGACTACAGATTAACGCCGTCTTCATTGTCTTCTTCTTTTTACTCTTGCTTAATAATTGCCTTCTTTTCCAATGATTTCTTTGACTACAGATTAACGCCGTCTTCATTGTCTTCTTCCTTTTACTCTTGCTTAATAATCGCCTTCTTTTCCAATGATTTCTTTGACTACAGATTAACGCCGTCTTCATTGTCTTCTTCTTTTTACTCTTGCTTAATAATCGCCTTCTTTTCCAATGATTTCTTTGACTACGGACTAACGCCGTCTTCATTGTCTTCTTCCTTTTACTCTTGCTTAATAATTGCCTTCTTTTCCAATGATTTCTTTGACTACAGATTAACGCCGTCTTCATTGTCTTCTTCTTTTTACTCTTGCTTAATAATTGCCTTCTTTTCCAATGATTTCTTTGACTACAGATTAACGCCGTCTTCATTGTCGTCTTACTTTTACTCTTGCTTAATAATTGCCTTCTTTTCCAATGATTTCTTTGACTACAGATTAACGCCGTCTTCATTGTCTTCTTCCTTTTACTCTTGCTTAATAATTGCCTTCTTTTCCAATGATTTCTTTGACTACGGACTAACGCCGTCTTCATTGTCTTCTTCCTTTTACTCTTGCTTAATAATTGCCTTCTTTTCCAATGATTTCTTTGACTACAGATTAACGCCGTCTTCATTGTCTTCTTCTTTTTACTCTTGCTTAATAATTGCCTTCTTTTCCAATGATTTCTTTGACTACAGATTAACGCCGTCTTCATTGTCTTCTTCCTTTTACTCTTGCTTAATAATCGCCTTCTTTTCCAATGATTTCTTTGACTACAGATTAACGCCGTCTTCATTGTCTTCTTCCTTTTACTCTTGCTTAATAATTGCCTTCTTTTCCAATGATTTCTTTGACTACAGATTAACGCCGTCTTCATTGTCTTCTTCTTTTTACTCTTGCTTAATAATTGCCTTCTTTTCCAATGATTTCTTTGACTACAGATTAACGCCGTCTTCATTGTCTTCTTCCTTTTACTCTTGCTTAATAATCGCCTTCTTTTCCAATGATTTCTTTGACTACAGATTAACGCCGTCTTCATTGTCTTCTTCCTTTTACTCTTGCTTAATAATTGCCTTCTTTTCCAATGATTTCTTTGACTACGGACTAACGCCGTCTTCATTGTCTTCTTCCTTTTACTCTTGCTTAATAATCGCCTTCTTTTCCAATGATTTCTTTGACTACAGATTAACGCCGTCTTCATTGTCTTCTTCCTTTTACTCTTGCTTAATAATTGCCTTCTTTTCCAATGATTTCTTTGACTACAGATTAACGCCATCTTCATTGTCTTCTTTCTTTTGCTCTTGCTTAATAATTGCCTTCTTTTCCAATGATTTCTTTGACTACGGACTAACGCCGTCTTCATTGTCTTCTTCCTTTTACTCTTGCTTAATAATTGCCTTCTTTTCCAATGATTTCTTTGACTACAGATTAACGCCGTCTTCAATTGTCTTCTTCCTTTTACTCTTGCTTAATAATTGCCTTCTTTTCCAATGATTTCTTTGACTACAGATTAACGCCGTCTTCATTGTCTTCTTCCTTTTACTCTTGCTTAATAATTGCCTTCTTTTCCAATGATTTCTTTGACTACAGATTAACGCCGTCTTCATTGTCTTCTTCCTTTTACTCTTGCTTAATAATCGCCGTCTTTTCCAATGATTTCTTTGACTACAGATTAACGCCGTCTTCATTGTCGTCTTCCTTTTTACTCTTGCTTAATAATTGCCTTCTTTTCCAATGATTTCTTTGACTACAGACTAACGCCGTCTTCATTGTCTTCTTCCTTTTACTCTTGCTTAATAATTGCCTTCTTTTCCAATGATTTCTTTGACTACAGATTAACGCCGTCTTCATTGTCTTCTTCCTTTTACTCTTGCTTAATAATCGCCGTCTTTTCCAATGATTTCTTTGACTACGGACTAACGCCGTGTTCATTGTCTTCTTCCTTTTGCTCTTGCTTAATAATTGCCTTCCTCTCCAATGATTTCTTTGACTACAGATTAACGCCATCTTCATTGTCGTCTTCTTTTTACTCTTGCTTAATAATCGCCTCCCTCTCCAATGATTTCTTGTATAAGAGATTAACGCCGTCTTCATTGTCTTCTTCCTTTTACTCTTGCTTAATAATTGCCTTCTTTTCCAATGATTTCTTTGACTACAGATTAACACCGTCTTCATTGACTTCTTCCTTTTACTCTTGCTTAATAATTGCCTTCCTCTCCAATGATTTCTTTGACTACAGATTATCGCCGTCTTCATTGTCTTCTTCCTTTTTACTCTTGCTTAATAATTGCCTTCCTCTCCAATGATTTCTTTGACTACAGATTAACGCCATCTTCATTGTCTTCTTCCTTTTACTCTTGCTTAATAATCGCCTTCTTTTCCAATGATTTCTTTGACTACAGATTAACGCCGTCTTCATTGTCTTCTTCTTTTGACTCTTGCTTAATTATTGCCTTCTTTTCCAATGATTTCTTTGACTACAGATTAACGCCGTCTTCATTGTCTTCTTCCTTTTACTCTTGCTTAATAATTGCCTTCTTTTCCAATGATTTCTTTGACTACAGATTAACGCCGTCTTCATTGTCTTCTTCCTTTTACTATTGCTTAATAGTCGCCGTCTTTTCCAATGATTTCTTTGACTACAGATTAACGCCGTCTTCATTGTCTTCTTCCTTTTACTCTTGCTTAATAATCGTCTTCTTTTCCAATGATTTCTTTGACTACGGACTAACGCCGTCTTCATTGTCTTCTTCCTTTTACTTTTGCTTAATAATTGACTTCTTTTCCAATGATTTCTTTGACTACAGATTAACGCCATCTTCATTGTCTTCTTCTTTTTGCTCTTGCTTAATAATTGCCTTCTTTTCCAATGATTTCTTTGACTACGGACTAACGCCATCTTCATTGTCGTCTTCCTTTTACTATTGCTTAGTAATTGCCTTCTTTTCCAATGATTTCTTTGACTACAGATTAACGCCGTCTTCATTGTCTTCTTCCTTTTACTCTTGCTTAATAATCGCCTTCTTTTCCAATGATTTCTTTGACTACAGATTAACGCCGTCTTCATTGTCTTCTTCCTTTTACTCTTGCTTAATAATCGCCTTCTTTTCCAATGATTTCTTTGACTACGGACTAACGCCGTCTTCATTGTCTTCTTCCTTTTACTCTTGCTTAATAATTGCCTTCTTTTCCAATGATTTCTTTGACTACAGATTAACGCCGTCTTCATTGTCTTCTTCTTTTTACTCTTGCTTAATAATTGCCTTCTTTTCCAATGATTTCTTTGACTACAGATTAACGCCGTCTTCATTGTCTTCTTCCTTTTACTCTTGCTTAATAATTGCCTTCTTTTCCAATGATTTCTTTGACTACGGACTAACGCCGTCTTCATTGTCTTCTTCCTTTTACTCTTGCTTAATAATTGCCTTCTTTTCCAATGATTTCTTTGACTACAGATTAACGCCGTCTTCATTGTCTTCTTCTTTTTACTCTTGCTTAATAATTGCCTTCTTTTCCAATGATTTCTTTGACTACAGATTAACGCCGTCTTCATTGTCTTCTTCCTTTTACTCTTGCTTAATAATCGCCTTCTTTTCCAATGATTTCTTTGACTACAGATTAACGCCGTCTTCATTGTCTTCTTCTTCTTACTCTTGCTTAATAATTGCCTTCTTTTCCAATGATTTCTTTGACTACAGACTAACGCCGTCTTCATTGTCTTCTTCCTTTTAACCTTGCTTAATAATTGCCTTCTTTTCCAATGATTTCTTTGACTACGGATTAACGCCGTCTTTATTGTCTTCTTCTTTTTGCTCTTGCTTATTAATTGCCTTCTATTCCAATGATTTCTTTGACTACAGATTAACGCCGTCTTCATTGTCTTCTTCCTTTTACTCTTGCTTAATAATTGCCTTCTTTTCCAATGATTTCTTTGGCTACGGATTAACGCCGTCTTCATTGTCTTCTTCCTTTTACTCTTGCTTAATAATTGCCTTCTTTTCCAATGATTTCTTTGACTACGGATTAACGCCATCTTCATTGTCTTCTTCCTTTTACTCTTGCTTAATAATTGCCTTCTTTTCCAATGATTTCTTTGACTACGGATTAACGCCGTCTTCATTGTCTTCCTCCTTTTACTCTTGCTTAATAATTGCCTTCTTTTCCAATGATTTCTTTGACTACGGACTAACGCCGTCTTCATTGTCTTCTTCCTTTTACTCTTGCTTAATAATCGCCTTCCTCTCCAATGATTTCTTTGACTACAGATTAACGCCGTCTTCATTGTCTTCTTCCTTTTACTCTTGCTTAATAATCGCCGTCTTTTCCAATGATTTCTTTGACTACAGATTAACGCCGTCTTCATTGTCTTCTTCCTTTTTTCTCTTGCTTAATAATTGCCTTCTTTTCCAATGATTTCTTTGACTACAGATTAACGCCACCTTCATTGTCTTCTTCCTTTTACTCTTGCTTAATAATTGCCTTCCTCTCCAATGATTTCTTTGACTACAGATTGACGCCGTCTTCATTTTCTTCTTCCTTTTGCTCTTGCTTAATAATTGCCTTCTTTTCCAATGATTTCTTTGACTACAGGTTAACGCCGTCTTCATTGTCTTCTTCTTTTTACTCTTGCTTAATAATCGCCTTCCTCTCCAATGATTTCTTTGACTTCAGATTAACGCCATCTTCATTGTCTTCTTCTTTTTACTGTTGTTGAATAATCGCCTTCTTTTCCAATGATTTCTTTGACTACAGATTAACGCCGTCTTCATTGCCTTCTTCCTTTTGCTCTTGCTTAATAATTGCCTTCTTTTCCAATGATTTCTTTGAATACAGATTAACGCCGTCTTCATTGTCTTCTTCTTTTTACTCTTGCTTAATAATCGCCATCTTTTCCAATGATTTCTTTGACTACAGATTAACGCCATCTTCATTGACTTCTTCCTTTTACTCTTGCTTAATAATCGCCTTCTTTTCCAATGATTTCCTTGACTACAGATTAACGCCATCTTCATTGTCTTCTTCCTTTTACTCTTGCTTAATTATTGCCTTCCTCTCCAATGATTTCTTTGACTACAGATTAACGCCGTCTTCATTGTCTTCTTACTTTTACTCTTGCTTAATAATCGCCTTCTTTTCCAATGATTTCTTTGACTACAGATTAACGCCGTCTTCATTGTCTTCTTCCTTTTGCTCTTGCTTAATAATTGCCTTCTTTTCCAATGATTTCTTTGACTACAGATTAACGCCGGGATCATTGTCTTCTTCTTTTTATACTTGCTTATTAATTGCCTTCTTTTCCAATGATTTCTTTGACTACAGATTAACGCCGTCTTCATTGTCTTCTTCCTTTTACTCTTGCTTAATAATCGCCTTCTTTTCCAATGATTTCTTTGACTACAGATTAACGCCGTCTTCATTGTCTTCTTCCTTTTACTCTTGCTTAATAATTGCCTTCTTTTCCAATGATTTCTTTGACTACAGATTAACGCCATCTTCATTGTCTTCTTCTTCTTACTCTTGCTAAATAATTGCCTTCTTTTCCAATGATTTCTTTGACTACAGATTAACGCCGTCTTCATTGTCTTCTTCCTTTTACTCTTGCTTAATAATTGCCTTCTTTTCCAATGATTTCTTTGAATACAGATTAACGCCGTCTTCATTGTCTTCTTGTTTTTGCTCTTGCTTAATAATTGCCTTCTTTTCCAATGATTTCTTTGACTACGGATTAACGCCGTCTTCATTGTCTTCTTGTTTTTACTCTTGCTTAATAATTGCCTTCTTTTCCAATGATTTCTTTGACTACAGATTAACGCCGTCTTCATTGTCTTCTTCCTTTTTTCTCTTGCTTAATAATTGCCTTCTTTTCCAATGATTTCTTTGACTACAGATTAACGCCATCTTCATTGTCTTCTTGTTTTTACTCTTGCTTAATAATTGCCTTCTTTTCCAATGATTTCTTTGACTACAGATTAACGCCATCTTCATTGTCTTCTTCTTCTTACCCTTGCTAAATAATTGCCTTCTTTTCCAATGATTTCTTTGACTAGAGATTAACGCCGTCTTCATTGTCTTCTTCCTTTTACTCTTGCTTAATAATTGCCTTCTTTTCCAATGATTTCTTTGAATACAGATTAACGCCGTCTTCATTGTCTTCTTCCTTTTGCTCTTGCTTAATAATTGCCTTCTTTTCCAATGATTTCTTTGACTACAGGTTAACGCCGTCTTCATTGTCTTCTTGTTTTTGCTCTTGCTTAATAATTGCCTTCTTTTCCAATGATTTCTTTGACTACAGATTAACGCCGTCTTCATTGTCTTCTTCCTTTTTTCTCTTGCTTAATAATTGCCTTCTTTTCCAATGATTTCTTTGACTACGGACTAACGCCGTCTTCATTGTCTTCTTCCTTTTACTCTTTCTTAATAATCGCCTTCTTTTCCAATGATTTCTTTGAATACAGATTGACGCCGTCTTCATTGTCTTCTTCCTTTTGCTCTTGCTTAATAATTGCCTTCTTTTCCAATGATTTCTTTGACTACAGATTAACGCCGTCTTCATTGTCTTCTTCCTTTTGTTCTTGCTTAATAATCGCCTTACTCTCCAATGATTTCTTTGACTACAGATTAACGCCATCTTCATTGTCGTCTTCTTCCCTTTGCTCTTGCTTAATTATTGCCTTCCTCTCCAATGATTTCTTTGACTACAGATTAACGCCGTCTTCATTGTCTTCTTCCTTTTGCTCTTGCTTAACAATCGCCTTCTTTTCCAATGATTTCTTTGACTACAGATTAACGCCAACTTCATTGTCTTCTTCCTTTTACTCTTGCTTAATAATCGCCTTCCTCTCCAATGATTTCTTTGACTACAGATTAACGCCATCTTCATTGTCTTCTTCCCTTTGCTCTTGCTTAATTATTGCCTTCCTCTCCAATGATTTCTTTGACTACAGATTAACGCCGTTTTCATTGTCTTCTTCCTTTTGCTCTTGCTTAATAATTGCCTTCTTTTCCAATGATTTCTTTGACTACGGACTAACGCCGTCTTCATTGTCTTCTTCTTTTTGCTCTTGCTTAATAATTGCCTTCTTTGCCAATGATTTCTTTGACTACAGATTAACGCCGTCTTCATTGTCTTCTTCCTCTTACTCTTGCTTAATAATCGCCTTCCTCTCCAATGATTTCTTTGACTACGGACTAACGCCATCTTCATTGTCGTCTTCCTTTTACTCTTGCTTAATAATTGCCTTCTTTTCCAATGATTTCTTTGACTACAGATTAACGCCGTCTTCATTGTCTTCTTCATTTTGCTCTTGCTTAATAATCGCCTTCCTCTCCAATGATTTCTTTGACTACAGATTAAACGCCGTCTTCATTGTCTTCTTCCTTTTGCTCTTGCTTAATAATTGCCTTCTTTTCCAATGATTTCTTTGAATACAGATTAACGCCGTCTTCATTTTCTTCTTCTTTTTACTCTTGCTTAATAATCGCCTTCTTTTCCAATGATTTCTTTGACTACAGATTAACGCCGTTTTCATTGTCTTCTTGTTTTTACTGTTGCTTAATAATTGCCTTCTTTTCCAATGATTTCTTTGACTACAGATTAACGCCGTCTTCATTGTCTTCTTCCTTTTGCTCTTGCTTAATAATTGCCTTCTTTTCCAATGATTTCTTTGACTACAGATTAACGCCATCTTCATTGTCGTCTTCTTCCTTTTGCTCTTGCTTAACAATCGCCTTCTTTTCCAATGATTTCTTTGACTACAGATTAACGCCAACTTCATTGTCTTCTTCCTTTTACTCTTGCTTAATAATCGCCTTCCTCTCCAATGATTTCTTTGACTACAGATTAACGCCATCTTCATTGTCTTCTTCCCTTTGCTCTTGCTTAATTATTGCCTTCCTCTCCAATGATTTCTTTGACTACAGATTAACGCCGTTTTCATTGTCTTCTTCCTTTTGCTCTTGCTTAATAATTGCCTTCTTTTCCAATGATTTCTTTGGCTACGGACTAACGCCGTCTTCATTGTCTTCTTCTTTTTGCTCTTGCTTAATAATTGCCTTCTTTGCCAATGATTTCTTTGACTACAGATTAACGCCGTCTTCATTGTCTTCTTCCTCTTACTCTTGCTTAATAATCGCCTTCCTCTCCAATGATTTCTTTGACTACGGACTAACGCCATCTTCATTGTCGTCTTCCTTTTACTCTTGCTTAATAATTGCCTTCTTTTCCAATGATTTCTTTGACTACAGATTAACGCCGTCTTCATTGTCTTCTTCCTTTTGCTCTTGCTTAATAATCGCCTTCCTCTCCAATGATTTCTTTGACTACAGATTAACGCCGTCTTCATTGTCTTCTTCCTTTTGCTCTTGCTTAATAATTGCCTTCTTTTCCAATGATTTCTTTGAATACAGATTAACGCCGTCTTCATTTTCTTCTTCTTTTTACTCTTGCTTAATAATCGCCTTCTTTTCCAATGATTTCTTTGACTACAGATTAACGCCGTTTTCATTGTCTTCTTGTTTTTACTGTTGCTTAATAATTGCCTTCTTTTCCAATGATTTCTTTGACTACAGATTAACGCCGTCTTCATTTTCGTCTTCTTCCCTTTGCTCTTGCTTAATTATTGCCTTCCTCTCCAATGATTTCTTTGACTACAGATTAACGCCGTCTTCATTGTCTTCTTCCTTTTGCTCTTGCTTAACAATCGCCTTCTTTTCCAATGATTTCTTTGACTACAGATTAACGCCAACTTCATTGTCTTCTTCCTTTTACTCTTGCTTAATAATCGCCTTCCTCTCCAATGATTTCTTTGACTACAGATTAACGCCATCTTCATTGTCTTCTTCCCTTTGCTCTTGCTTAATTATTGCCTTCCTCTCCAATGATTTCTTTGACTACAGATTAACGCCGTTTTCATTGTCTTCTTCCTTTTGCTCTTGCTTAATAATTGCCTTCTTTTCCAATGATTTCTTTGACTACGGACTAACGCCGTCTTCATTGTCTTCTTCTTTTTGCTCTTGCTTAATAATTGCCTTCTTTGCCAATGATTTCTTTGACTACAGATTAACGCCGTCTTCATTGTCTTCTTCCTCTTACTCTTGCTTAATAATCGCCTTCCTCTCCAATGATTTCTTTGACTACGGACTAACGCCATCTTCATTGTCTTCTTCCTTTTACTCTTGCTTAATAATTGCCTTCTTTTCCAATGATTTCTTTGACTACAGATTAACGCCGTCTTCATTGTCTTCTTCCTTTTGCTCTTGCTTAATAATCGCCTTCCTCTCCAATGATTTCTTTGACTACAGATTAACGCCGTCTTCATTGTCTTCTTCCTTTTGCTCTTGCTTAATAATTGCCTTCTTTTCCAATGATTTCTTTGAATACAGATTAACGCCGTTTTCATTTTCTTCTTCTTTTTACTCTTGCTTAATAATCGCCTTCTTTTCCAATGATTTCTTTGACTACAGATTAACGCCGTTTTCATTGTCTTCTTGTTTTTACTGTTGCTTAATAATTGCCTTCTTTTCCAATGATTTCCTTGACTACGGACTAACGCCGTCTTCATTGTCTTCTTCTTTTTACTCTTGCTTAATAATCGCCTTCTTTTCCAATGATTTCTTTGACTACAGATTAACGCCATCTTCATTGTCTTCTTCCTTTTGCTCTTGCTTAATAATCGCCTTCCTCTCCAATGATTTCTTTGACTACAGATTAACGCCGTCTTCATTGTCTTCTTCCTTTTGCTCTTATTTAATAATTGCCTTCTTTTCCAATGATTTCTTTGAATACAGATTAACGCCGTCTTCATTTTCTTCTTCTTTTTACTCTTGCTTAATAATCGCCTTCTTTTCCAATGATTTCTTTGACTACAGATTAACGCCGTTTTCATTGTCTTCTTGTTTTTACTGTTGCTTAATAATCGCCGTCTTTTCCAATGATTTCTTTGACTACGGACTAACGCCATCTTCATTGTCGTCTTCCTTTTACTCTTGCTTAATAATCGCCTTCTTTTCCAATGATTTCTTTGAATACAGATTAACGCCGTCTTCATTGTCTTCTTCCTTTTGCTCTTGCTTAATAATTGCCTTCTTTTCCAATGATTTCTTTGACTACAGATTAACGCCGCCTTCATTTTCTTCTTCCTTTTACTCTTGCTTAATAATTGCCTTCTTTTCCAATGATTTCTTTGACTACAGATTAACGCCATCTTCATTGTCGTCTTCTTCTTACTCTTGCTTAATAATCGCCTTCTTTTCCAATGATTTCTTTGACTACAGATTAACGCCGTCTTCATTGTCTTCTTCCTTTTAGTCTTGCTAAATTATTGCCTTCTTTTCCAATGATTTCTTTGACTACAGATTAACGCCGTCTTCATTGTCTTCTTCTTTTTACTCTTTCTTAATAATTGCCTTCTTTTCCAATGATTTCTTTGACTACAGATTAACGCCGGGATCATTGTCTTCTTCTTTTTATACTTGCTTATTAATTGCCTTCTTTTCCAATGATTTCTTTGACTACAGATTAACGCCGTCTTCATTGTCTTCTTCCTTTTACTCTTGCTTAATAATCGCCTTCTTTTCCAATGATTTCTTTGACTACAGATTAACGCCGTCTTCATTGTCTTCTTCCTTTTACTCTTGCTTAATAATTGCCTTCTTTTCCAATGATTTCTTTGACTACAGATTAACGCCATCTTCATTGACTTCTTCCTGTTGCTCTTTCTTAATAATCGCCTTCTTTTCCAAAGATTTCTTTGACTACAGATTAACGCCGTCTTCATTGTCTTCTTCCTTTTGCTCTTGCTTAATAATTGCCTTCTTTTCCAATGATTTCTTTGACTACAGATTAACGCCGTCTTCATTGTCTTCTTCCTTTTTTCTCTTGCTTAATAATTGCCTTCTTTTCCAATGATTTCTTTGACTACAGATTAACGCCATCTTCATTGTCTTCTTCCTTTTACTCTTGCTTAATAATTGCCTTCTTTTCCAATGATTTCTTTAAATACAGATTAACGCCGTCTTCATTGTCTTCTTCCTTTTGCTCTTGCTAAATAATCGCCTTCTTTTCCAATGATTTCTTTGACTACAGATTAACGCCGTCTTCATTGTCTTATTCCTTTTACTCTTGCTTAATAATTGCCTTCTTTTCCAATGATTTCTTTGACTACAGATTAACGCCGTCTTCATTGTCTTCTTCTTCTTACTCTTGCTTAATAATTGCCTTCTTTTCCAATGATTTCTTTGACTACAGGACTAACGCCGTCTTCATTGTCTTCTTCCTTTTAACCTAGCTTAATAATTGCCTTCTTTTCCAATGATTTCTTTGACTACGGATTAACGCCGTCTTTATTGTCTTCTTCTTTTTGCTCTTGCTTATTAATTGCCTTCTATTCCAATGATTTCTTTGACTACAGATTAACGCCATCTTCATTGTCGACTTCTTTTTACTCTTGATTAATAATTGCCTTCTTTTCCAATGATTTCTTTGACTACAGATTAACGCCGTCTTCATTGTCTTCTTCCTTTTGCTCTTGCTTAATAATTGCCTTCTTTTCCAATGATTTCTTTGACTACAGATTAACGCCGCCTTCATTTTCTTCTTCCTTTTGCTCTTGCTTAATAATTGCCTTCTTTTCCAATGATTTCTTTGACTACAGACTAACGCCGTCTTCATTGTCTTCTTCCTTTTACTCTTGCTTAATAATCGCCTTCTTTGCCGATGATTTCTTTGACTACAGATTAACGCCGTCTTCATTGTCGTCTTTTTTTACTCTTGCTTAATAATCGCCTTCTTTTCCAGTGATTTCTTTGACTACAGATTAACGCCATCTTTATTGTCTTCTTCTTTTTACTCTTGCTTAATAATTGCCTTCTTTTCCAATGATTTCTTTGACTACGGACTAACGCCGTCTTCATTGTCTTCTTCCTTTTGCTCTTGCTTAATAATTGCCTTCTTTTCCAATGATTTCTTTGACTACGGACTAACGCCATCTTCATTGTCGTCTTCTTTTTACTCTTGCTTAATAATTGCCTTCTTTTCCAATGATTTCTTTGACTACAGACTAACGCCGTCTTCATTGTCGTCTTCTTTTTACTCTTGCTTAATAATCGCCTTCTTTTCCAGTGATTTCTTTGACTACAGATTAACGCCATCTTCATTGTCGACTTCTTTTTACTCTTGATTAATAATTGCCTTCTTTTCCAATGATTTCTTTGACTACGGACTAACGCCGTCTTCATTGTCTTCTTCCTTTTGCTCTTGCTTAATAATTGCCTTCTTTTCCAATGATTTCTTTGACTACAGATTAACGCCGTTTTCATTGTCTTCTTCCTATTGCTCTTGCTTAATAATTGCCTTCTTAACCAATGATTTCTTTGACTACAGACTAACGCCGTCTTCATTGTCTTCTTCCTTTTACTCTTGCTTAATAATTGCCTTCTTTTCCAATGATTTCTTTGAATACAGATTAACGCCGTCTTCATTGTCTTCTTCCTTTTGCTCTTGCTTAATAATCGCCTTCTTTTCCAGTGATTTCTTTGACTACAGATTAACGCCATCTTCATTGTCGTCTTCTTCTTTTTACTCTTGCTTAATAATTGCCTTCCTCTCCAATGATTTCTTTGACTACGGACTAACGCCATCTTCATTGTCGTCTTCCTTTTACTCTTGCTTAATAATTGCCTTCTTTTCCAAAGATTTCTTGTATAAGAGATTAACGCCGTCTTCATTGTCTTCTTCTTTTTACTCTTGCTTAATAATTGCCTTCTTTTCCAATGATTTCCTTGACTACAGATTAACGCCGTCTTCATTGTCTTCTTCTTTTTACTCTTGCTTAATAATTGCCTTCCTCTCCAATGATTTCTTTGACTACACATTAACGCCGTCTTCATTGTCTTCTTCTTTTTACTCTTGCTTAATAATTGCCTTCTTTTCCAATGATTTCTTTGACTACAGATTAACGCCGTCTTCATTGTCTTCTTCTTTTTACTCTTGCTTAATAATCGCCTTCTTTTCCAATGATTTCTTTGACTACAGATTAACGCCATCTTCATTGTCGTCTTCTTCTTTTTACTCTTGCTTAATAATTGCCTTCTTTTCCAATGATTTCTTTGACTACGGATTAACGCCGTCTTCATTGTCTTCTTCCTTTTACTCTTGCTTAATAATTGCCTTCTTTTCCAATGATTTCTTTGACTACAGATTAACGCCGTCTTTATTGCCTTCTTCCTTTTACTCTTGCTTATTAATTGCCTTCTTTTCCAATGATTTCTTTGACCTCGGACTAACGCCGTCTTCATTGTCTTCATCATTTTACTCTTGCTTAATAATTGCCTTCTTTGCCAATGATTTCTTTGACTACAGATTAACGCCGTCTTCATTGTCTTCTTCCTTTAGCTCTTGCTTAATAATTGCCTTCTTTTCCAATGATTTCTTTGACTACGGATTAACGCCGTCTTCATTGTCTTCTTCCTTTTACTCTTGCTTAATAATTGCCTTCTTTTCCAATGATTTCTTTGACTACAGACTAACGCCGTCTTCATTGTCTTCTTTTTACTCTTGCTTAATAATCGCCTTCTTTTCCAGTGATTTCTTTGACTACAGATTAACGCCATCTTCATTGTCGTCTTCTTCTTTTTACTCTTGCTTAATAATTGCCTTCTTTTCCAATGATTTCTTTGACTACGGATTAACGCCATCTTCATTGTCTTCTTCCTTTTACTCTTGCTTAATAATTGCCTTCTTTTCCAATGATTTCTTTGACTACAGATTAACGCCGTCTTCATTGTCTTCTTCCTTTTGCTCTTGCTTAATAATCGCCTTCTTTTCCAATGATTTCTTTGACTACAGACTAACGCCGTCTTCATTGTCGTCTTCTTTTTACTCTTGCTTAATAATCGCCTTCTTTTCCAGTGATTTCTTTGACTACAGATTAACGCCGTCTTCATTGTCGTCTTCTTCTTTTTACTCTTGCTTAATAATTGCCTTCTTTTCCAATGATTTCTTTGACTACGGACTAACGCCGTCTTTATTGTCTTCTTCCTTTTACTCTTGCTTAATAATCGCCTTCTTTGCCAATGATTTCTTTGACTACGGATTAACGCCGTCTTCATTGTCTTCTTCTTTTTGCTCTTGCTTAATAATTGCCTTCTTTTCCAATGATTTCTTTGACTACAGATTAACGCCTACTTCATTGTCGTCTTCCTTTTACTATTGCTTAATAATTGCCTTCTTTTCCAATGATTTCTTTGACTACAGATTAACGCCATCTTCATTGTCTTCTTCTTTTTACTCTTGCTTAATAATTGCCTTCCTCTCCAATGATTTCTTTGACTACAGATTAACGCCGTCTTCATTGTCTATTTCCTTTTACTCTTGCTTAATAATTGCCTTCCTCTCCAATGATTTCTTTGACTACAGACTAACGCCATCTTCATTGTCGTCTTCCTTTTACTCTTGCTTAATAATTGCCTTCTTTTCCAATGATTTCTTTGACTACAGATTAACGCCATCTTCATTGTCTTCTTCTTTTTACTCTTGCTTAATAATTGCCTTCTTTTCCAATGATTTCTTTGACTACAGATTAACGCCGTGTTCATTGTCTTCTTCCTTTTACTCTTGCTTAATAATCGCCTTCTTTTCCAATGATTTCTTTGACTACAGATTAACGCCGTCTTCATTGTCTTCTTCTTTTTACTCTTGCTTAATAATTGCCTTCTTTTCCAATGATTTCTTTGACTACGGACTAACGCCGTCTTCATTGTCTTCTTCCTTTTGCTCTTGCTTAATAATCGCCGTCTTTACCAATGATTTCTTTGACTACAGATTAACGCCGTCTTCATTGTCTTCTTCCTTTTACTCTTGCTTAATAATCGCCTTCTTTTCCAATGATTTCTTTGACTACAGATTAACGCCGCCTTCATTTTCTTCTTCTTTTTACTCTTGCTTAATAATCGCCTTCTTTTCCAATGATTTCTTTGACTACAGATTAACGCCGCCTTCATTGTCTTCTTCCTTTTACTCTTGCTTAATAATTGCCTTCCTCTCCAATGATTTCTTTGACTACAGACTAACGCCGTCTTCATTGTCTTCTTCCTTTTGCTCTTGCTTAATAATTGCCTTCTTTTCCAATGATTTCTTTGACTACAGATTAACGCCATCTTCATTGACTTCTTCCTGTTGCTCTTGCTTAATAATCGCCTTCTTTTCCAAAGATTTCTTTGACTACAGATTAACGCCGTCTTCATTGTCTTCTTCCTTTTGCTCTTGCTTAATAATTGCCTTCTTTTCCAATGATTTCTTTGACTACAGATTAACGCCATCTTCATTGACTTCTTCCTTTTGCTCTTGCTTAATAATTGCCTTCCTCTCCTATGATTTCTTTGACTACAGATTAACGCCGTCTTCATTGTCTTCATCGTCTTCATCGTGTTGTTATTTTTGCTCTTATCTAATTTCACCATTTTCTTCAATTTCTTCTTTATACATGAAGATAACGTCGCTTTCTCTTCACCATTTTCTGTTTTCCTCTTTTCTTTTTATTTTTTTTCCTCTTCTTCAGTAAGTTGATAAACAAAGCAGCGATATGGAAAGGTACGTAAACTGATGTATCACACAAGAAGTTTTACGGATGTGAGAAGCTCGAATGACTTTGATAGATCACAATGCATCAATCTTTCAAGTCTATTTAAAACATCACAAGATTATAGACAATGAATTCTTAATAAGTTTATAGTGAGAAGTTAGCAAGTTTGAGACATCTGCAGTGTTGTGAAGCTTTCCATGTGGGTGGATCATGCTACAATCTGATGATTTTACTTCTTTACTTTTAAGTGGACACATTCATGATAAAGCGTTTGTTCGCTTTTGAAGATGACTTAAGTTTCCCGACCAAAGTTGTGGGAAATTGACGAGAAAATCTGTAATCGTGCAATAGAGTGTGATTTACAAATGTCAAATTAATTGTTAATATATAAGATATTCGCGCTATGATAAATATTTAATTCTTATTAATAATAATATTTAACATACAATTTAATAATAATATCCCTAAAGGATCTCGCTCCCAGTTCGCAAAGACTTTGATAAGAGTGAGTGAGTTAAAATGAAATTTACAATAGAATGGAATGGAGAGGTAATTGCGCTTTTACAATTACCTCTCTGTACAATTAAAAGATATGCAACGGAACAGAAGATTCGCATTCGTTCAATAAATTATCAGTTTCATGCATTGTAATCAATATAGATTCAGCTATGCGAGTGTGTTTAGTACGGCAGACGATAGAAAATTCATTGGCTGTCGCTTTATGAATGTGCTTTGTAATTTCAGAATCTTGCGGTCTGCCTTTGATATGCTCATTAATACGAGTAATCAGGTGCCTATTTCTATTGTCCGCCGTACTAAACACACTCGCATAGCTGAATCTATATTGATTAAAATGCATGAAACTGATAATTTATTGAACGAATGCGATTCTTCTGTTCCGTTACATATCTTTTCATTGTACTACAGAGAGGTAATTGTAAATGTGCAATTACCTCTCCATTTCATTCTATTGTAAATTTCATTTTAGCTGTTCTTAACTGTGTTTACTTGATCATTTTAATTTGTATATAAACCTCATTTTGCTGATTTGACTTGATGCCCTGATGATGTATCAATAAACGATACGAAATCGATCGACAATGAATCAAGTGTTTTGCAATATTTTAATTTTTGGTCGTACAGCGTACAAAGCATTCCAATTCAACATTCATTTTTTCTTCAATTGTATTCTTCTTTCGGACATTGTAAAAATGTCGATCGATAACATCTGAATGCCATTTTTCAGGGCCAATTTTATGAGTTCTTTTTTAATCGAAAGAAAAGACAAACTACACAATCTCTCATCGGACATGCGCGTCCTAGAAAATCTTTTAATTCTTTTGAGAGAAGAGAAGGATCTTTCACAACCACAACTAGACACGCTAAGCTTGGTGAGTGTTTTGAGTAATTATTTTGTCGTGGAAAAAACATCAGAAGAATCACATATCAACCGGTCCAAAAACTCTGCTGCACTTTCTGTCTGACCAACTAACTCATCGGTTTTATACAAAACTTGCATGTTATCTTTATCGATAGAACAAGACAAATGATTAGGAGATAAGACAGATTCCTGTAGCACTGGGTAATGTTTGAGAGGAGTCTTTGCCCTGATGTCTGACAACTCGAGATATTACTGGATGACGTTAATCAACGATGTTTCCATGCCAATACATAATCACATCAGATGTGTGTTTATCTTCTTAATATTGAACCTTATTTCACCATTTAGATTTCACCACTTTATGATGTGTTACTAATGAGCTTCAAATATAGTAGTACAAATTTTTAATAATTACCTAGAATAAGAATTAAATTTCCAAACTTTACTTTTGACAAGCTGCTCTATCATCGTAAGCATGAAACGGTAAAAATTGGTTTAACATGATAATTTGACAGCAAACACTGTCTACCTTAATTACCCTGAGAAATCGCTACTGGCGGATTTTAAACAGTCTCATTACCGAGAGAATCGCTACCTTCGAGGCCAATGATAATATTGAGACTCCTTCGAATTCCTTTTTAGCGTTTGGTTCGGCACCAAAGCAGAGAAAGAGAAATTATCAACACTTCCGTTCTTTAGTTTCCAATAGAATCAAAGATGGAGACATGTACGAGTACGGGGGACAGTTGGACTTGCAAGCCGAAGATACCATGGCGCCTTTCACTACAACCGTCGTATCAGCACTGCAGGTAGAACATCGACCAGATAATCGAAGTCCTTTCCCGATCTCAAATCAGTCGAATTCTCTTAATGAAGATAAAAACTGCATCCTCAAGGCCATCAAGTCATTTCCAACTGGTTCTGCAGGTGATATCACCCGTTTACGTCCTCAACATTTGAAAGAGGCTCTTAGCATAAATGCAGTTAATCACAGAGATCAGCTTCTTTCAATTCTGACAGAACTAATCAATGCCATCATGTTCATCAAACTAGCTGTCAATGCCATTTCGCTAGGGGCCAATAAAACAGCGCTAAATAAGGATGGAGAAATCAGGCCTATAGCAGTTGGAGACACCTTTCGGCGCATCGCCTGCAAATGTGCTGTCTATCATTTTGAGAATCTTTTTCGCAGAGCTGTTCATTCCAACTCAACTTGATTGCGGTTTCTGTACCGGTTTAGATGCGGCTATTCATTACACGCGGAATCGCATTGCTGCGTCTTCGGATGGAGAAATTCTTGCTATATTAATTTTTCGCAATGCTTTTAACACTATGAGGAGAGACCACATAGCTCAGTGTCTGTCAAGTTGTGCACCTCAATTGCTTGACCTTTTTACTGCTCGCTACTCAGAGTCGACTTTATTAACTTTTGGAGAATGTTTTACAAAATCAGACGAGGGCTTGCAACAGGGACATCCTCTTGCACCAGCACTCTTTTGTCTTGGTCTTCATGAAGCTTCAAGAAGCCTTAATTGCCCTCTTAAGATCGCTTATCTGGACGACGTTACCCTGTTGGTAAACCTGAGTCTATACTCGTTGATCTGAAGAAATTCATTCCAGTATGCAAGAACATTGGTTTGGAGCTAAATAGGCAGCATTAAATCACTGGTTCTCACAGTGTCTTGCCCCTTCCTTTCCACTTCGATTCCTACATAAGCGGAAGTCGTGGACATTTCCTCTTTATAGACAATTGTACAGTTCACTCCTACTCACCGCTAGCCAGCTTGACCGCAATCTCCTGTGCGGGTGACTGGATTAATGTATTACCGTCTTCATCGCTCGGCCTTCATCTGACAGACAATCAACTTCGCGTTGCTTCCGCCATTCGCATCGGAGCCCCCGTTTCTATTAGGCATATGTGTACTCGCTGCGGCTCAAAAGCAGACGGTAATGGCGCGCATGGATTCGTCTGCCGGGTACATTCGCCATTCGCTTATGAACGACGTGATGGACAGGGCAATGCATTCCATCCAATTACCAACTGTGTTGGAACCTGGTTGACTGTTGATAGACCAGAACATCAGACCCAACGGCATCAGTCTATCTCCTTGGGAAATGGGTAAACCGAGAGCATGCGATGTCACGTGTGCGCATCCGTCTGCGAAATCATGGTCTTCTACGACCTCGGCTGGATTATCTGTGGCTAATGCAGTTGAAAGAAGAAAACTGACGAAATACAAAGACCTTGACATCGACTTCTTCTTGCAACCTGTTTCCGTCGATAAAACTTATGAT